>JALPQD010000765.1:0-437952 GCA_023101885.1 Typhlomys cinereus | reverse complement strand
TGAGAACTTTATGCATAGATTAGAAAAGGATTAAGAGCAGCAATTAATTTAGAAACAAGGATAAATAAAATGAGACTTTTTCTTAAGGGAACTCTTTTGAGAAAATGCATTCATTAGCAGTTTTGGTTTCCTTTTGTTACTTTTTCCAGTTGGCTTTTTAATTTTCAAAATGAAACAAATTGTCCCTCTACAATTATTTCCCTTTATCCTTATGATATATATGTCTGTGTTCAAGAAAAACATTGTTCCTTTTCTGAAGAATGCTGACGTCCCAGGGGAAAAAATATAACATTATTTATTGTTACAGAACAGTAATATCAAGGATGTTTTTGTAGGACATAAAAGTCCACCAAAAATTTCTTATATAAGAAAGCTTCCACCAGGTATTCTGAAGGAAATGATTTCTAAGAGAAAATTTCAAGTATGACATGAGTTGGTCAAATACAAGTAAGTACCTAAAGGGGCATGCATAAAGATGAACAGATTGGTTTATGCCTAAAATCTAGCTGAGGCCAGAAGATCATGAATTTCAGGTTATCCTGGGCAAGATAACAAATCTTGTCTCAAAAAGGAAAACAAAAAGACTTTTTTTTTGAGATCATGTTTTAAGATCTTGAGAGCAACATTGGAATTTGGCCAAAATTAGCATCTTGAAAGTCAGGAAAGTAACTAAGATCGCAACAATCCAAAGAGCATTTATTTATGAACAACTCCTAGATCTTCTGAGAACTGAAGGGTTCATAGTATTGTAACTTACATAAACCCTTTTTTTTGTTTAGTCCCAGGATAACTTTGAAAATTAGGTGTCTCACACACATGACAAGTGTGAGTTCCATTAAACTTGCATTTAGTGAGAAAGACAAAATGAATTTAGATGTCCCCACGCATTCTTGTCTTCAGACCATTTGACATGAACAGAGCACATAGGGATTTACCTTATTTGCCATTCTAGATTCAGCTTGCTTCACAGTACTACACTTATCCTAAGCACTTAACGTGTCATTTGCCAAAACAATGCAAAATGAAATTTATATTTGGCCAAACAAAAATCTTGAAAAAAAATGAAGATCAAAGGAATGATACATCCACAGAAGCTTTGTAAAGTTCTGGCTCATTATACTCCTAGGAATTCTTACGTGCATGTGAAAAAGTCTGTGTTCATGGAAAGGCCTATGGAGCTTCCAGGAGAACTTTTCAAGGCCTTAGTCTCTTGCCTCAGGTTGACCTCATGATCCTACATGGGCAAAAGTCGAAGGTTAAACAAAAACTGTGAGGATTGAAAGGTGTGTTCCAATACACAAATACAGAGGCTCTCAGAAAAGGGTGAGAAAAATATTGATTCAGGATATTTCAAGATCAGTACTGAATAACTAACTTATCATTAAAGTAGCTACTTGTAATAGTTACTTTTCTCATTGCTCTGACAAAAGCAATTTAAGAAAGAAAGGATTTATTTTTAGCTCAAGTTTTAAGAATACACACTCTCATAGCAGTGCATTTAGGACCACAGAAGTCTGAGGTAAACAGACATATTAAATTAGAAGTCATGTTGCAGACAGCAATCAATATTTGTGTTCAGCTCACTGTCTTATTAGACAGTTCAGGATAGTAGCCAATGTAATGGGTTAAAATACTAGTACTTTTTTCTTTCTGGTATGAACATTAACTTGGGCAACTAAAATAAGACAGGAAATTGTCTGAAAATAGAGTGTAGTGATATGTAATCTACATGATACATACTTTAGATTGAAAAATACAGACAGACCAAGTGTGAAATGATAGAAAAATACTATACCAGCAGTCTACAAAACAGGCATAAATAAAACCAGAAACCGCTAGTTCCTTTCAATGTTACATTAAAAATGTTATGTGAAATGTCTTTCTTTTATTTTAGTTTCGGTATTATTTTTGATGGCATGGTTTTTTCCTTACCATAATTAAACTATGTTCATAAAATATAATGAAAAAATCTCTAAAATTTGTTAAAAACTAATTTTATTTAATAATACATGATCAGTGATCTTTAAATTCTATATATATATTTGCAAAGAACATATACAAGAGTCGGGATTTATATGAATCTGGAGAGACCAGAATAAGATTAGCTTCCAGGAAATGATCATTTTAATGCCTTAGAGTTATATAAATCCTTATGGGCAGAACATATACTCCAAATCCCTGCATCTGCAAACTGAAGGACCCCTAAGTCATGGATGTGATACACATGGAAGCTGAGACTATATGAATTTAGTTTTAACGATTCAGATCTATAGATGCTATTATAAATTTCAAACATTATCTTGTTAAGGGACACTAAACTTAGGAAGATGTCATAAAAAAGGTGAACTCCCAAATTCTATTCCACAAACACAGATCTATGCTTGCAAACATAGTCAAGATATCAACCTTCTGTGTGCATGTATGAATGCTCTATGCATATATGCACACATTTGTGTGTGGGGGGGTTCACCTAAAATGTGATAATAGAGATGAGAGATCCACATGAGGTTTCTTACCTATGACTATTCATATCTTTTTATTTTGAGACCAAGTCTCACACTGAACTTGGCACTCACTGTTTCAGGGAGGATCACTGAGCCTCTAAAATCTTCCTGTCTCCAACCCCTACCCCAGTGTTGGTGTTACAGACCTGTGCCATGACCCCTGGCTCTCATGTGGGAGCTGTTGACCCAAATTCAGATCCTAATGTTTGCACAGCAAGAGCTTTCCTGAAAATGTGGTTTGAATGCAAAATGTTCCCCTTTGACTCATGTGTTTGAGCACTTGATCCCCAGCTGTGGCACTATTTGGGAAGGTTGTGGAGATTAGAAAGTGGAACCTTGCTGGAGGAAATATGCCACTTGGGCTTGAGGATTAATAGCCTGCCCTACTTCGTGTTCTCTCTCTCTCTCTCTCTCTCTCTCTCTCTCTCTCTCTCTCTCTCTCTCTCTCTCTGCTTTCTGAGTTTGGGTGCATGGAAGACAGTCCTCCCCCAAAGCTGTGGTTTCCCTGTTTGTCACCTTTCTTTCTAAATCATGATGGATTCTATCCCTCTAGAACTATAAGCCACAGTAAACCTTTCTCCCTTATATTGCTTTGAGTTCAGCATTTTGTTGTGACATGTAATGGAATTAATATACCTACTGAGTTATCTCTCTAGCCTTATCAGCCTTTTCAAACCAGGCATCATAAGAGCATTGCAGACTTTGGAGAATGAGACACTTCACTAATTATTTAAATGCTGTCTCCACCTTGGAACTGCATTGTAATTTTCATCATAAACCAGTGTGTTTCAGGAAACTTGTATTAATTCACCAGTACTTCTTTTTTCACATAGGAAAATATATTTGTGCAATTAAAATAAGATAGATTTCCTGAAAATTGAATGATTTTAAATATATTATCATAAAATTAGACTGTTTAGACCACTGAGATAATTGTTCAAAGTCTGTGGTCAGTATTCTAAGATTGCACCTGTTTAGTAAGTTTAGATTATTTTCTGACAACAGACATTTTCATTCTAGGAGAGGGAAGGAACAATGACAATTCGGGGTGGGGCGAGCGGGGGTGCGGGCGGTGGCAGGCACGGATTGGGGGAAAGCATCCTGAAGGCCGCCGCGAGGGGGGCCGGGGGGGGGGCAAGGTTTCCCATGCTCTCTAGCCTCCCAAGGGGGGTGGGGCAGAAGCCACCGCCGGAGGGGGGTAGGTGGGGATCGTGGGAGCGAAAGATCCATTGGCGTGGGAAGGCCAAAAGCGTGCAGCGTAAGAGCAGGGTCCCAGCCCGCAGGTTTTTGAGTTGTAAAGGAGTTTTTCCAAATCACGGAGAGAAGGGCGGGCGGCCGGATTGGACCCGCCACAACTGGGAAGGAAGGAAGGTGGTGAGGCGGCCAGTGCATAGAGTGGAGGTAGGAGAATCGCTTTTAGGTAATACCCTTTCTGTTGGGGAAAAACCCGGCGAACCCGGCAGGGGTGCCAGACCGCTAAGCCCCGCTCGGAGGAGTCTCAAGCCAGCCAGCTGGGTGTGAGTTCAAGGCCATAGGAGGCTTTGCAGTGAGTGTTCAGCCTGCCACCAAGAGCGACATAACAAAGACCTACATCAAAAAAAAGAAAACCAACTAAGTAAATTATGTTGAATGGGAATCTCTCAAAATGAATGTTTAATTGGACTGGGTAAGGCTCATACGTTTAACAGGTTCTGCAGTAATAACCAGTCTGGCTTCCAGCTTCCCACAGGAAGGTGCGAAACCCAGACACAAAGAATTGGATAGGGACTGACTGACAGGTTGCCAGAGCTGACAAGGAGGACCAGTTGATCAGGGGTTCTTCAGTTCCATGTGTTTGAGAATGAGGCATAGCGTAAAAAGGAATAATTCATGTTTTATGCTGTTTTTTTTTTCAGTGTGGTGTGTGGTGTGTGTGGTGTGTGTGTGTGTGTGGGGTGTGTGTGTGTGATGATTTATTTGTTTGTCTTTGAGAACAGAGGTCGTCGAGCTATTAGCCCAGGCTAAGCCTTGAATTCCCTGTGTTCCCCATGTCTGTACTCCATCTCGTATGGTCTTGACTGCAGCTTCCAACAGCTGGGGTTACAGGTTGTAAGGTCATTTGCCCATACTCTCTTTGACAGAGTCCTTCGTTTCTACACACTTGAGTATTTGAAGTTGGAATTGTCACTTTTAGAAGAACTCTGTCGGACAGTGACACTGTACCAAGACAATTGAAAACCTAAAAAAAAGGAAATACTAAACCCATTTGAAGGAAATAAATGCTTCGAATATAAAGGTGGAAGTGGAGGTTGACTCACAGCCATTCGCGGACAGCCCTCATTAGTGGCAGCAGTGAAGTAGATGGTACCCGCACTCACCAGATAGTAAAATATCAGACTAAACAAGGAGAGGCTGATAAAAATGAAAAAAATCTTTTGTACAAGGAGGGCAGAGGAAGAGAAATTAGGGGTACCCAAGCAGACCCTAGAGCCAAGAAAGCCTTTAGTGTAAGTATGAATGCTCTTAAAGTTGGTTACGTAGTGGCCTGGTTCCTACATCTTAATGAGCCGTTATCACTAAATCTAGACATGACCGTGCTGTCCTGTTCCCCATGTAAGGAGAGCCAGCAGGATCTTCTTTTGCGCCTGTCCCAAGCGAGAAATTAGAACTCTCGTTAACCCTGGGATTGTTTGCAGATAGCCTTGGCTTAAGGTTTACCGTTTAATTGTATTGTTTTTAGAAATATACAGAATAGAGTTTGATTTTTAAAAGTATTTAGTATAGCTGGTTACTATTTGAAAAAGCTAATGGTATAAAACGAAATGGAAAAAAGTTACTAACAAATGAATAACAGTTTCTTAGGTAAATCTTTAATATTGTTTGTGAACATAACTTCTCACACTTTAGTATAATACAAACTATTTAGCTGTTGTTAGTTAAAAGCACCTATTTTACCTGTAACTGTTTCCCATCTCAATCTAAAAGGTAGAAGTTCTTAGATCATAAATAGTTCTCGTACGTAGTGCAAATTCTTGTATTTTTTTTTGAGAGGTGTGGCTGGGCCTTTTAATTAATATATTAAAGACTGGTTATATATGATTTCAAGCAACATAATCGATTAATGCAGTCTGGTTCCACTGCATAGGAAAAACTGCCTAAACCATATCTACTGATACTCGCATTCAACCAATATAATAACAAGTAAATTCAGATAACTTGAATTTTTTTTTGTCTTCAGTTGTAATCTCTTCTAATATTACGTAGTAGGTGGTGGTGGATCCAAAAGTAAGGGTCCTACAATCCATCCCTCAACCCAAATTTGGAGAGATTAGTCATTAAAACAGGTTGTTGTGTTGACCACCTCATGGCCTTTTAAACAATCTGACTTGAAGAGAAAAACTGAGTCCATGAGAGACTTGCTTGGCCTTGAAAACTGGCCCATGGAGTGGTAATAGTTTTTTTTTGGGGGGGGGTACTCGCCATTTATAACATGTTAGAGGTCGAGCAACAAGATCCAGGGGCCCACATGAAAAACTGTATTATCGTATAGTGTATTTTTATTTTTTAACAAAATGAAGTGTGATACACCACAAAGTAATAGCACACTTTTCTAAGCTGCTTCATGGTACATGCAGAATTGTCCTTATTATTTTAGAGCATCGATTTAGCACTGGTTTTGTTATAGGAAGAAAGGCGTGATTAGTGGTATACCACGTAAATGCCTCCATCTTTTCTATCTTGTTCACATTTACTAGGAAGTACAAACGGTGGCAGCTTATCAACTGAGATAGGATCGTTTCGTACATAGTAAAATCTGTCGTTTAATGAGTTTATTGCATACTGTCCTGGCATTCTGGTCCATGACGAAAAAAACCATCTTCATTGTACCAGAATATACTTTTTTCTTAGTCTAGAAGTAAAGATAAAATCTGTCTTATCCAACATTTCCAGTCCAGGGAAGAACGGGATAATGTTACTCTGCTATTTATGAACTAAAAGATAAGTAGTTAGTTAATTCTAGTCTGCAGTTGATGTTTTGAGAGAAATCACTATTTTTACTATTTGTAAATTTAAATTTTAATTTATTTGTTATTTTTAATATTTATTTTATATTATTTTTTATGAGTTTAAATTTGTTTTATTACTTTTAAATCATTATGGAGAACACCTATCAACACTTCTAACAGTCAGTTTACAACAAATGATGCAATGTTGAGATTTGTTGCATTCTGAGCCCATGTGAAGTTCATGGAAAATAAAGACACAATGGAAAAAACTTTAAATAACCAGTATTTTGGCTTTTCATAAAGTTGGTGACTTCAAAGTACCAGCAGAAGATGTGAAATATGTGTTAATTTTACTTTGTCAAATTATTCTGTATGATCTAATTTCGTAATTTTGTGTATTTAAAGCCTTGTGAATTAGGACTATCAGGATAGATGTATACAGAACTAAAGATGACAAAATGTGTTTCATAAATAAGATACAACAACAAAGCTTTGTTTTCTGAAAAAGTTTTATTGTATAAAATTTGTATGTTACCTTTATAATGACAAATGCTCTAAAAAGAATGTTTAAGCTATTTCAGTTCCTGTGCCTCTTCCCCTTTCTCCCAGAACATTAAAAAATGTGATATTATCTTAACTTTATATAACCTTTGTGAATTTTGCCTTAAACATTGTGCCTTATGTGATTCAATTGTTTTCTTGGATTCAATTCTGTATTTTAAAAAAATAACTTTCTTAAACAAACATTTACTTTAAAAATGTTTAAAACATTGCATCATTTGTTGTAAACTGACTGTTAGAAGTTGATAGTGTTTCTCAATAAATGATTTAAATATTGTTGTTTATCTGTTATTCAAACTTATTCAATACACAACTCCATAAATTAAAAAAAGTAAGATAAAAATGCCTTATAGTGAAGATCATTTGAGATACTCTCTTATGCTTGAAATAGAGCTCTATTCTTTATTTCTTTTTATTTATTTCTTCCACTCATACAAAGTTGATACCTACCCCATTCCTCTCCGTCCCTTCCTCCACTCCTCCTTGGATCCCCTTGCTCCCTCCCCATTCTTGAAAAACATTTGTCGGAAATACATGTGAATGAACGTGCACATGTGACCTGAGCAGAGGAGGGAAATCTTGTTCTTGTGAATAAAAGAAAGCCTCCTATTCAGCTTCAAAATGTGCTCTTGTCCTGAGCAAATGATTTGGAACACGAAAGCAGAGATATAAGGTCAATTTTGATTCCTAATATTGCTGTAATAAAAGTCACTATCATCTGGTCTCTTGTGGAAGGAACATATACAATCCACAGTATTTCTGTCTTATCACTTTGTAGAAGTGAGATATTAGCCACAACTGTAGGCCTTAGCAGCATTTTAGGCCTCAAAAAATCACAACTTAGATGATAAAATGTAGCATGGAATGATGGATTTTATATCTCAGTCAAAATAGAAAAAGTATGTGAAATATAGTTTTCAAGAAGGCTATGTGAAATTAAGCAGAGGAATGAAATGCATGTTACTTTGTGTGTAAGCTGATTCTGCTTTGAGTGGAATCATGGAGATTACATGAATTGGGTTGAAACTATAGAGAAATATCTTCTCTTAAACATCCACAGAAGCATGCACATGCATACATGTGTACATGCTCACACATGAAAATAGAAAATGCAAACACATTAAAAATTGCATATGAACTATCACAAGTCTAGCTTGAGTAATTGTCCATTGTGCTCAATATTCCTTCATATGTCATGTATGCAGGGTTTAAGATCCATACTTATTCTTTCCTTGTCTTCCTGGTAGATGTCACTGGTCCATGCAGGTAGTCTCTTCATTACTAGAACAAAATCATTGGATTATTTGTGAGAAGAGCAACATAGCCAACTGCCTGGATGTTTTGAGTGTTTAGTTACTTGTCATTCTATTTCACTGGTAAAAATGGGTAGGGTAATTGCAGAATGACAAAAGAAGCTAGGGAGATTACACAGGTTCAATGTAATGTGCCAGCCAAGTTGGGAAGGCAAGTAGATGGAACCCCAAACTGAAAAGCAGGAGACTGGTATGAATGTGGAAAGTCTGGTATAGGGAAGTATCTTTGTAATTTCTTCTTTAATTTAATTTTGTTTTTAAGATAAAAGGTTTATTACCAATAAGTAGCAGGAATTTTTTTTTTTATATTTTTCTATGTTTTTCAATTTTCTTTATTAATTATTCAATTGTGTGTGTGTGTGTGTGTGTGTGTGTGTGTGTGTGTGTGCAACCAAGGGCTAATTCGGGAAACACCATGGAACGCCTCCACCTCCTCCTTGTTTACTCCTCCCCCAGATTCACAGGCTCGCCCTACCAGGACCAGAAACATAGGCTGCCCCACTTCTGCCTGGCGTCTATACGTGGGGTCTAGGATCTGAACTCATGACCTTCTGCCTGCAAGGCAGAGGCTTAACCCCTGAGCCACCTCTCCGGCCCCAGCAGGAATTTGTTTACAGTGAGATTTATAGTAAGATAGATTCAACACTATCATGAGCATATAGTGACAATGGTTCCATAAGTAAGTTGATATAAATAATTTTGATTGTAAAACTGTCAAATGTGTTGAAAAAACATCATAACGGTACACTTAAAAGTGTTAGCTTAAGTGGTAGGATAATCCCCAGATGTCAGTATGGAAAAGTAGAGTCCCCAACGTTAAAAGAACTCTCTATTTTCCATTTTCACGTACATTTGTGTATGTGTGTGTATGTATGTGTGCGTGTGTGTGTGTTGTGCGTGCGCGCTTTACATATCTGTGGGGTGTCCTGACTGTGGGTACACAGGTCATGATGGTTCTTTCTATCTATTCTATTGTGTGTTATTTGCTAATTAAACCAGAGCTTGTTCACAGGGTTAGTCTGATTAGCCAGCTTGCTCTGAGGATTCCCAAGTCTCCATATCTAGGGCTAGAATCACAGATAGGCCACCTTGCCAACCTTCCCCTCCCATTTTTACGTGCTATCTAGACATCTGAATTCTGGTTATTTTACTTGTGTGACAAGTGGTTTATCCATTGGGCCATCTCCCTTGCCCTAAATGTTCTCCCTGAATAATGCATATTAATGTGATTGTTCACTGAATTAGGAAAGAAAGCAAGCATTGTAGAGAAAACCAAGACTAAAAAATATGGGTTGGTACGCCAAAACTATTATTTTGTATTTACCAATAAAGTGTATTGAACTGTAATAAGCAGAGTAAGAAAGCTGTTTCTATAACTTCTGTAGAGGAGGATATATATATATATCAATTAAATAAAATTGGTTCAGATGAGGAGAAGCACTTGAAAAAAGCTCACTCAATAAATTAGAGAATGTGTGCACAGGAGATAATAGCAGAAACAGAATTGACAAAAATTTGAGCTAATAAAACTGTGGCAGTGCAATGATTCTTAAGAAGTATGTAGATACTTTAAAATGAAAAATGCTAGATACTTTAAAATAAAAAATCCTATCTATATTTCTGGAACTTCATTAGTTTAGTGCACAAATAACACAATGTGGAAAAAAAGAAAGAAATGTCCATCTCACCTATGAACATTATTAACAGTAGCAAATCCGATCAGCAGAGATTTCTAGAGGCTTATAGTAAATTTCTGTTGGAATAAAAGTCTTTAGATGCAAGTCGTTACAAATAATAGGAAATAGTAAATAAATATCATTGCATAAAGGTGGAAATTCCCTGACTATATAATCACCACCTCCTTATGACAGAGAATCTTCAGTATATATAGTAGAACTGAATAAACAATGTCCCAAATCTCATTATGTCACTATATTGCACAAAGTTGTGTAAATGATTGCTAATACTGCCTTTCTTAAATGTCATTTTGAACAATCAGCCTATTGAAACATCCCTGAAAATTAAAGTAATAAAGGCTATTGATGAATTTATCTGCATAGAAAATAAGCTTAATTTAATGGTTATTTCAAAAGAATAGTACTAATTTGCAAACACTATTCTACTTAGAAAGATAAACAGCTTGCAGAAACAATTGCTTTTAAATGTACCAATGAAATAATACAAGAAACACAGTGAGACATTTATGAGTATAACTAAAACATCATCCACATGGAAGTTACTGGGCCTACATAGAGATATTTCAAAAACCTAAATATACATTGACACATGACTTCTAAATATCAATAATAGTTCAGGTATGTTGTAGGATCTCTAAAATGAATCCCCAATATATTCTAAGTTGTAAATGCTGAAACTCAAGAACGTGCTGGTGAAGATAGAGAAAAATTGGTGACATAATTCTTTTAGATGTGATGACCCATATTAAAACTGTTTTAATAAACATAATGTGATATGAGAGCAGCAACACACAAATTTAAAACTTAAGAAGTCACAACAGGTGCCTCTCACATGAAGAGTAGGAGTGGTGCCTCCCTCAAGGATGGTGGGAGCTGGAAATGTGCGTCAGAAATTGACGTGACTTGGGAAGCACATGAGCATCAAGCTCGTGCTCCAAATTAAAATACTTTTCCTTGGAACTATGCTCTTTCAGACCATCTCGGCCTTATAAAAAATTCTTGAAGTTTAAAAGAGGAAGGACTTTGTATTCAGCCTGGAAAATCCTTGCCCTGCAAACTTCAAAACTTTAGTTGATCCCGCAACATCCATGTCAGAAACCAGGTATGGTAGGGAGATTGGAATACATACATTTGCAATATCCCCCCAAACACACACACACACACACACACACACACACACACACCACAAGACACCAAAAATGGAAAAAGAAAAAAATTTCAACATTAAGTATTTAATTCTTATAAATTATTTGAAAACATTGAAAGCTTATATTTTAGTTTTGGCAGCATAAAGTAAGAAAGTAAAGAGCTTGTATGATTAGGAAAAAAATAAAATGTGAGAGAAAAAAACTGTGTACCTAGAAGAAATAGAAGGAAAAAGGATAATATTGCTGGCATTCTTGCATCAGTATTTTTTTCCATTCAGGAACTTGTTTTTGACTGTCAGACTATTGAATACAGTGGTGGTTCGGTGGAGAAATTTTTCTTACAATCAGATTTTTGCAAATATTTGATTTAAAATGAAAATAATGTATGCTGAAGGAGAGGATCTTGGGTGTTTTTTAGTTTTCTGTGACAATTTCATCACCCAAACAATTTAGGTAACATGGGGATTCAATCATGCACACAGGTCTATACAATCCATTATGTTGGCAGGAGAGTCTTGTAAACACACAAGAGACGAGGAAAGTGACCATGCCATAGACACAGCAAGAGCTTTGTAACTTGCCAGCCTGCCAAATTCCAACCAACCCTCTCTCCACCTTATCCACCTATTCAGTGAGTGACCCCATTTGCCATGAAATGAGTCCTCTCATATCAACCACACGATCTCCTATAGGCTTGTTTGAAGATCAACCTTAACTAAGTCATTCATAGGTTGCCTGAAGACTCAGTCTTCAAATTTCAGGTTGACTTCCATCTTCATATTGATACAATGAGGTTTTATGTGGGGTGGAGAATATCTGAATGTCACACATCTGAAGAACTAATTTCACATTTGTAGCTTTAGATTTGAGATTAAATCTCAAAATTAAAAAAAATTAAGTCTCTTAAAAATTACTGACAAGAAATAGATTAGAGGCAGAACGTTTGAAAATACCCTTACAATTTCATTTAGATCAAAGAGCACCTTGCAGCCAATGAAGCAGGAAACATACATACAAAACCTTCTTCAAATGAAATACCTCGGTGAAGCTGGATATAGAGGCTATGACATCATAAAAAAGAGTGTGGAAAGGCATCTTGAATAGCGAGAGAAGACAATGAATGCTAGGTGGTGGTTTTAAAATGGCTTGGGGGTTAAAGTCTTTGTTAAGAAAGTAAAAGGACCTGAGTTCAGATCCCCAGATCCCACATAAAAATCCTGGGTGGATAATGACAACAATGTGCAATTCCAGCCCTGAAAGTCGAGCCTAGGAAAACCCAAAGCAAAGCAATAAGGAGGTAGAGCAATCCAGGGTGATTCCTGATGTTATCCTTGGGGCTTAAGAGGCACAAACACTCAAGTGCCCTTTTGTAAACACACACACACACACACACACACACACACACACACACACACACACACAAAACATATACATGCAAAAATTCAAAAATTAACCAAGCAGATAAACAATGAAATTTGTGTTTCTGCAGGGCGACAATACAGTCAATATACGGCCATCATGATGAAAACGTAATGAACATTAGCCCCACATTCCCAATATTTTGTGATTAATGAAATTGTAAAAGGATGTGTGCTTCCACCAGAAGACACACTGTCCTATAGATGGCAGAATCCATGTATAAGCAGATTTTTTCCTATCCAATTTTGATGTACATGCCTTATTGATGTGGAAGTATTTATCTGATTGTGCAAAACTGCTTCAGAAGAGCATTCCAAAGCCTAGGAAACAGCTAGGATTCCTGTCATTTGGGAAAGACCATCAACACAACAAACTCGTGATTGCTTTTCTTAGCTAAGATTAACTATGAGAAGTAATCAAATGATCTCCTCCACCACCGAGCCACAAACTGGCTTTCAGAGTGTCATTTAGAGTGGGAAGCCACTCCTGAGACCCAAAGGTGAAGAGAGGCCCAAGCTACTGTGTTACTTTGTGGTGAGATATTGTGTGGAAGGCGGTAAACTCACCTCGAGCTGTGACACGAGATCTGAAGTAGTCAGAGGTGTTTACTGCATGATTATCTAGAAATGAAACTAACAGATGTGTAGCTACTGCTAAGTGACACTTCTTTCTTCTTAACCTTTCCGAGTTGTGCTAATAAAGAAAATTCAAAATGGATGGAGTCTAAAAGATACCTGAATAAAATGAAGGAAATAAAAAGTTAAAAAGAGAAAAGTGAGTCTTTGGATGTGTAGAATAAAACATTGAGGTGGAAATAAAAATGCACATGATTATAAAAAGATTAAAAAGTAAGATGTTTGAAGAAAAAAAGTACTTATTTATATTTCTTGTTTTAATGTTCTGATTAAGAGACTGAGCACTTTCCTGAATAAAAAGAGATGGGGGGACCCCTTTGTTCCAGTCCAAATTTTAGACTATTTGCAGTATTGTAGTAATTTAGTATACGGCTAACTGAGGGCTTGTCATTTGTTACTATTAGTTTGTTAGTGTATGCTTCTTTTATTCTTTTCTTTCATTTTCATGTGCATGTGTACACCTGTTTGCACCTGGGTACAGATGAGTGTGTGTGCATGCAGAAGTTCAAGAATGACATCGGGAATCACTCTGCTGGCTCTTCCACCTTACTGCTTTGAGTCTGGGTCTGGAATTAAACCCGGAGTGGCTAGAAGCGATGTGCTACTATACAAACTGTCCATCATGACAATGCCCAGCAGATTCTTGTGGGGAGGGGTAGAGAGGGAAGGGATGCTGCAATCACGGCCCCAGAACAGGAGACCACTAGTAGCCAGCAAGTCCCACCTCAGGAAACTACAGGCACCAATGCAAAGCTGCAATCCCTGAGAACTGAACCATGGGTCCAGCCCAACAGAGTCATGAGAGATCTCCATCCACTGATGTGTCTAGTAGTCAGCACATGGCGTATGAGATCTTTCTGCATCTCTGAGAAGTAGCACCTAATTTTCTGTGTTTCAGACTTGGAATCTGTGAACCCTTTCCACACATCTCTTCTCTTGAATGAGGAACATGTCCACCCAGTGTCTTCATCGCTGCTGTAGAGTCTGGGTTGATTTGCCTGCTTTGATTTCACAGGCTCACTTGTGAGACTTCAGAATTTTGTGCTGATGAGGAATCAGATTTAAGATTGTTCCGGCAGCTGTTAGGGAATGACTGCATTTTGCAGAACAGGTGCAGAGATGGTTTTGTCTTGGGGCACAAAGCTAAACATTCAGTTTGCATTGCCTGCAAGAGAATTTCTCTTTCAGTCGATTCTCATTACTGTATTTTATTGTAAGAACTATCATTCTTTTCCTTATGGGTCAGACTCAGCAGTCCTCTAAAAAGACGTGAAAGTAGAGAGCCCAACCATCTTGGAAACTTGAGAGGGATCCATAGCCCAGGCCAACAGTTTTTCTGTAGAATCACAAAACACCTCAACCACATCCAGGCCCTTTATTCTAAGGGCTGCAAAAATAAATAAAAGCATAAGAACCACAAAACTAACAACAAACAAAACCTTCCATCTCCTTTCCTATTGTTCTATTCAGCCCCTGAATAAAAAAAGAGCCTTCTATAGTGCAGATATGTGTTCTTGACTGTGCTACTCTAAAGAACCCTGCCTAAATATAAATACATCAGAAAATATAATGAAGGAAAAATGGTCTGTATTATATCAGCTTAGATGATGATGGTATGATGATTCATTTGCTACATTTTTGCCCTCTGAGCACTGTGGGGAGAGTAAGCTTTGAAGTTGATGAATGGGACTGGGAAGACAACTTAGTGGTTAAAGCCTTTGCCTAGAAAGCAAATGCTTGTGAGTTCACATCCCCAGATTCCACATAAAAATGTCAGGGGGATATGATGACAACTTGCAATTATGGTCCTGGAAAACCCCAAAGAAAAGCAATAAGGAGGTAAAACAATTCAGGATGATTCCTAATATCAAGTGACCTCTTTTACACAGACCTCACCCACATGTATACCTTCACACACATATGCAAAAAAATAAAGCATATCAATGATACGATTGGCTATTACTGGGGTAAGAGAGTAATAGTGTATGAGTTATGAGCCCACATGTGAAATATAAAGTGTTCTCATTTTTCCAATAATATATGAAATATGAAAATTATACAGATTGATGAGGTATCATGTGATGGTTCCTAAATGTATCTTGTGTAATATGTGTATCATCTTAATCATATCTATCTCCTCAAATAGCACTGCTTATAGTGAAAAACATCTGCAATCCTTTCTTCCGGTGTTTGAAGCATGTAATATGTAACAGAAATTTCATTAACACTATATACCAGGTTCTGAAGAAAAGATACATAAAAAGGACCCAGTTAAACCTGTTGTCTGTAGCTAAGTTCATTTAAGTTCAGCTTCAATCATTTTTAGCCCAGGAGACCACAAAGGTTTGAGTGAGAAACGAACTCTTATTTTCAAATGTCTCTGCATGCTCATACTGTTTATTAGATAATTTAGACACTTGGATATTGTTATAATTTACACATTTTGTGAAATTAAATTTGAATATTTTTCTGTGTGGGTATAGGAATAAACAATGCAAATATAATATTTCTGTTTAGAATCATAAAACATTTGAAATATTAACTTCATTTGCCTTTGTTTATGGTCAAGAGTTGGCTCTCTCCCTGTTTGTAATGAAGTAGTGGAAAATACCCCGGCATTTTTAAAAAATTTCTGAAATCTATTCCGATTTTGCTTGACGCAAACAGATGCTTTTGTCATTTCAATTCCTCATTTTTCATTAATTAATGCTTTATTTTCTATTAAATTTTTAGCATAATAATTGTGACAGAAAGAGAAAGATGAAGATAACACGTTATCTCTCAAAACATCTAAAACTTCCAGTGGTAGAAAATAAACATACCTGTAAAATGTACCTTACAATATTGATGGTGACTTGGGGAAAATATCAATCTCAATTAATGAACAGAATGTGTCACTGATAACAATGCACTAAAAGAGACAGAAGATATATCTTTGGTACCTTTCTTTGCAGATGTGAGGGAGCCCCCAACCAAAGCTACACAACCAACTGGTGGCTGTTGCAAAGTAACCTTGTGTACCCGTTGGTTTCTTGTTTATCAGTGCTGAGTCTCTCTGTAATTGCTGATTTCTGAGGTAAGAGAGTTAGTGTCTGCCAACTTCCTCCTTTGACATCTCCTATGACAAGTGTTGTCAGCAGACAGCACTGTTGAGAATGTTTCCTGAGCTCTTTTTTTAAAATTTTTTATTATTATTATTATTTATTCAACTGTGTGCATATGCTTGTGTATGTGCGCACACGCGTGTGTCGGTGTGTGTGTGTCTGTGTGTCTGTGTGTGTGCAGAACCACGGACGAATTCGCAAACCACCATGGACGCCTCCACCTCCTTCTGCCCCGGGATTCACAGGCTCCGCCCTACCAGGACCGGAAGCGCAGGCCGCCCCCGCTTCCGCCTGGCGTCTATACATGGGATCTGGGATCCGAACTGAGGACCTTCTGACTGCAAGGCGGAGACTTAACCCCTGAGCCACCTCTCCAGCCCCTTTCTTGGGCTCTTGACACAATCTCTGCTGTTGTGGAAGGGCAGCAGCTGCATGTGTGTGTGTGTCTGGTGATATTCATCTTCCAGCAAAGTTTCCTCACCAGTCACACAGTTCCTAGCCTTCTAGATTCAGAGGACTGATATTTTGATTTGAATTGGAGGGGGTCTTCATGCTGGGGAGTCACTGGCAGAGGCATAGAATCAGTCTCTTCCACGGCAATCCAGTGACATCCTGTTCAGTGAGGGCTAAAGCCCGCTTTCAAAGAGTAGACATACATCCTCCTTTAAATATCCTCCTCTTTGAACACACATTTCACTGCAAGTTTTTAATGAGTATTTAATATCAAGGAACTCTAACTTTCATGGTGATTGTCATAGTTAGGCATAGGTGTTGACTTCACAGTTGAGTTTGTGCTCTGGGCACATTTGTAGAGAATTAGTGGTTGAGCTAGGCCAGAGCAAGCCTGCAGGAGATTGTCTAGTTGATGGGGTAGGCCCATGAGTGGGACTAGGCCTTGGAATAAATTACAGACATCTGGTTGACAGAGTTGGCATCCTTTTGTACATTTGGCCAGACATGCTGGTCTGGCAAGTAAGGATTCTCTGTCTCTCAGCCATTATGTGGTGATGGTGTGGCCAGTTCCCTGGACCTGATGTTGGTATGAGCTCCCCCATCAAGCTGGACTGAGAACTGGAACCAGAAAATCATAAGAGAGAGTAAACCCCTTATTCCCTTAATCTGTTTGATGGTCATTTATCAACAACAATGCAGGCGGACTGCTACAGTAGTCTCTTACCCACAATTTCACTAGCTGGGATTTCAGTTACCTAGGGACAAACAACTCTTGGCTGTGATTTGGGTCTAAATTGTCCCCCCAAAGCTTGCATGTTTCAGGTTTCATGTTCACCTTAGTGCTGCAGAGAGAGATACAAGTGTTAAGAGATGGACCCTGGCAGGACATCCTAGATCACTGGCACTATGCTCTGGAAGGGGACTCTGAGATGCTTACCCTTTCTTCGTTTTTGCTTTCTGGCTGAATCAAGTGAACAACTTCCTGTGCCGTGGTCTCCTTGACATATACATTGTCCTACTATAACAAGCCCCAAAGCAATGGGAGCCAAAAACCATGCATCGAATCCTCCAGAACTGTGAGCTAAAATAAATCTTTTCTTTTTGGTGGCTGATTATCTCAAGTATTTTGGTGAAGTAATTCCTATTTTACCAACAAAATTATCTTAACTCAATGGGAACTCCCAAAACTAAGCAATTTATGTTTAAATTTTACTTCTGAGGATATGGCTTAGCTGGAAGGGTGTCTGCAAAACCCTAAGTTCAGTCCCCAGCACTACATAAATCTGGTATTGTGTCATATGGTTGTAATTCCAGAACTAGGTAGGTGGATCAGGATGCATGATCATCCTTGGCCACATGGTGAGTGCAAAGCCAACCTTGGGTGCAAAGACTGTGTTCAAATAAATGAGTGAATTAATCAATAAATGAACCACATGTTTAACGTGATGAAATCTCATAACAACCTGCTCTATCCCTACCAGAAAGTGAATCATCTCTTTGCTCAGTGTATCTACATTGCATATACTGCATTACCCAAAACAACTCAAGGAGACATGTGATATTACTTAACTTTCATTATAGTATATTTTTGGCATTTTATTTATTATTGCAGACCTTTTAAATGTGTTTATTTTACTAATTGAATTTTACTGATGATATATACATATATAAAATAATGATATGTAATGATTTAAATATTATTAATTATTAATAATCTTATACTAGTATTATAACATATGTCTCCTCATGGGTAAAGCTTACTGAAAACCTTCTCTCACAGTAGTTTTGTCTTCATTTTAAAAACCTCTACAAGTCAGAGAGACCAATTGAATTAGAATGCATTGCCTTACTTAGGAATTTCAAACAATAGTTCTTGTTAATATTATGATTTATAATTTATATATGATATTAGTTTGTATCTAAGCATATGTTTTAAAAATAATAGGAAGAAGGATCTAAAATTTTTTCAAAACCAGGGATGTTAATGTAAACAGAAACTTTACAGCTAGTAAAAGTAGCATTACACCAACTTTAGTTAAGATATAGTGCCTGAAACTTAAAAAGTTTTCTTACTTCTGAATGGGACTTGGAAAAAAATTGTTAGTGTAAATATCTGTTTCCAGCAGCTACAATTCTTCAAAATATTGAGAATCAGAAATATATATAGCATTTTATTTTATATTATTTTATTTTGTGGGAACTCTTTACAATTATAAAAATTATTTCCCACACTTTTGATATATATGCATTTAATTTTATTATTTGTTAAAGATGTGAGCAAATTTATATAGTAAGGGATGGACACACCTATTTATGTTTTACATAATGAGAATAATCTTGGCTGAATATCTAGTACTGTAAGATGTAGCTCATCTTGGATCTTTTAGTCTTTTAGTGTATGATTGATAAAGGTTTTCCAAAATATAGCTGATCAATAAAGAATGGGAAATTTGGCTCTGTTATCAAATGATAAAATACCAGTTAAATTGTAAGACTTACAAATAAACTATAAAACGGAGAGAGAGAGCCCAGCCCAGCCCAACCACCCCGGAGCCCCACACGTCCCTGTGGCGAGCACCCAGGTCGACTCTGGCTTGGCCTGGGCCCCGCCCAGACCCAAGCCCCTCGCATCCTCCCGCCCTGTGTGCCTCACCACCCCTCTAGGTCCCAGGTGAAGAATTCTGCCATTGAGCCAGCGAGTGAGAGAGCCCAGCACAGCTGGGCCCCCCACCCGGGAGCCGCCCGGCCATCGCCTTAGCCCCCCAGGGCCCAGCCTCCCTCAGAGCCAACCTTCCCAGGTGAGCCAGTGAGCGAGAGAGCCCAGCCCCGCCCCGCCCTGCCCCCCACCCCAGAGCTGCCAGGCCAGCAGCACCAGGCAGCATGGCCGCCGGCTTAACCCCCGGGGCTCCACCCCGGACCCCAGCCCCTCGCACTCTCCCGCCCCTGCGCGCCTCCGCCCCTGCGTGCCTCCGCCCCCCCCCCAGGTCGCAGGTGAAGAATTCTGCCATCACCATCAAACCCTCTGCTTCTCTGGCCCACTGGGGACCTACGCACATGGTCCATGGAAGACATACTGCTACTCAGAATTCAATAGAGCCCAAAGGAAACTCAAGCAAACTTCTAAGGAATAAAGGGAACACAGGCCATACATCTGAATCATTATATCACATGGGCGAGATTCTTCTCATCTAGCCCAAAGATAAGTAAACTTTTTCTTTTCACCTTACTGATCCTTTAAAGTATCAATGCTGTAGATCAACTTTCTCATACAGCCACCCCACAACATACAACTCCAGGCAGTACACCACTCACCCCAACATTTCACCAATATACTAAATCGTAAAAGTAATATTCACCCCCTGGTAACATAACCTGACTTAACGGACGTACTAACAGCCTATTAGCCTATTCTAGGATATAACAATAACGATACACAAACTTACCCAGTCCAAGGTAAGCACTAGTAATAACTGGCAAGGGTAATAATACCAACTAAATCAGTTCAGTGAAAAACACACAGAAACTGAAAGGTCCTAAAAAACAAAACAAAAATGTACAAGTCAAAGTGCAGATCCACGAGAAACAAAACCCAAGACGACCAATCTCCTGCTGAAAGAATCAATCCCATAATGAGGGATTCTGACCAGAACAAATCCACAGAAAATAGCCATGAAAGCCAGACCCAAAATAATGACTTTCAGAGTATGATCTTTACCATGATTAATACTATGAAAGAGGAAATCTGAGAAGAGTTAAACAACCGTATCAACCACTTTGAACAGGAACACAACAGATACTTGGAGGAGTTGAGAAAAACAGTTCAAGAAACAAAAATAGGTATAGAGCAATTAAAACAGTCTCAGGCAGAGTTTAAAATTGAACTAAAAGACAAGTTATCTTCAACCCAAAACTCAACAGAGAGTCTAATCAGCAGAACAAATGAGGAAGAAAATAGAATTTCAGATCATGAAGACAAAGTGGGAGAATTAACCAGCTCAATGGAAGAGATTGTTAAAGCCAAAAAGATACTGGAGAGGAACATTCAAGAGATATGGGACACCCTGAAGAAGCCTAACATGCGCATTCATGGAATACCAGAACAAGAATCCCAAAATACCACACCAGAGGAAATATTTCAATTCATCATAAATGAAAACTTCCCACAACTAAAGAATGAGAGGCCTATCCAAATACAAGAGGCATTTCGCACTCTAAACAGATATGACCAAAATAGAAAATCACCATGGCAAATAATCGTCAAAACACTCCACATTCAAGACAAAGAAAAGGTGCTGAGAGCTTCAAGAGAAAAAAAGCAAGTCACTTTTAAAGGTAAACCTATTAGAATAACAAATGACTACTCAATGGAAACAGTAAAAGCAAGAAGAATTTGGAGAGACATACTTCAAGTATTGAATGAGCAAAAATGCCAACCCAGAATAATATACTCAGCAAAACTATCTGTCATGATTGAGGGAGAAAGAAGTTTTCCAGCACAAAGACAACTTGAAGGGATACATGTCTACCAAACCAGGCCTTCAAAAAATCCTAGAAATGATACTCAAGCTTGAAGAAAAGAACAAGCGTATCCAGGAGGACAGAAGGGAAGTATAATACCACCAAAACATAAATATCAAACAACATGCTTACAAAATCTACTAAACATAAAAAAGTCCAGAATTAAAGTAATTTCTCCATTATAACATTAAATGTCAATGGTATTAACTTGCCGATTAAGAGACACAGATTACAAACTTGGATTAAAAACCACAATCCAACAATCTACTGCTTTCAGGAAACTCATCTCACCACAAAAGATAGGCACATGCTAAGAATGAAAGGCTGGTCCAAAATCTTGAAAGCTAATGGAACCAGGAAACAGGCAGGGGTAGTAATTATGCTTTCAGACAAAGTGGACTTCAAATTAAAGAAAATCATAAGAGACACAGATGGATACTACATTTTAGTCACAGGTACAATTTACCAGGAAGACTTCACAATACTGAACATTTATGCACCCAAAACCCTACAACACCTAAAGCAAGAAATCAACCCCCAAACGATAATTCTTGGGGACTTCAACACTGCCCTCTCAACATGGGATAGATCAACAGGTCAAAAGCTTAACAGAGACACTTTGGAACTTAATCAAACCCTGAAAGAAATGGACCTTACAGATCTCTATCGAACTTTTCACCCACGCACGAAAGAACACACATTTTTCTCAGCAGCAGACGGAAGTTTCTCCAAAATAGATCACATATTGGGCCACAAAACGAATCTACACATATACAAAAAAGTTGAAATTCTAACCTGTGCCCTATCAGACCACCACGGCCTAAAGCTGGACATCCACAACACATCAAATAAGAGAAAATACACTAACTCCTGGAAACTTAACAATATGATGCTGAATGAGAACTGGATTCAGGAAGAAATTAAAAAGGAAATTCAAGATTTCCTGAAAGTGAACGATAATGAAAATAAAACTTACCAAAATCTCTGGGAGATAATGAAAGCTGTCCTAAGAGGTAAGTTCATAGCTCTTAATGCCTACGTCAAAAAAAAAAATGGAAACATCAGAAATAAATAACTTAATGATGCAGCTTAAGGCTTTATAGAAACTTCAGCAATCTGATCCCAAAAGTAGTAGAAGAGAGGAGATTACCAAAAAAAGGGGAGAAATATCTGAAATTGAGACTAAGAAAACGATAGAAAAAATCAACCAGTCAAAAAGCTGGTTCTTTGAAAAAATCAATAAGATTGATACACCCCTAGCTAAATTAACCAAAAGCAAGAGAGAGAAAACCCAAATTAACAAAATTAGAAATGAACATGGAGTAATCACTACTGATACCCAAGAAATCCAGAGAATTATAACATCATATTTCAAAAACTTATACTCAGTGAAGTTTGACAACACACAAGAGATGGATGAATTTCTAAGTAAACACAACTTACCTAAATTGAATCAGGAAGTTGTGAATTACTTAAATAGCCCTATAACATATAAGGAAATTGAAGAAGTAATCTCGAATCTTCCCACCAAAAAATGTCCTGGACCAGATGGATTCAGCACAGAGTTCTACCAGACATTTCATGAGTTAATAATACCAATACTCCTTAAACTGGTCCATCAAGTAGCGAAGGAAGGAAAACTACCAAATTCCTTCTATGAAGCTAATATCTTCTTAATCCCAAAACCTAATAAAGATTCACTTAAAAAAGAAAACTATAGGCCGATCTCTCTGATGAACACAGACGCAAAGATTCTCAACAAAGTCTTAGGAAATCGGATTCAAAAGCATCAAAAAGCTCATTCACAGGGACCAAGTAGGCTTCATCTCCGGCACACAAGGTTGGTTCAACATATGAAAATCAATAAATGTAATTCATCATGTAAATCATTCCAAAGACCAAGACCACATGATACTCTCGATAGATGCAGAAAAAGCCTTTGACAAGATCCAACAGCCTTTTATGATCAAAACACTAGAGACAGTAGGAATGGAAGGAACCTTTATCAATATAATAAAAGCTGTATACAACAAGCCCACAGCAAGGATTATGCTCAATGGGGAACAATTGGAAGCATTCCTACTTCGTTCAGGAACTAGAGAAGGCTGTCCACTCTCACCATTTCTATTCAATATTGTACTTGAAGTCTTAGCTGAAGTTGTCTACTAAGGGACATAAAATGGATTCAAATCGGAAAGGAAGAAGTCAAGCTATCCCTATTTGCAGATGTCATGATCTTATACCTGAGGGATCCTAAAAACTCCACCAGGAAGCTCCTGGAACTAATTGAGAAGTTCAGCAGGGTGACAGGATACAAAATAAATGTGCAAAAATCAGAGGCCTTCCTATATGCCCAGAATGAAAGAAGTGAAAAAGCCTTGAGAGAAACAATCCCATTTACTGTAGCCCCTAAAAAAATGAAATACCTTGGTATAAACCTAACCAAGGAGGTAAAAGACCTTTACAATGAAAATTTTAAAACCCTAAAGAAAGAAATTGCAGAAGACATCAGAAGGTGGAAAGACCTCCCATGTTCCTGGATTGGCAGAATCAACATTGTAAAAATGACCATCCTACCAAAGGCAATATACAAATTCAATGTTATACCAATTAAAATCCCAAAGCAATTCTTTAAAGAAGTTGACCAAATAATCTCAAAATTCATATGGAGGCACAAAAGACCCAGGATAACAAAGACAATCCTGAGTAACAAAAACACTGCTGGAGGTATTACCATACCAAACCTTAGTCTATACTACAAATCCATAGTTATAAAAACAGCCTGGTACTGGCTCCAAAATAGACACACAGATCAATGGATGAGGTTGAAGACCCAGATAAAAGCCCACAAAAATACAGCCATTTTGTCTTTGACAAAGGGGCCCAAAGAATCCAATGGAAAAAGAACAACATCTTCAACAAATGGGGCTGGCAAAACTGGATATACACATGCAGAAGATTAAAGCTGGGCCCGTACTTGTCACCATGTACAAGACTTAACTCCAAATGGATCAAGGACCTTGGTATCAGGCCAGAGACTATAAAAATCATAGTTGAACGGATAGGGAACTCCCTTGAGCTGATTGGGCTAGGCCAACATTTCCTAAACAGACATCCAATGGCACAGTCACTGCTACCAACTCTCAACAGTTGGGATCTTGTGAAATTAAAGAGCTTCTGTTCAGACAAAGAGATTGTAACATGAGCTCAAAGGCAACCCACAGAATGGGAGAAAATCTTCACTAACCACATATCTGAAAGAGCTCTACTGTCCAGAGTGCACAAAGAACTTAGAAAACTAAACACCAAGGAAAGCAATGGCCCAATTAAAAAATGGGCCCTGGAACTTAAAGGAAATTTTACCAGAGATGAAATTAAAATGTCTAACAAATATCTTAAAAAATGCTACACTTCTTTAGCCATCAGGGAAATGCAAATCAAAACCTCACTGAGATATCATCTCACCCTGGTCAGGATGACAAAAATCCACAACAGAAACAACAACAAATGCTGGAGAGGATGTGGAGAGAGGGGAACTCTCCTACATTGCTGGTGGGAATGCAGGCTCATACAGCCACTCTGGTGAGCCGTCTGGAGATTCTTAAAGAAATTAAAGATTGAAATGCCATATGACCCTGGTATTCCACTTTTGGGAATAACTCCCCATGCAGCAGAGGTTCACTTCGATAGCACAAGCATGAGCATGTTCATAGCAGCACTGTTTACAATAGCAAAGTCATGGAATCAACCTAAATGTCCCACAGTTGACGAGTGGATAAGGAAACTGTGGTACATCTATACAATGGAGTACTACTCAGCCATCAGAAATGATTAATTACTGGAATTTGCTGGGAAATGGATGTCATTAGAAACAATTATAGTAAGTGAAGTATCCCAAACCCAGAAAGTTAAGCGCCATATGTACTCCCTAATAGGTGGCTCCTAGTACCAAACTCACCCAGTCCACATTGAGACACTCAAAGGTAAACCTATGTAATACAGTAATTGCAAGGAGTATGAACAGTAGGGATGGGGTTGGAGGGCCACACCAGACAGAAGGAGAAAGGGGACCATGTTACAGCAGAGAAAAGCGGGCTCCAAGGAATGCAAGTAAGTAATGTGACACCTGGTTAAGTCCACAGACGTTCGTTCCTGATCGTGTACAACTGAGGGGGTATGATCTCACCAGAAGGGGAGGGCATATAGTCTGGCAGATGAAAGGTGATTATTTTGCAAGTGGGTGACTGACCCCTCCCTCACCGAGGTTTCCGCTTTTATTACATCTACCCTTGAATGTGCTATTATAACAGGACTGCAGTTGAACAGTTTTTTGTCTCTGACCAGGGGGTGACATACAGTGCCCATCAGGATGGAGTGAAGGGCATTGCAGGAGCATCAAAACTGCAAAAGAAAATCAACAAACCACAATCCAGAACTTCAGAGACTCTATATCAACCACATAGAACTAAGCCAGCCTAATCTCCCCCCATCCTGAAGCTCAGGGACATTTGCGGAAGAGGGAGCGGTAAGATTGTAAGAGCAAAATTATGGGAGGAGGAATGATTTGAAGATTCTCCACACTAGTTAGGGCTGAAACAATCATAATAGGACTTTGCATGCCCTGCGCAATGCCCAACATACTATTGACCTCACAAAGTCTAGCATCGGCTAAAGGCACCAAGATCCTTGGAGGCAAGGGATTGACAGCCACAGTAGCATTCCTATGCTTAAGGGGAACACGAGAAAGGATTAAGGGAAATGCCACTGGGTCCTTCTACATTATCGGAGAGGAGGACCAACAGGAGTGTTAGGCATACATAATAAAGGACTCTCTGGGAATTGGGGGGGAGGTACTGGGAGATGGGGAGGGAAGGAGGGGAAGCAGGGGGCTTGGGGGGGAGGAGGAGGGGGAGGGAACTTGTCTACCTATTAAGTTTTTATGAGCGGAAATAATAATAAAATATGTTAAAAAACAAATAAACTATAAAACAATAGGGAAGGAAAGGAATAATGAATTTCTAGAAAACATTACAAAATAAAGATCTTTTAATTATCTAATAAAAATAATTATACCAAAAATGATCACTGAAACAGTAGTCAGAAGAATTAAGATGTAGGAAAAATAATGTGCAACTGAAGCAAAAATAACAGCAGATGCAAAAACTTAAAGGCATATCAAAATTCATAATACAAAATTATAAAAAATAGAAAATTTCACCAGTGAATGTCAAGAATATGCTTGAGGAAGCAAAATCAAAAGTCAACACTAGAATACAGGGCGATCTATAATGATTAGTCAGAAAAAGAACAAGAACTATGGGACATGACACTATTCAAGGAGATGTGCACACTGTGAGATTTACAAGGAAGAAGAAAGGCAGAGAATCAGATATTTTTAAAGAAACATTCACCAAAACTTTTTCAACTTCAAGAAGGAAATAGACAAAGTGAAGAAGGTCAAAATTTTCCAATGAAAATAATACTCAAAGATGTCTACTCTGTTATCCTTCTTATCTTGTTGAGATTACCAAATATCTGATAAAATCATCCTAAGGGAGGGATGATTCATTTTGTCTCACAATTTCAACTCATTTTGATGGGAAAGACAATTAAAAAACCTATAGGAGTTTTTCCAAAGTGATTTTAAATCAAGCCAAGTTCTCAGTGAAGATTATCTACCACATCCAACTGGAATATGTTGTAATAAGACAGTCCAATGTTATGTGCAAAGCAAGAGCCTTACTCATATAAGAAATGATAGGAAACACTTTGATCATGTGATTTCCTGAAAGATTTTTGTACACTCAGTAGAAATCTTACAGGTCAGAAAGAATGCAAAGTGAGGCAATTCAAATGCCTGGAGAAACGAAAATGTTAAAATAACAATATTGTGTGTCACAAACTCATGGTCAATATGGAGAACTTAAGACTTCTTCCAGTTAAAAATATGCTGAAGTAATCAGTACGTGAAGACCCCTATAAATGTATCAGAGTCAGTCTTCAAAGTTAAAAGAAATGCTTGCCACACAGACATAAAACACATGAAAATATAAAGTTCTCTGATGAAGATCAAAAGACTATACAATAGACCACACTGAAGTATTGCAATGTTGATAGATTTTAAACTTTATTTTGGATATGTGTGCATGCGTGTGTGTGTGCTTGCATGTGTGTGTATCGGAGGGCACTGTGTGGTGCTGTGGAGGACCAAGGGTCACTTCGGGAGTCATCCTGGATTGCTTATACTCTCTTTTGCAAAGTTGGTAGAGAAGTCCGTTTTTGTTTGTTTGTTTTGAAATTGTTTGTTCCATTCCTTCAATAGTTCTTTATTTCCTCACACTTTTTTTCTTTTTTCCTAATCATAGAAAATAGGTGCCCCCGTCCTCTCTCTCCCACCTCTTTTCCCCTTAGTAACCCATTCCACTCTTATGTCTTCCCCCTTCCTTTCACCCCCCTCCCTCCCTCTTCCTCTCCCACTGCTTCCCGTTTCCTCCCTCCCATCCCCTGGAGAATGTGGGTGCTGAACCTCCCTCTGAATCTCCATCCTAGGGAGAGTTCAGGATTCACTGATATAGCCCAGGTCCACTTCTTGGGCTGCCTGTTAGCAAGGGAACTCTATTATGATCCTACTGCCTGGAGCTTTCTCCCCTGTGATCCATATTCGTCTTTGGGGGGTCATTGACATATTAGCCATTGTGCAGATCACGCAAAGTCCTATTATGACTATGGCAGCCCTAACTTGTGTGGAGAATCTTGCATATCGTTGGTCCTCCCCATCTTTAAGCTTAAAATCTTGCCAGCACTTCTTTTGCAAGGTTCCCTGAGCTTTAGCATGGGAAGAGATTTGGCTGGTCTGGTTCCAGGTGATTAATGTAAGGTCTTTGGTATTCTGAATTGTGGTTTGTTATTGTTTTCAGTTTTGCTATTCATGCACTGCCCTTGAGAAGTCGTTATTAATGGTGGGATAAATTTATAGAACCAACACAAATAGTACAAAATTGTAGTGAATGCAAAATGTGATAGCATAATTTTTGGTATCAATGACAAAATAGAAGAGATAGAAATGTTTATTAATAGTTTACTAGGTCAGTTAAGTCCGTATTGTTTGAAATATGGGGTTGCACATTTAAGATATTTATTTCAGGCTTATAAATTCCCTATGTAGAATACATGAAAAAAATCAAGCTTTAATCACCAGTCACAAAGATGAGGAAGAAGTCAAACAAAGGATGAGTCAATATGTTCAGAAAACATTTTTTAAAGTAGCAATAGAAAGCCCACTCTATTAATAATATTTTTAAGTAAATTCCTAGGATGAAAGACACATATTGGCTGAATTTATTAAACAAATGAAAGATAAAAATGAATTCTGCCTAAAAGAGATTCATGGTTGACGATCATTTCAAATATAAACATACTGAATGTGATAATATATCTAAAAGACATTTACTTAGCATGTAACCAAAAATGGAACAGAGTAGGTCATACTTACAGAAATAATATACTAAAATAAATATATACTTACATAACTATTTGAGATAAATAACATTTTTCAGAAAAAATCACAGTAATTAATGCAAAGACAATTGAAGCGTAAAAGTCAAGAACACTCTATTACAAAAGATAGGAATATTTCGGGACTGCTCTTTTGAGAATAAGGTCTTGTACCAGTGAGCGTGCATTGTTGCTAATAAGTTCACAATCAAGCACCCCATTATATGACAAGGCATTTTATCCTTGCTTTACAATTGTCCAGTTGTAATTCTTAGTACAGATTTGCAAGATAACTTGTACCCATACCAGGAGCCAAGGGAACCAGCCATAACATATTCATAGAACTGCTGAGAGAGGGACATTCTTCACTTTCCAGACAAGCATGTACACTGGCCAAGTACACTGAAGAATGCCAACTTCTTTAGCCAGCTCTCTCCATCTCATCCTTCTGCCCAGGGACTAGTCTCATCCATCAGAGCTTGGGTTCTCTCCATCAATTAGATAAGCTCCTGAAGCTTTACTCAGAGTTTAAATTTACTTCTTCACAAGTGTGCCTGGAGTTTAAGTCTTCAGTTGTCAACTTGGCATTTTTATCTAACTATGACAGATGTGATGAATAAATTGAGCTTCATGGATCAGGTTGAAATGTGGAAATCAATTCTTCTAAAAGTATGTAGTGACAGGTAGGATTCATGGGGATGGCATTGTGTCTTCAACCTAGTGGAAGAAATGAAACCCAAGTCAGTTAAAATAAGTCAAGAAAAAAAATAATGCAAACCAAAAAGAGAAATACTTAAATGTCACTACAGACAGAAATCTGTGAGAATCTGCATTTGGATGGCAGAATGAAACAAGAAACAAACAGTCACTTTATATAAAAGCAGAGGCTAAGCTCAATTTCATTTCTGCTTTTTGACAACTACTTGCCTCAGAAAACTTTAAAATAAGGGTGTTTTTACAAAGGCATGGATGTAAAATAACTATATTTATGTGCAGGACAATATCAAAGAATTTCATGCAATAGATACAAATTAAGTATGTCAACGCACACAACACAATGTAGATTGGAAAATTCAGCTATACAAGGATGATTATAGCAGACACCACAGGGAGAGCTACTTTTACATATTCTTTATATATAATGTACACAAAATAAAATTCATCTATTTACAATGTAGTATAATCTCCTGTTTACAATAATAACCAGCATTAAAGCTAAGTTCCCTTTGTGTATGTGTAGAGGCCCGAAGGTCATTTCAGAAATCATTCTGGATTGCTCTACATTCTTATGGTTTTGCTTGGGTTTCATAAGTTCCTCTTTCCAGGGACAGATTTGCAGGCCTTTGCCATTTCCATTAGCATTTTATTTTCCCTTGGGATCTGGCTATCTGAACTCAGGTCCTTTTAATTTCCAGGCAAAGATGTGAACTCTGAGCCATCTCTCCAACCCAAAACTCAGTTTCTTTCTCCCTCAAATAAACTCTGTAATGATTAGTGGTCATGTCCAATTCCTCTATCTCTGTACCTCTAGGCAAGCACAATCTTTATATCTCTGTAAGTGCTTATCACTTCTTGATAGTTCAAGAAATACAATCATATCTAATATGTAATATATTACAAATGATGAATGTCACAAGTCTAATGTTAAGTAAAAAAGACCTAGATATACAAATATAGTTGTGCTTTTGGGCTGCTTATTTCATTTCAATATTTGTTTTTGAAACATGTTCATAATCTGAACAAATAACATAATCCACTTTAAGACTGTCATCTATTATTAATGAAGCATAAAGTTACCTGACTTCACATGCCGGTATTTATTCAGGAAGCTTATATTTACAAATATATGGTTTTGGAGATTTACAGTCTTCTGTCATAAGGCCACCGGAGTATAACATGACACAGTTATGTCCTTCATAAAATGAGTTTATTATGCTACAGTGGGAGAGACAGATAATCCAATTATATTCAATGGGCTTATGTCTGAAGGCAGTGCATTTTTGAGGCACAAAAATGATACAAAAATGGAGAAGGGTATTTTTATTGAAAGAATTAGGACTGGTTTTTATGAACATGGAGTTGTGCATTCTTTCATATTTACATGAACATTTCATTGATTTCAGTATCCTACATTCAGTTAACTTTTTGAATATCATTGCTCTTAATTTTTCCTTTCTACATATTTTCTCCTTCAGCATTTCACTATTTATAAAAACTTACTTTGGTTTGAATGTTGAGTTGTTTTTAAACATCCATGAATGATCTTTGCTTTTACGAATTATTCCAACCCATGAGATACGAAAGTAGGATTTTAGAAACGTCTATCAGAAAACATAAAAAGTACATTTAAGTGGTCAGTACAATAGTGTTCATTGTTTCTTAAAATGAAAGTAGTATATTAGTTTATAGAATCCTTTTATCAATATATTAATGAAAAATACCTTGCATATGGCCAAAAACATTATGGATACTTATAATTTTGTTTTAAAATTACTTTTCATATATTTATGCTTAGTAGATACATTCTTCTTATATGAGTAAACAGTTTTAAGATTGGTTCATGTAATTCAACAGATGCACTAATATCAACTTAGGAAAACTTATGTAAGATTCCATATGGTGTGCTTTAAGCTCTTTAGGTACTGTCCTGCATCAATCTAGTTTCTTACTGTTTATCAGAGTAGGAGCTTTACAAAAATACTTGCATTTATTTATTTATCCTGTGTGTGTACATGTGTGCCACAGCACAGGTGGAGGTCAGACAAATACATCCTCTATGTGTGTTCCTGGGATCCCACACACGTGGTCAGGATGGCAGCAAAAATATTCTCTCTGGCATAGTTGGGCTTTATAAGAAAATCGATGACTTGCTATGGAAGAATGAGTTACATAGCCACCAAGAATTTTGCTTAATGGGCAACGCATTGCTGTGTAAGTAGCTAATTCTCTGCTATTGTCTATCTCTGTACTGGTGCATTACTGACTAGGCTCTGTGGATTTGTCTGCCTTGGTTACGGTGATAAATACAATAGAAGCTTTGGAAGTAAAATATGAACTGCTAGAATTCTACAGTAGAACAATGTAGAAAGCATTTGGCACTTGAGGATTGGTGCCACAGTGTGGCAGAGCATCTAAAGCTCCTTACTCAATAGAAGCAAAGACCTCAACATACCATTTCCCAGTACCCAAGCAAGCACAGGAAGGTCCTGTGAACTCATGTCTCTATGTGGAATCGAATCACACCATAGTTCTGAGTAAAGCTGAATGCTCGGGGACAGACTGATCTGTCAAGAGACTTGACAGTGTCAGCTGTCTAGAAGAACCCCTTCTCCTTCCTGTCAGGGGACAGGGCCTGGAGGTGGGACCCCCATGAATTCAAGTACCTCTCTTTGTCTCTGACAGTACGACTTTGCTGCCTCCATCCACAGACACCAGGTGTAGTGGATTCTTGAACACTAAATTTACAGTGAACATAAGGAAACTATAGGTCAATGAAATAATACACAGAGTGAGCAAGTTAAAAGGTATCAATATGAAAATATTAAAATCTGACAGTGGTCATATGAAGGCTTATTTTTAATAACAAAAGACATATAAATAGTTTTAAGAAGGGGATGAACAGAAGTAAACAGGCATAACGATACACATTCGGGGTAATGATAATCTCGGATTAATGATCTGCCTATAATTACCTCAATCTTTTCACTTTCTGATCAAACCAAACCACCACAAGACATTATAGCGTTCTTTGTGCATGGTGAAATTAAAAAGCATTGATCATTTTCAGATGAAACCATTTGTATAAGAATGATTTTCCACAGAAAAAAAAGTCACTAATCATTCACTACCAGTATACAAACAAATATAAAAATGTGAAAGTGAAATAATGATTTAACGTACTTGAAGATAAATGGAATACATTATATAGACAATGAATAAACTGTAGACATGATATTGATAGTGAAAAAAGTGTAAAATAATATCTGAAACAAAGTCTTACCAGTTCTTCTTCACTGTCCATGTAGAGCAGAGTAGAGTTTATAGAAGTACAGGATACCATGCTCTCATTCCACGTTTTCCTTCCCACACCAAAGTAATAACAATTATGGGAATATGCTAGCCACGTCTTCAGACAGTAGCCACAACGTAATGGTGAAGAAATATTGTGGTTTACTATCTGGAATTTTAATATTAAAAATTAATTTACTGCCTAGATGCATATATAAAAATCTATGCAATGCAGAAACTAGTGCATATAAATGAAAATACACACAAGCACAGGCATTACCCTCTGGTCCCATGATTGGTGTATCCATATAAAGCAGATAGATATCCTTATCCATCCTACAAATTTCTGCAGAGACATGGAATATAATCCTTATTCTAGAAGAGTGAATTTATTTCTCCCTTATCATAATGGTATACTGTTAGGAAATTGAAGTCAATTAGCAAAAATGTTACTATGTTAACATAGTATAGTTAACATATAATGTATTAACATAGTTAATATATAATGTATGGCTATGTTAAAATAAGTATTTGTTCTTACTGTTAGACCAAAAAGATTTAATTTCTGTACTATTTTTTGTGACCATGTGGGGTTCATATTTCTAGATCATTCTTCTCTAAGAAATCTATGATTATTTTTCATATGTTATGTTAGAGACAAAAGCATTATCTGTGGAAATACCAGGTTTTGAAAATTTATGGTGTACCTTTTCGGGTTCTTACCAGGGAGAAATTGATCTGCCTCGTTATTATAGTATCTAGAAAAGAATTAAAGTAAGTCTTCTGAAAATTCACATGCATATTATCTTAACAATTTTAGTTTCTTAAATTGAAATTCATGCATTGCTTTGAATAAGAATAATGTGAGAGAAAATTTTATATGGCTAAAACATGAATAAAGTCATGAAAAAGTTGGAGGAATGTTATTTCCATGAGAGCCAAAGGTGAAAATGTCAGTGTCTTGTACTTTGCAACCTGTGATCCCACCACTTTCCAAACTGAATTGATACTTCTCAGTAAAGTTGGTCATCTTTCTTTTTTCTTTGACAAGGCACTTAATGTATCAAAACACATTTATCTATCATTCTTTATTGAAATTTGTGGATTGGAGGAAGGTTTTGAGCCCCCAAGTCAAAATTAGTAGAGTCAAACTCTATGAAGTTACTACACAGATGATTTTTAGTACATAGAGGATGAAGTAAGAATCTTCTGCTTTGTCCTTCTTGCATAGAAAATACTGTGACAAAAATGATAAGCAGTTAGTAGAATTAGGATTGAAATTGCTAACACAGTGTGAAATTCATTCTCCGTTGTGAGTAGAGCTTGCAGTGTATTGTTGCTAAGCTGACTGTGAGAAAAACTTTCTCATAATTACTTACAGTATGGAGGCAAAAACATTCTTGCTAGCAAAATCATGCATGAGCCGCCTAGGATGCCAGCGATCACTTTCCATGTTGTCAGTTGAGGATCTAAAGTAACAAAGTGGAGGGTACAGAGGTGTTCCTCACTTCTGTCTCCCAGGGCTGCCTTCCACCTTCTCATTCCTGGGTCAGTTCATCCTGATGTCAACAGCTGCTCAATGACACTGAAACCCCCAGTTCTTTGCTGCTCCAATTTCATCCCTGTTTCCTCCCTCAAGGCTCAATGCTGCCTTGTCCATCTTAAAATAATTGCTCAATTGCTTAACGATTACAATTCTTATTTAGCAAATTTTATGTTGTCTACCTCTCTCATGTCATAGGCGTGTGTCTCCTTCTCATCTCTCCTCCCCTGCTCAAATTTTCCAAGCTGTTTCTTTGTGACCAACTATGTATGTCCACTTCCAGCAGTCCCCACCTTGGGATCACATCTGAACTTGTCTATTCCACCTGCCCCAGTCTCTAGCTGGAGGACAGCCAGTTATATCCAGAATCGTTGGAGACATCTCTTCTTAACTACTGAGAAACATTTGTAGTCATCTGATTCCTGGATAAATAATTAATGATAAGCTGGTTTTTTTTTCTCATAGGAGAATTACTAGTTTCCCAATTACTTAAACTAAGAAATTTACTAGAATATTTTATAACAATATTGAACTTTTTATCTTTAATTTCATGATCTCAATCAGAAATCTTACAGCTTTTACCTCCAAAATGTTCTTACAACTTTTTCTATAATCTATCATGTATCAGTAAAATTATTTAAGAAATCATGAATAAAACAAAAATTAAACAATCCTCGTACTATATATAATGTTCTAGTAAGTGATACAAATCTGTTGGAATCTGAGTCAATGATATTATAGAGGAAATAAACAGAGAAAGAGATAAATTATCCTATGGTAGTTAAGGAAGGAGCTGAAAAGATATCAACGAATGTATTGTGACATTCAATGGTGGTTCCTTCTAAGACCAGGAGTGAAGATGTGTTGTGACAACATGTATCTGTCACTGTACCTTTTCTTTTGCCTCTGACAGACTGCTTTCTGTGTCGGAGGTGAGAGGTTCTACGAAACTTCCCACATCGTTGCTTTGTCTGCATTTCTCTCCACACGGCAGGGCTCTGCTCCATCATAGATATGCATTGCTGGTGTTGAGATCTAGAAGATTCCATTTCTATTTGAAAAACTTCTTGCTTGTTTACTTTATGTTTGTTACCCTTTTTTCCGGACATTTTTCCCCTGAAAAGACTAGAAGAGTGTCAGCTGTCTCGATAGTCTCTTTTTTGATCTACAATTTCTCTGGGGCCAAATATAAAGAAGAGCAAAGGGATGGTTAACATCACTGAACCAATGAATGATACTGAGAAAATGCAGGTCAGTTGTTTTCAAGCTTGCTGAAGTTTTTGACCCTTCCTTGTTATGTAAAATATTGATTCTATTCTCCTTTAGTAAAGTTTTACTCAATTTTCTACTTGAATAAATTCCAAAAGTTATGGAGTAAGTAGATATTTTCCTCTCTAGTCTATATAGAATGAACAAAAATGACCATGCATAAGTTATGTGAAGGTTAAATGAATATTTTCAAATATATATAAAGATTATAAGATTACAAATAATCTTATAATTCAGTTAATTATATTCACTTATAAAGCAAATCTATTTCTAATAATATATTACACAAAAATGAGAAATCATGTTTTCAATACCCATTTTTTAGGTTATAGGTACACAACACACACACACACACACACACACACGAACACACACACATACATGCATTCACAGACTATCCAAATTAAGAAATAATAGCAACAAGCCACCAAAGTCAAAGGATAGGGTTTCACGAATTACAATATAAGCAAGTAGATTCTTCATTTGAAACACACATGTAAATTAAATGGGAAAATATTCACCTCTGACAGTACATCTTATGCAACTGATATTTTTAATTAGAAGGTGATCAAGCAGAAATATAATTGCTCATATTTATTGATCTTAATTATGTAAAAGTCTCCTTTTGATTTTCTAAAATTGATTATACACATTAAAGATTTATGTAAACTTATATAACATGTGTGTTTGTCATTAATATCTTTACCTTGTAAAATATTAATAACTTGGAGACACAAAATAAAACACAAATATTGAGAAGAGAAACATACATGAAAAGGGAGTTTTCAATTACACTATGGCCCACCCATGTATTGAACACTATGAGTGACTTAAAACAGCAAACATTCTCGATGTGCATGAATGTATACAGTAATGTAATGTAATATGCCATATATGCAGAATAGATTTTGAAAGGCTGGTCTTACTTTCAATTTCGTTGAATATTAAGGCATGTATTATAGGTGAAATATTGAAATTCAACATATTGAATAACAAATCACATTGCAAATATTACCCTCTACAGCCATGACAATTTCTTAAGGTATACTTCAGAAAAACCTTAAGGAAGTGGCATGCAACCAGATAGGAACCCGCTAATAAAGATAAGTAAATACAAATAATTTTAAAAGTCTGAAAAAAGAACATAGTAAGACATTTCTGTTTTGTCAAATTGTTTTTTGAAAGTGTGTCCAACATATTATCTACACCAGCAGATACAGTAGTTAATTTGAAGACATGGTGAAAGTGTAGGGAGATTGTTGTTGAGATATATGTGATGGTCACCTACTTTATACATGGGGTGTAATGGAAATATTCTGTACTTTAGCAAAAAAATGATAAAATAGTCATAGCGATAGAGAGAGCTGACTAAAGCTTAGAGTATCACATATACGTACATCAGTAACTTCACATATATATATCCAAATGCCCTATAAAATGTCGACTAAAAGCATTAGAAATAAAAAAGAATTCAGATAGATAATTAAAATTTTAACTTTTCATTTTTTGTCAAAAAATGTTGGTTTGAACCTCAAACATGTTTATCTTGACAATGGAAATTCATAAAAATGTATGTCAAGGATATAATTTCTACATATAAAGTCAGCAAATAGTTTTGAATCATATGTATACTTGCCCAAGTTGACCAACTTGCAAAAGGAACTAGACATAATCTGCACATGTAACTGGATTCCATATTAATTATATTATTCACCTGTGTGAAAAGGAATTTGTCAGCTAGTATTAAAAAGCTAGATAATATATGCAGCCTTTGGATCAAACCTTAAAAATACTGAGAAAAGAGCCACTTACTCCATAATAAATTCAACTTGAGAAGCTAGACAATTGGTTAAATGATGAAAATGAAAAATTTGAAGTCAAAAAATAAGGACAGAAAGAATAATTGAGTTCAAAACCTTGTTTCTAAAATTATCACATACTATATTTTATACATTATTATTTTTCACACTTTTCATTATATTTTATTTATATACTATATGATTATTTACACATTATTTTTTCTTTTGATTATAATAGCTCAACTACCATTAAACCATTCTGTGTGGAGATATGAATTATCATCCAACAATGATAGTTATTTATAACATAAAAGGAGCCAGTAAGTAGAAGCTTCTATACTTACCCATTAGAGGAATCACCTTTAATGAGATTCTTGGGTGTGTAAAATGTTGTCCTAGACTAATAAATATTTCATTTAAAAATACTCAGCAATATTTTAGACTATAAAAGGCCTCAGATGATCATTGTGTCTCACGCTTTGCCTCCATCTGCACCGTTTTAATCTGTCAGTTTACTCCCTTCTTCATCTCTCTCTGTGTCAGGGTTGATTCAATGGTCTATATGAAGCTTTTTGCTTTGTTGGTCTGCACCGCCCTAGACCTATTTGTTCCCCCACTTACTTGGTAGAATTGCATCCTCTATGATGTCATGTATTTTTCTGTCAATGCTTGAAGAACAGTTATTGTTTTAAGAACTCATGATCACCAACCTGAAATTATTCTGATACTGACAGAAATCTTGCTACAGCTTTTTTGCACTTCACATTTTCACAGCTCTGAATTTAATTTTATTACACTTTTTCTGTTTCTGTTAAATCTCTAACTATTCCACATCCTCTTTTATTCTCAAAAGATGACCCAAATCAAATGAACAGTAAAAGTCAGAAAAAGGAAATTTACTCATTATGTTTGCATGAGGCAAGGGAGTATCTAATGTCGAAGTCCACCTCTCTGAATCATTTCAATGTGAGACATGGATTTAAGTAGGGGAAAGAGCTAGCAGTTCACTCAAGCGTGGTTCTACCCACTATCCTGAAAGGTCTTCTGAAGTATGAGAGCTTTGTGAAATTTCTTTTGGGAGACAAATTCCTCCTCTGGCTGGTACCAGATCAGATCTGACAATTTTTCAAGTACTCTGTGAGCTCTGTCTCGCTCCCTCTCTCTCTCTCTCTCTCTCTCTCTCTCTCTCTCTCTCTCTCTCTCTGGCTAGAGTGAGATTGCAAGGAGCTTCCAAGTTCTCATGGCTCATTCTTTGGATAGTCTGATAGAATAGAGTGGCAAATGACACAAGCATTCCTGTAATGTCTCTCATAGATCATAATTCTATAGCCAGAGCTTGGGATGCAAGGATCCTTTTAAAATCTCTGTACCATCTGATTACACTAGCAGTGTTATTCCTACCCTCTCCAGATATCATGGGGTTTTCAATCGTATTTGATCTATAAAGTGAAACAAGCTTCTAGGCCTACTACAAGCTAACAAGAGGGTAGAAACCCAGACTATTTCAAGAGCTAATGCAAATTTCTTCCTTTTTTTTTATTATTTATTCAACTGTGTGCATATGCGTGTGTATGTGCACGTGCGCGGGTGTGTCTGTGTGTGTGTGTCTGTGTATGTGTACAACCACGAACGAATTTGCGAACCACCATGGACGCCTCCACCTCCTTCTGCCTCGGGATTCACAGGTTCCGCCCTACCAGGACGAGAAACACAGGCCGCCCCCGCTTCCGCCTGGTGTCTATACGTGGGATGTGGGATCCGAACTCAGGACCTTCCGCCTGCAAGGCGGAGGTTTAACCCCTGAGCCACCTCTCCAGCCCCATCTTCCTGTGTTTTAATGTATCATTCCATGCATGTATAAATATTATACTATTGAATATAATTAAACTACTTTCCATAAGATACTTTATGTTTATGTAAACATATCACTTAGTGAAGAATTAATTTTTTTCTTCCTTGTCTTTCTTTTTTCCTTCTTAGATATAAATGCTGTACATATTTTATGTGCACAACTTGATGAGATTGGAAATGAATACACATTTCTAAAACCATTATGACAACCTATGTCTTAAATGTGCCCATCACTTCCAAAATTTGCCTGGTGACCTCTTATGCCCTATCATTTTGGATGTACATGCATGTGACATTAAATGCAATATCTATACTCCCAATAATTTTTAAGCATACATCTCTAGGACTAACCTGTCTTGTATGACTAGAAATGTGTACTTTTGAACAGTACTGCTCTGTTTTCACTCACCCTTACCCCAAGAAACTGTCCTTCTATTCACTGTTTTTATGAATTGACTATTTTAGATTAATGATATAAATGTTGTCGTGGAGAACAGTCTGGAGATGATATCAGCAATATGGTAGCTCCCAAATCCACCTTGATGCCAGGCCTAGCCACAGCCCTGGGCTCTGGACATACTAAATCTACCACAGAAAGCACCTGAAAGGAAACCAGCTACTTCTGCATACTCCCCCAGTGTCCACCACACTCCAGCCCCATGCTGGCCTCTGCTAGACTAGTGGCCAGCTCACTCCAGCTCTGAGCCTGCCCTTCCAAGCCCCAGGTCCCTTCAGCCACAGGATTCTGGTTTGCCCTCTGAGACATAAATCCACAGATCAACTCCAAAGCCTAGAGTGTTAGAACCACAGATCCCACTTTCAGACTGGCTCCCAAGAATCAGGCTCCAAGACTATGAGTGTTGGTTGCTTATTGTTTTCTTATGACAAAGTGTCTGGAACTGAAGGAAACAAGCACTTGTTTTGTCTCCCAATCTGAAGGTATAAGCCATCATGGCACAGACATTATAATGGAGGCTGGTCACAGTTCATCTCCAGTCAAGAAGCCTAGCATGTGTAATGCTTGTGCTCAGACACCTTTCTCTTTTTTATTCATTCTGAGAGTCCAGACCTAGTTATGAAAGGGACCATCCACAATTACAGTGGGTTTTCCCCACCTCCATTAAGTTAACTTAAATGCTACCTCATACATATGTCCAAAGGTGTGTTATGACAACTAGCTATCACTCTGCTCTAGCACAAACACATTGATATGCCTGTTTAGATTTCCATTACATCTCATTTCTGTTGGCTGATTAATAAGAGTCTTCTAACTGTCCTTTGGTGATTTCGTGTTGCTTAAGGAAATGTTTGTTTAGCAGCTTTGCCTACTTCATACTAGTCAATATTTTTTTCCAGGATTTAATTTTGGATACTATCCTTTTTGCATATGTGGCTTGGGAACATTTTCCCACATTCTGTACATTATTTTTCAATTGGTTTTTTTTCTTTTCATCTGTTAAAATCCTACTTGTTTCTTTCTATTTACTCTGATTTTATTATTCTATTCAAGAAATCCTCCTCATGGCCAATGTCTGGAATTTTCTCCCATCTATTTTCTGAGAGCAGTTGCATAATTCAGGCACATTTAAGTCCTTAACACCTGTTGCAGTTCACCTGCATGGTTGCTGACAAATGAAGGTCAAATGGCTTAAGATACCAAGGGGTTTATTTTCCCTTATGATTCCTGGTTATAGTTGTTAGTCCTGCTTGCCAGGAGAGCACATACCAACACCAGGGCCAAGGAAACTGGCCAGACTATCACCATATAACAGCTGAGAGATGGACAATTCTTACTTGCCAGACCAGCACTTCTGGCAAAGTGAACAGAAGGATGCCAAATCTCTCAACCAGCTGTCCATGATTTATTCCAGAGCCTAATCCCACCCAACATAGGCCTGGCCTTCCCCATCAGCTAGACAATCTCCTGCAGGTTTGCTCTGGGCCTAACAAAACCAATAATTCTCTACAAATGTGCCCAGAGCTCAAACCCTCAGTCAAGTTCACACCTGCCTAACTATGACACCACATGTGACAGTTTATATTGCTTGTCAATTTGGCAACCTTTTGGAATTAGCAAACAGATTAGCTGTCAAACCACCCAGAAAGACTCTCTGGTTAAGATATTTGCAACACAAAACCCAATCCTAAGTCTGGATGGAACCTCTCAGCAGCAGACTAGATGAAAGGAATCACCAGACAGAAGAGCTGTGCTAGCAAACTCATCCCACCTGCCACCATCAGAATCCAGCTTCTTTGACCATCCAAGGAGACTGAAGGCCAGAGACTCTCCAGGAATCCTCCAGCCTTCAGGCACAGGCTAGGACTGCTGGGATATTCAGATTCTGGACTGAGCAGCTACAGGCAACCATTGTTGAAGAACCTAGACCTTATCTCATACGCCAACCCAATAAGTTCCTTTTTCATGTATATATTCTGTTGGTTCTGTTCCTCTAAAAACCCTAGCTAATACACCCTATTTTGATTTGATTTTTGTGTGTGCATGCAATGGGAATCCAATTTCATCCATTAGTGGATGCATAGATTTCCCAGGAGCACATACTGAAGAAGATAACGCTACCCTTCCCCCATTGGTCGTCCCTGTCAACCTTGTTGAAGATAGTCTTAAATGTCTTTCTCAAAAAAATTCATGTAAGAGATTTCCAGTTTCCATTAGTACGCTTAGAAAATATAAATAGCAATCAACCATGAATACTAATATCATTTCTAGTAAAAGCTGCCTAGATTTTAAACAAGCCTTAGCAAAGTATTTTCTAAGTTTTCAGAGTTCCATCCACATCCAATACACATTGATAAATTCTGTGTGCTGATATGAGCTCTGCCTTCTTTTCTCCTCTTTCCTGATCTTTGTGAATATCTGAGGTGGGTCTCATTTTCTTCTCTCTTATTCACCTCATTGGCTGGAAGCTTCCTATTGCTTCTTCATTACAGGTTTCTGTTCTAAGAAATAAAGTTACAGAAATAGGTTCAGGCTGTTCCTGAAGCAGTTCACACATAATCCAGACCCTTATTTTGGCCAAATAGCAAACAGCACCTCTGACCATGCTGACATCACTGTCCAAACTCCACATCCTCTGGAAGCCACAGACTCTGCCACAGCCCTGACAACAGTTGTATGCCATTGGTGCGAGGAGAAATGCCCACTGCATGCATGCCCCCACCAGCACACAGCTGTTTTCCATGGACTCTTGCTGTACGTATATTTGGTTTTATACTTTGCAAGGTGATACTTGCCTTTCACTTCTCTTTGCTAAGTATAGAACTCGACATATCTTATTGATTGTCTATTTTTGTCTTGCTCTTGGAGAATCTGAAGGCAATGAAATTAAGAACCATGTATCTATGAACACAGTTCGTTTCATCTGATGTATCCGTGTTTCATTTCCATTTGGTTTAGTATTAAATATTCCAGAAAGATGCTTTCCAATGGACCTAGCTGTCACCACCTATCCAGTTGGATGAGGCCTATTTTCCAGTCTCTTCTCATCCTCAAGCCTACTGCTCCATAGATTGCAAGTACCTTGATGGACTGCACTTACTTACCTTTTTAATCTTAGGACTGATGCAGGAACTACCCATCAAAGACACCCAAAAGGAAGTTAAAACATATTTAGCAGATGAGGTGATAACAGGAGTTGTGGAAAAAGCAGTGCTTAGAAAATAAATGTGTAAAAAGGGGGAGTGAACAAGGGGATCTAGGGAGGGAATGAGGGTGGGAGGGGAATAGGGTACTTATCAACTTTATATGAGTGGAAGAAATAAATAAATAAATATAAAAAAAGAAATTCTGAAGCTTATCATACACACATACACACAAAAGAAAATAAATGTGTAGAAGTTTGCTGATGATAATAGAAAACAGAGACATTAGGTTAAAGCAAGGAAAAGGAAAAAATGTAGGGCAGACATCACTGAAAAATGGAGAGAAAATAGAAGAAACCAAAAAGTTGTTTTTTTGAAAATATAGTTAAAATGAACAGTTCTCTATCCATGCTAAGAAACACAATAGTTGCCAATTGCTATTAGAAATGAAACAGGAGAAAAATATCTTATGAATAGAAAAATATAGGAATATTACAAAACTTTTGTATTCCTAAATTTGGTAAATTCCTGAGAAGCACAAAGTACTCAGCAGTACATAAGGATCAACAGATATTATTTAAAAAGTACTGTGTAATTATTAATTCATTTTAATGCTTAATGGCACTTTAAAAAAAAGCACAGGGTTTTGATGATAAATTCTGCCAAATTTGAGGATTTATGATACAAATCATTTAGAATCTTTTCTAGAAAATAGGTACAAGAGGTATAATTCCTTAGTCCTTTGCATAGGGCCAGAATTACTCTAAGAGCAGCATGAAGTGAAGATGTCTGTGGAAAGAAGTGTGGACAGTGTCTCTCATGGACACAGATTCAAAAAATCAACAATACTATTGACCGCATTTAAATTTAAGGCTCTCTATCAAAAGCAAGAAGAGTGTGAGAAGAAACTTAGAGGCTAAGAGAGACAGTTTATCTTTAACTGTGATGGTTCCAGAAACATGAACTTATCTCTGAAGTGATGATCTGTGTTAGACAAGCACAGCTTTTGGTACCTGACTTTGAAGGCACCGTTAGAACACTACGTTCTGCCGAAAAGTCAGGAAAAATGACAGATCACTACCCACACTAATGATAATAACCTTGAAGATACTTGGTAAAGTTAATACAGATTAAGGTAAAAATTCAAAGGATTGCTATAATTCAGACAGTAAATGACTCTCTTGATAGTAAACTAAGAAAGAGAGATAGAGAGAGAGAGAAAGAGAAAGAGAAGAAAACACAGGCAAGGGCCCTCAAATACCAGCAACTGATCTTTGAAACTGAAACAAAGTCATTTAATGAAATGGTATTTAACAGAGGTATTAAAGAAAATGATTATCTACCAGCAAAATAGATAGACAGATGATAGAGAAATCAAGACGACAGATGTTTAACATTACACACACGCATACACACACACACACACACAAACACACACACACACATCAATATATCTGGAATATCTTCAAACACTAATTTTAGGCTCATTGCTTCTGATTTAATTTTTATTTCTATGATCATCATAAGTTTTTTTTTTATTTATTCAATTGTGTGTGAGTGCGTGTGTGTGTAGAACCACGAGAGAATTCAGGAACCACCATGGACTGCTTCCACCACCTCCTTTTTTACTCTGCCCAGAGATTTACAGGCTCTGCCCTAACAGGACCAGAAATGCAGGTCGTCCCCGCTTCCGCCCAGCGTCTATACGTGGGGTCTAGGATCTGAACTCAGGACCTTTTGCCTGCAAGGCAGAAGCTTAACCCCTTGAGCCACCTCTCCAGCCCCATCATAAGTATTCTTAAGTATTCCCTCAATACTTGGCTTAATATTGAATTTTCTCACCATATTAGAGTTTTTGGACATTAAATATTACAAGGACTACTGTTTTCTTTTAAAATCATTTAATAATACGAAGTTATTACTATATGCTTCCTGAACCCCACCTCACAAATGTTGACATGAGATGGTTTTTCTCATTGGTTTCAAAATATTTTAAGCACCTATAAACTACAATGTTTATCATTGCAGGATCTTTCAAAAGACTTTCACTTTTTTTGTAGGAGGTGGGTGGTTCCTTTCAACTAGAAAATATCTGTTTCCCTCTCTCCAAGTTTACTCGTCTGTTTCTACCATTTCTACGGTTTCTACCACTGTTCAGTCTGTCCAGGAAAGATTCCAGTAAATTTTGTCATGTTTTATTACTTCTCTTTCTCTGGTGTTTCCATCATGCTCCTGTCATGTGTCTGTTTTCTTAATATATTCACCAGGACTGTATGGCATCCTTTAGTTATGAATTACAGCATCTGATTCATCTAGAGACACATCTTAAATTTGTTACCTAGTGTCTTACATCTTCATGTGTTCAGTGATTTCTGATGTGCTGAATGAATATTGTGTGTCATCTGCCTCAGACACACCATCTGCTGTTGTGTTCCTTGAAAAGTGTGTTTTTCTCTTTTTTTGTTCTGACCTTAGTTGACATGATGGAGACAAACATGTGCAGAGTTATAGCCACACTTGGCGGACATGGACTTCCTCTTCAGTGGATGCTCTTTCTGAAATCAAAGTCTAGACACTGATTTCTTTTTATTATTTTTGCATACGTGCGTGTGTGTGTGGGGGTGTGCATCAGAGGGCTGTGTGTGCCTCTGAATGGGAGAAATGGATGCTACAAAGGATTATTATAAACTTGTAAGTATAGTATCTGCAGTTTAGGTGAAAAAGAAACTATGTAGTAGATAAGTGAAAGGGAGTAAATGAAAAGTGCTGCATTTCTTTGTAGTTTTCATTCATTGTTCCACATCTAACTTTTACTTGTTTTAAAATGCTGAAATCAAATTGGAGTGTTGGGCTACTTTTTTGTGCTTCCTCGTTTTGCTTCTATGGAAGAATTTTTCACTGATTTAAATGTTTCAAGTGGAGCATGGGGTATAGTGGGTAGAAATCTGAACAGCATACATTATATACCTGCAAGGAAATATCCTTATGCAAGCCTGTGTAACAAAAAAGAAAATAAAATGTTTCGGCTTCTACTCTGTAGGCATATTAATGATTTTCCTTTTATGCTTTCCTGACTTTCTTTGACAAGAGTACCCTCTTCTGTCAAAGCAATGCAGTGCAGTTTCTTAAATGGGTTTTGGGTTGGAGTGGTACTATGTGGTCAGTGCTCAGATGTGATAGGGTGAATGTGAAGAGTATGTATGGTGTGTATGTTGGTGTGTGTGTGTTTGTATGTGTGTGTTATATGATGTGTACATTTCAGAGTGTGGGTGTGATATGTGCATAGGTGTCAATGTTTGTGTTATGTAGTGTATGCATTTCAGAGAGTTTGTGTGATATGCATGAATGTCAGAGTGCACATATATATCGTGTGTCCATATGACTTTGCCCAGTGCTGACCCACTTCTTCTGTGCATCGTCCTTCTGCTTAGAAGGCAGGCCAAGCCAAGGCCAGTGGTCCTCTGAAGATGAATTCCAGAGCAAAGAGCTTTAGAGACAATTACAATGGACCTGGTGTCAGATAAGAAGCAAAGCATCTAAAAGCACAGCAGTCAGCACCATGATCCATGAGACATAAAAATCAAATTTCAGCGCTGCACTGACTGGTACTCACAGTGCTCTGACTGTGTGTACACTTTTCAAGCCAGGGATTGAACACAAACACAGATGCAGAGACGGGCAGTGTCATGTTTTACGTTCAGAGGGTCTCCACCACAAAGAAAATTACTCTTCTTAATATGTTTATGTTTCCAGTTTGAAAAAAAACATCAAATAACACAACTGGCAAATAAACACCTGCCTCTGTGAAATGGAGCAGATAAAAATAAAAAATGCTACATAGATATTATACACTGGCTTAAAAGAAAAACTGGACTCTTGAGATGGGTCAGTAGGTATTGGAACTTGCTGTCAAGCATGAGGGTCAATCCCAGGGAGTCTCCTACAAGTTTTCCTCTGACCTCCACATTCTTGCTGTGGACATTAATTCAGGGAGCATGTCTGGGTTGTTAATTATGTAGCGTCATCATAGCTAAACATTCATGGCCTGCACTTCCCCCTGGGACCTATGATTCTTTTCTGGTTTTTACAGTGACAGGAGTGTTTCTTGCTGACAAGAGGGCTTTAAATCCAATCAGAAAGCAGTTGATTGTCTCCTGGCTGCTGCTTTTACATGCCAAGAGGAAGAGGCAGAAATCCACTTAAACCATCTTGTGGCTACATTAGCGCACCTCCTCCTGGGTAATTAACCATATGTCTTTTTAAAGACCTTTTATTTTTTTAATGTTGGGGTCAGTGTGTACACAGACACATCCACAAGGAAGCAAGAGGAAGATATCAGTTACGGGTTCTGTAACTCTGGGGCTTATTCCCTTAAAGTAGGGTCTGTTCCTAAACTACTGACCTTGGAGCTAGGATGGCAGTCAGGAAACCCCTGTGAGTCTCCTCTCTTTTTTCCCCCTCCCCCACCTCCACTGTTCTGGGATTATCAGACCCTTTCTTTTTCTTTATGTAGGTTCTGGGTATTTTATCAAAGTTCCTCACATTTGTGTAAACATGTTTACCTGCTGGGCCATCTTCCCAGTCCATATTTCTTTTTTCAATAAATAAATAAGTTTTCAAGTATGTTATTCTAAGGCCATTGCTCTGTGTAGGATATGGTGCATTACTGCCTGATGTCTTTTCCAGTGTGTTGCTAAGATGCTTTGCAAGTTGCCAATATTGAATATTGAAAGGCAGAACTTCCATATACCGCTGGTGGAAGTGCAATGAGAGATACGAGGTGATTGGGAAATAATCTTGAAAGTTTTTCTGCCTAAGGAAAATAAGATGTAGAACTTTGGATTTGCCAGCCAGCATGTGAGTATTAGGTAGGAACAAGACTTAACCAGTGAATTTATGACCATAAGGTGCGGTGCAGGTCCAGGCTGTTCTTCCCCTGAAAGGTAAGGCATCGAGTGGTAAGACTTGATGTGAATTCCTGCATCTAGATTCCCAGAACACATGTCAATCCAGACGCAGAGGTGTTCTCAATATTGTCAACACTCTCCTGGTGTGATTGATGTGAAGTGTAGACACAAATGCTCCCCTGGGATTTCCCAGGCCAGCCTGATGTGCCAGCAGCTGACACCAAGAGAGAATGGTTCAAGCATGGTGGAAGGCAACTACAACATCCCAGACTGTTTTTCTGGCTACCACATATGCAACATGGGGCAAACACACACACACACACACACACACATACACACACACACGATTTTAAGACATTTAGTCATTTTTATAAAGGAGGAAGTTGAAGCATAAGATAACAGCGAAAACCTATCGCTATCCCTAGAAAGGGTCGAAACTTGAACCTGAGGGATTTTATGTTGAGGTGTTGACACTATTTTTCTAATATGGGGTTGAATTTGGAGTGGAGAATCTATTACGATCCACTGTTAAAAAAAAAAGAGGGAAAATTTGAATGGATTTTTGAGGAGAGCTATAAAAATTTTGCTAAAGAGACAGTTTGGGATAGTAAGTGGTTTAGTTTATGAAATCAAGAGTTTTCGTTCAGAGTTTTGTCAGGGATATTAAGAATATGTGTGAGGGGAGGAGGGCAGGGGGGGGCTCTTCTTGCCCTATGTTACAGTGTGGCAAAGTTGCATGGTGAAAGGGCATCCACATGATGAGTTGATGAGAAGCTGGATTACAAATCTGACATCTGGCAAAACCGTGCACTTGATTAGCAAGCACAGAAATTCAAGGAAGTGAAATTTGTGTTTATATCAACCATGAGAATAGTAAAAAGAGTAATAAGTTCAGTGAGCTACAGGTTACACTGAAAATGCATATGGAGAAAGACATCTGTTCTATTCAAATATGTAAGTATTGCCAGACCAACAAAGAGTTGAGGGGAGGGAAGCCAGCATTCCTCTGCAGGCTAAGAGAGCACAGATGTCTTAGCTTCATATTCTATTGCATAATAAACACTTAGAGAACAAGGGGATTTCAGTCAGTTTACATTTTCAGGTTTCAGTTCATTATGACTAGAGCAGCTGTGTCAGAATCAAGACCCCAGGAACGTGGCCACATCTCACCCACAGCAAGAGCAGAGGGGCAAGGACCTTCTAGCCTGGTAGCTAGCCCTTCCTCTGTCTTATCAACCTACCTAGGGAATGGTCCTGCCCACTGTGGAGTGGGTCTTCCCACATCTCCTTCAGGCCCCGGCCTTAACTGAACAGTTCCTCATAGGTGTGCCAGAGTTCTCTCTCTCTGGTTGAAGCTCACAGCTATAAGTACCTCTCACAACAGGTAAACTGTCAAGTAACCTGGATAGCGAGGTCCTGAAGTGAGAAGGCAAGTGAGAAGCCTGGATGGATGAGAATGCAAAGCAAAGCACTCTGATGGTATAACACTGTGAACCAGGAGATGGTAGTGAGCATCTGCCCCAAGAGGTTATATAAGGAATGGGAACTACGAGATGGTTTTCTTTACGGCTTTCAGCTCCTGAACCTTTTTGCAAGATCCATCTGACTGTATTGCTAAGTAAGGGGTGTTGCATGGAGAGTTACACGAGTGCTGTAAGCCCAGCAACTGTGAATTCATTTGCTGTAAGCCCAGCAACTGTGAATTTATCAATGAGAGGCTGTAGTTTCTCTGTAGCTTAGGCTTTAAAGATATTGGGATGTATAAGGAGAGTCATGAAGACCAGTAAGGGCAATTGTAAGACCGGAACAGCTGCACTAAGTATCTAGGAATGGTGTGTGTGTGGGGGGCTGACATACTAAGTGATAGAGGAGTCTATAGTAGAAACCGTAAGAAGAGTTTCTGATTCTGCCAGATAATGTTGGGTATCACAGGACATTCTTAAGGAATGTGAGGAATGCCATAATAACTTCTGGCCTCTCAAAAGTACAGAACAGGTGTGAGTTTAGACATGACATCCTTGCCTGATGTGTGTTTGGTGGTGGTAGGCAGTTGAGGTGAAGCATCTAGGCAGTAGGAAAAAGGAGTGAATAAAAAAATCAACCCTCGTACAAGTTAAGAAGAGTGTAAAGCAAGATTATGAGACTTGTCATGAATATTAGTGAGGAAGACTGAGGTCTGGAAAGTTGAACCAGAGAAAGCAGTCAGGGTGAAAAGTTTTTTTTTTTCTCTTAATAATAGGAAATGAAATTTTTGCCCTGTCATATGTTGGGATTACCAGAGGCTCATCCGTAAAGGAAAATATGGGCAACCCATCAGTCCTCAGAGGAAGGGGAAACTCTGTTCTTGTTTTGTCTTTATAAGTATGGGAAAAATCATTTATCATTTTTCAGGTGTGAACTGAATCCTTGGGTGAAAGTTGGGCCTCTTTCAAGAAGAAGAAAAGGGCATTTCTACTTCCACTGGACTCCTGCTTTGTAGACTGCAAATGTCTCTGTGAATAGTCCTGTGTCTTTGGTATTCCTGTGGGAAATACACTGACCACAGCAGCTGAATCCTTCATTCTGCAGGAGGATCCCTTGATTAAACTATATGGCCACTAGACAGCGCCCTGTACTTCCTGATTGGGCAAGACCCTCTGTGGTGCTTCCCTTCCATCCCTTCCTTCCTCCATTTGGGTCCTTTTGGCTTTTGTGATCTTCTCTCAGTTACTGAAGACTTTGATTATACAATAGGTGTCACAGCTTGCATGGTTGCTGATAAAATCACCATCAAATGGCTTAAAGAAACAAGGGATTTATTCTCCTATAATAATAGGCTGGTTACAGTTCCTCATCCACCATAGCAGAAGCACTATATATCACTAATATCAGGGCCTAGAGAACTGGCTCCACCAGTATCCACATAGTAGCTAAGGGAGGGACAATCCTTACTTGCCAGACCAGCATGTCTGGCTCACCCACTGTAGGCTGGACCTTCCCCATCAATCTCCTGCAAGTTCTCGTTGGGTTTAACTCAGCTAATTCTCTACACCTATGTCCAGAGCTCAAACCTTCAACCATCGAGTTGGCACCTGTACCTACCTATGACAGTAGGGTGAAGAGTTTGAGACTACTGCCCTAGTTGCTGAAGCTTTTGTCTGATACTTGGGGAATTTTGGTTCACAAAATGTGCATCCAGAATGACTTGAAATTCCTAACTCTCAAAGTTAAAACAGTATATTTACTCATGATTTTAGGTAGCCTCAAATGAAAGAGAGCACCCTCCAATTCCAGAAATCAGGACAGATGCAAGACATAGAAGGAATAAGAGGGAAGAAGGGAAGAGGAGTCTTCACAAGGCAAGCTGCCACTTGTCAGCCTTGCCACACACAGAAAGAAGTCTCAGGGTCTCCTGCTTTCATGAACTGGTCAGTCATCCTTCCTTTTCCAAGTACCACTAAAGAACACATTGTCTGGGGTCCTGTAGTTTCAAATGGTAAGTCAAGCTTCCTGCAAGGGACTGAAAGGAACTTCTTGGCTTATGCCTAAGGAGTGATGGTGATCCAGAATCACGGTCTAAGGGTCTAATTGAAGACCAGCCCCAGCCCGAGATCTTCACCTGCCCACAGGTGAATCACCCATCACCTCAAGCATCAGACTGGAGAGAGACCAAAGAAGGCAAGAGGAGGGTTCTCTGTAAGCACCACCACCACATCATGTTGATGTGCCTGACAGCAAGAGAGTGAAAGTACTTACCAGACCAGAATGGATATAGAAGACATGGTAAAAAGAATATGTTCTAGACATGTCTAGATGTCTCTGGAATATGTCTAGAAAACAGAAGGGGAATTTTGAGAGAGAATTACCCTTGAGGGAAATAGGGGTTGACTTTCCAGAGCCTGACCAACAAGGTAAGGCATCATGGGTCTTTTAACAGTAATTCTTTCTGCCACTGTGAGACAATGCTCAGAGAAGTTAAGGGAGAAAGGGCAGATTTTTTTGACCATTTCCAGAAGAGAGAGATGGGAATTATGGTGAGAATCCTAGCAGAAGATACAACTAAAGGCAGAAACAGGAGCCTAGTTTAAGTTACTGCAAACATCATGGAGACAGAGAGAGCAAGAATAACCTGGGAGGAAGCAGCGCTGCGCCACCCAACCTCAAGCTAGCCCCTGTGACATTCTTTCCTGCATCAAGACTCTATCTCCTAATGATGCCACAGCCTTCCAGACATGGACATCAAGTAAGGATTCAAACACATGAGCCTTAGGAGACAACTCACATTCAACCTATGACAGTTACTAGAGGTTTGTATGAAACACACAAGTAACTTGGTCCAAGTAGTCAAAGTCTCACAGTTATATTGAGGAAAATTCTTTTTTGTTTTTGACATTTTTTGTAACTTTCCTTTCTATATTTGGTCAGGCATGATGTTAAAATAAAAACTGTTCATATTAATATTTAAGTCAGGAAAGAATTACATTGATCCAGCCTTAGAATCTGAAATACCATATGAAAGGATCTATACAGACTAAAGGAAGGAAGGTGGATGTACTGGGATTTTGCCGAGGTTCTTTAAGGAAAGAATATTATTTTTCACTCACCAATCATGGCTATGTTTATAGCTTTATCTTTATTCTTTTTCATGCTTTATTTATTATTTCAGAGAAAGAGAGAGAGAGAAGCCACACACATGCATGGAGATGAAGATCAAAGGACAACTTTCCGGAAATCTGAACTCTTCCTTCACCTTTGTAGGTTTCCAAGGGATCAAACTCAATCCCCTAGGTGTGTAAGCAAACACATTAACTTCTGAGACATTTCACTGATCCACATTTATCTTTATTCTTACCTATCTTTTGTTTATAAAGATCTCTTTCGTTACATGAGTTTTTGCTCCATAGAATATTATCTGAGTTCTTGCTCTGAGGATCAGTGGAAACTTGATGACTTTATCTACAATTCCAGTGTTCTAATATTGGAATTGTAGTATTCCAGACCACTTTCCAGTTATCTATGCCGAGCCCTCACCATCTTGAGAACTGACAGACCACTGTAAAACACCATCTATGTTACTGCATAAAATTTAGCAAAAAAATAGGGCAGCTCTTTCCTGAGAAGTTAACATTTCTAGCCAAGCAGTAGAAAAGACGTGCCTTGAAGGACCTGGGACATCTGAGCTAAAACCACACAGGAAGCCACAGACCCAGAAACTAACATACTGTACAGTATGCCCAGCACAGAGAACATGTCAAAGGGGTGAGGGTGGTCAGAGAACCTCTCATTTCATTCTGTTCACGAATTGTGAGCAAAACAAAAGTTTATCTTCTTAAAAATAAGCAATGAAATATTTTAAAAATATTGATTCAAACTTTTCATTTAAGAGTTTGGATGAATTTAATTGGGATTTTGGGATACAAACTCCCATAAATACTTCCTTTAGCATTCACATGAGAATGTGATACTGCATTAAAGTCCCTGATTATTTAAAATATAGTGTTGAGCGCAGAAGTTGGAATTTATTTACTTTTTTGAATGTTTTGTGTGTGCCTGTATATCTGTGTTTATCAGAGACTACTGTGTGTGCCTGTGGAGGTCCAAGAGTAACTTCCAGAGACATCCTGAATTGCTCTAACTCCTTTTGATTTTTGCTGCCTTCCACGGCCTTAAGTTCAGGTTGCTGCCATTTTCACCTAGCTTTTTTATGTGGGATTGAGGATCCAAATTCAGGTTCTTCTGTTTCTTTTTTTCTTTCTTTCCTTCTGATCATGCGAACTTAACAGGTACACTGGTCCCTTTCCTTCCTCCACCCTCCAACTCCCTGCTCCCCCCCTTTCATTCCCTCCTCCCTCCCCATCCCCAGTACCTCCCCCCCTTATCCCCGGAGCATCCTTTAATATCCCCCCTATCCCCAGAGCATCCTTTAATGTGCATTCCAAACTCTCCTCTGGGTCCTTCCTCCTTTCTGATGAGGACCCAGTAACATTTCCCAAAACCCTTTCCTGTGATCCTCTTAAGCCTCCACAGATCCCAGTGCCTTTAGTCCATGCTAGACTTTGTGGGGTCAATAATGTGTTGGACATTGTGCAGGTCATGCAATGTCCTATTATGATTGCTTCGGCCCTAACTTCTGTGGAGTATCTTGCATATCATTACTCCTCCCATCCTTGTGCTCTTACAATCTTACCGTTCCCCTCTTCCACAAATTTCCCTGAGCTTCAGGATGGGAAGAGATTAGGCTGGCCCAGTTCCAGGTGGTTAATATAGAATCTCTGATGTTCTGAATTATGGTTTATTGATTTTTTTTCGGTTTTGCTGCTCCTGCAATGCCCTTGGATACATCCTGATGTGTACTGGATGTCACCCTCTGGCCAGAGATAAAAACCTGTTAAATTAGAGTCTTGTTATAAGAGTATATTCAACAGTAAATGGAATAAAAGTAGGAGACCATGGCAAGGGACGGGTCAGTCTCCCAATTGCAAAATGGTTACTTTCTATCTGCTAGCAGCTCCTTCTCCCGGGCCTGGGCCTGGCTGGCATCCTGGTCACACTTCTGCTTCAAGGTGTCCAGCTCCTCCAATAGGGCTTTGCTTTGCGCTGTGAGCTGCACCACCTTGGCCTCCTGGTCTCACAGCGCCTGCCTGAAGAGGCTGCTGTTCTCCAGCCTCAGCTTCTCGTTCTCCTCCCTCAGCTTGATGTTGTCGCTCTTGTGCTCATTCTTGAAGCGGATCATCATTTCCTGGTTGGTAGCCAGGGTCATGAACCGGCTCTCCAGCTTCAGGAGCTGCTCGCTCTGGGCTTCAGCTTCCCGGCCTCCTACAGCCTCTGCTCCTCCATGTCGGCGTTGAGCAGCTCCAGGATCTGACAGCGCTCCAGAGCCTCGCTCGACCTCCGCTTTAAGATGCAGAAGAGCTGCGACTGCTCTTGGATCCAGGAGTGGAGCATGGCTTTCATCGCAACTTCTCCTCCTCCGACAGACACTGGAGGCTTGCCAGAGTCTCCTTCAGACCCTCTATTTCCTTGAAGCCCATCTCCTCTTCAAGATTTTCCAGTTCTTTGAATTGCTTTCCTAAGGTTTCTTCAGGGGAGCGGGGTGTCCATTCTGAGAACTTGCCCTTTCTGAGGCATAGGAGCTCTCTGGAAAAGCCGACTGCAGTCTTCACCCCTCTGGTTTACAAAAGGGTGTTGTTATGGGCTCTCCGCGGGCTGCAGCAGCTAGAGCTTTCCAGTATGGAGCTCTGTAATTGGTGGATAAGTCTTCAGAACACAGTGAGGTAACAGGAGAAGCTCAGAGCCAATCAGATCGGACGACTTCTGACTTTCCAACTAATCACAGCCCCCAACCTCCCCCCAGTATCCAACCCTGCACATCACAGAGACACCAACCCTGGTTGGCTTCCCACACAGTCAGGCTAGGGAAGAAAGCCTGACTCCGCTCGGTTTCTGGTAGGAGTCAAGAAAGCATGTCTTCCCTCAGCTGTCATAAGAATACTGTCTGCAGAAATTTTGGTGGTTCCCTAAAAACTTGCTGTTTGTATGCATACAAAGCACCCTTAAGGGAGCTTTAATAAAATTTCTCTTGTTTCTCTTGTCCTTATATCTGGAAACAGATACTTTTAAATATTCAACAATCCCTCTTTCTACTCATCAGGAAAATAAGTTTACAGAAAGAAGCTTTTTTTTTTTTCATCAGAGAGCCCTTTATTTTCAAAAGAGAGATCACAGTAATATCTATCTTTGTCATGTGATAATATAAATATCTTAATAAAAAGTGTCATATAGGATTAAATATATTAAAATTCATAGTTTTTTTCATTGCATTTACGGAAAACAATTAAATTTGATTTGTCAGTTGAAGAAAAAAGGATGTGGAGCATTTTTTAAGATATTTGTTAGAGCTTTTAATTTAATTCCTGGTTAAGTTCCTTTTTTTTAATTGGCCGATTTGTTTCCTTGGTGTTTAGTGTTCTAAGTTCTTTGTGCACTCTGGATAATAGAGTTTAATTAGATCTTTAATTTCACAAGATCCCATCTGTTGAGTGTTGGATGTAGTGACTGTGCTATTGGATTTCTGTTTAAGAACTATTGGCCTAGTCCAATTAGCTCGAGGGAGTTCCCTACCCTTTCAACTTATTTATAGTCTCTGGCCTTATATCCAGGTCATTGAGACATTTGGAATTAATTCTTGTACATGGTGAGAAGTACAGGTCCAGTTTTAATCTTCTGCATGTGGATATCCAGTTTTGCCCACACCATTTGTTGAAGATGCTGTTCTTTTTCCATTGGATTTTTGGGCCCCTTTGCCGAAGATCAAATGGCTTTAGTTGTGTGGGCTTATATCTGGGTCTTCAACTCTTATCCATTGATCTCTGTGTCTATTTTGGAGCCAATACCAGGATATTTTTACAACTATGGATTTGTAGTATAGACTAAGGTTTGGTATGGTGATACCTCCAGCAGTGTTTTTGTTACTCAGGATTGTCTTTGCTATCCTGGGTCTTTTGTGCCTCCATATGAATTTTTAGATTGTTTGGTCAAACTTCTTTAAAGAATTGCTTTGGTATTTTAATTGGTATATCATTGAATCTGTATATTGCCTTTGGGTAGGATGGTCATTTTTACGATTTTGATTCTGCCAATCCAGAAACATGGGAAGTCTTTCAACCTTCTGGTGTCTTCTGGAATTTCTTTCTTTAGGATTTTAAAGTCTCATAATAAAGGTCTCTTACTTCCATAGTTATGTTTATACCAAGGTATTTCATTTTTTTAGGGGCCATAGTAAATGGGATTGTTTCTCTCAGGGCTTTTTTACTTCTTTCATTCTGGGCATATAGGAAGGCCACTGATTTTCCACATTTATTTTGTATCCTGCCACCCTGCTAAACTTCTGTATTAGTTCCAGGAGCTTCCTGGTGGAGTTTTTGGGATCACTCAGGTATAAGATCATGTCATCTGCAAATAGAGATAACTTGACTTCTTTCTTGCCAAATTGAATCCATTTTATGTCCCTTTCTTGTCTTATGGCTACAACTAAGACTTCAAGTACAATATTGAATAGAAGTGGTGAGAGTGGACAGCCTTGTCTAGCTCCTGATCGAAGCGGGAATGCTTCAAATATTTCCCCATTGAGTATAATCCTTGCTGTTCGCTTGTTATACAAAGCTTGTATTATATTGATAAAGGATCCTTCCATTCCAACTGTCTCTAGGGTTTTGATCATAAAGGGCTGTTGGATTTTGTCAAAAGCTTTTTCTGCATCTATCGAGAGTATCATGTGGTCTTGGACTTTGGACTGGTTTACATGATGAATTACATTTATTGATTTGCGTATGTTGAACCAACCTTGTGTGCCGGGGATGAAGCCTACTTGGTCCCCATGAATGATCTTTTTAATATGTTTTTGAATCCGATTTGCTAAGACTTTGTTGAGAATCTTTGCGTCTGTGTTCATCAGGGAGATCGGCCTATAGTTTTCTTTTTTAAGTGAATCTTTATTAGGTTTTGGGATTAAAACGATATTAGCTTCATAGAAGGAATTTGGTAGTGTTCCTTCCTTTGCTATTTGATGGAACAGTTTAAGGAGTATTGGTGTTATTAACTCCTTAAATGTCTGGTAGAACTCTGTGCTGAATCCATCTGGTCCAGGACATTTTTTTGATGGGAAGATTTGTGATTACTTCATCAATTTCCCCATGTGTTATAGGACTATTTAAGTAATTCACAACTTCCTGATTCAATTGCGTAAGTTGTGTTTACTTAGGAATTCATCCATCTCTTTGTGTTGTCAAGTTTCACAGAGTATAAGTTTTTGAAATATGACGTTATAATTCTCTGGATTTCTTGGGCATCAGTAGTGGAAACTCCATTTTCATTTTTAATTTTGTTAATTTGGTTTTCTCTCTCTTGCTTTTGGTTAATTTAGCTAGGGGTTTATCAATCTTATTGATTTTTTTCAAAAAACCAGCTTTTTGACAGGTTGATTTTCTATATTGTTTTCCTAATCTCTATTTCCGATATTTCTCTCCTTATTTTGCTAATCTTCTCTCTTCTACTTCTTTTGGAATCAGATTGCTCTAATGTCTCTAAAGCTTTAAGCTGCATTGTTATTTATTTCTGATGTTTCCATTTTTTTGATGTAGACATTAAGAGCTCTGAACTTACCTCTTAGGACAGCTTTCATTGTGTCCCAGAGAGTTTAGTAAGTTGTATTTTCATTATTTTTCACTTTCAGGAAATCTTGAATTTCATTTTTAATTTCTTCCTGAATCCAATTCACCTTCAGCATCATAGTGTTAAGTTTTCAGGATTTACCATATTTTCTGTTGTTTGTTGTGTTGTGAATGTCAAGCTTTAGACCATGGTTATCTGATAGGGTACAGGCTAGAATTTCAACTTTCTATATATGTTGAGATACGTTTTGTGGCTCAATATATGATCTATTTTGTACAAAGTTCCATGTGCTGCTGAGAAAAAGGTGTATTCTTTGGTGCATGGATGAAAAGTTCAATAGAGATCTGTAAAGTCCATTTCAGTAAGTTCCACAGTGTCTTTGTTAAGTTTTTGACATGTTGATCTATCCCATGTTGAGAGGGCGGTGTTGAAATCCCCAAGAATTATCATTTGGGGGTTGATTTCTCACATTAGACCTTGTAAGGTTTACTTAATGAATGTGGGGAGGCCCGTATTGGGTGCATATATGTTCAGTATTGTGAAGTGTTCCTGGTGAATTGTGCCTGTGACTAAAATGTAGTATCCATCTGTGTCTCTTATAATTTTTTTTGGTTTGAAGTTCACTTTGTCTGATAGCATAATAGCTACCCCTGCCTGTTTCCTGCTTCCATTAGCTTGCAGAATTTTTGACCAGCCTTTTATTTTTAGGATGTGCCTATCTTTTGTGGTGAGATGAGTTTCCTGAAGGCAGCAGATTGATGGGTTGTGGTTTTTAATCCAAGTTTGTAATCTGTGTCCTTTGATCAGTGAGTTAATTCTATTGACATGTAATGTTCTAATGGAGAAATTATTTTTAATTCTGGACAGTTTTTATGTTCAGTGGCTTTTGAGAGTGTATTGTTTCACTTTTATGTTTTTGTGGTATTATACTTCCCATCTGTCCTCCTGGATATGCTTGTTTTTCTCTTCAAGCTTGATTATCATTTCTAGCATTTTTTGAAGGCCTGGTTTGGTGGACATGTATATCTTCAAGTTGTCTTTGTGCTGGAAAATTTTTCTTTCTCCCTTGATCATGATGGATAGTTTTGCGCATTATATCGGCCAGGGTTGACATTTTTGCTCATTCAATACTTGAAGTACATGTCTCCAAGCTCATCTTGCTTTTACTGTTTCCATTGAGAAGTCATTTGTTATTTTAATCGGTTTACCTTTAAAAGTGACTTTTTTTCCCCTTGAAGTTCTCAGCACCATTTCTTTGTCTTGAATGTGGAGTGTTTTAACTATTATTTGCTGTGGCGAGTTTCTATTTTTGTCATATCTGTTTGGGGTGCGGAATGCCTCATGTATATGGATAGGCCTCTCTTTTTTTAGATAAGGAAATTTTTCCTTGATGATAGTTTAAAAAGTTTCCTCAGGTGTGGTATTTTGGATTCTTGCTCTGGTATTCCATGAATACACATATTAGGCTTCTTCAAGGTGTCCCATAACTCTTGAATATTTCTCTCAATTATGTTTTTGGCTTTAACAACCTCTTCCATTGAGCTGGTGAATACTCCCACTTTATCTTCAACTTCTGAAATTCTATTTTCTGCTTTGTTAGTTCTGCTGATAAGACTCTCTGTGAAGTTCTGGGTTGAAGATAACTTGTCTTTTAGTCCGGGTTTAAACTCTGCTTGAGTCTGTTTTAACTGCTCTATGCCTATTTTTGTTTCTTGAACTGTTTTTTTCAACTCCTCCACAGTGTCTGTTGTGTTCCTCTTCAAAGTGGTTGATGTGGTTATTTAATTCCTCCCAGATTTCCTCTTTCATAGTATTGATCATGGTAATGATCATGTTCTGAAAGTCCTTATCTTGGGTCAGGCTTTCTTGGCTATTTTCCATGGATTTGTTCTGATTGGAGTCTATCATTATGGGATTAATTCCTTCAATCGGAGATTTGTTTTCTTGGGTTTTGTTTCTCATGGTTTTGCACTTTGACTTGGACATTGTCTTTTTAACTTTTATGACCTTCTTTCAATTTCTGTGTGTTTTTCACTGTGAATTAGTTGGCCTGGAGTAGTTCCTGCTCTGGCTGGCTGGTGGGAGGAGCTGGGATTAATGGGTTGCCTGGAGTTTGGGGATGAGCAGGTGAGCTTACCTAGGTTGCAGTGTGTCTTGGCTGGACTGCGTGGTATCCCAGGTGGGTTGGGAAAGGCAGGCTCTTCTGTTTCTGAAGTAGAAGTTTAAGCCTGAGTCATTTTCTCCAGCCCAGGGGTTTGAATTAAAAAAAAATCATGGGAATCTCCTTCGTATTCTTAATAATTACTTACAAGAACTTCACATCCTACATTTTGTGATATACTGATTTTATCTATTTTTCCTCTGACTCCATTGACAATTTTTACTCTTCAAACTGACCTTGCACTAATCCTAACTAAAAACATTGCATTGTTTTACTAACTATGTTTAACCAATTTGTCTTAAATTAGCATTCCAACTACTGCTTGGCTCCGGGAAAGGGGTTCTTTTAGCATTACTCTATGAACTAAATAATTTTTATAATTATCCTCAACAAGCCAAAGCATAAGAGTGTATTTTCATATCTCAGATGAGAAAATATGAGATTTAAGGCTAGAGATTAATTTCAGAAGAGTTATCAAGGATGAACACATCTTTACCTTGTGCAGCCTGCCTGGGTTTTCTTGGTTTTTGTTTTGTTTTGTTTGTAGAGAAGGAACAAAGGGTGAATGACATGTATATTCTCATCCTCTTTTATTGTCCGATGTCAGGCTGTATCTTCTCTGTGCCCCCATAAAAGTCTTTTTATAAAATCATTTTGTCTTTTTGCATTCAAGAGACACAAGCCACAAATGTAATCGTGACAGACAGGGACAAAACACAGACAACCTGTGTTATAGGCCTGGGATCATTCAGGGATTAACCACACTGACACAAAGTTAATGTTTAATAAGTAGAGGCTTTATGTGTGAGGAAAAAAAAGAGACAGCTGCAAGGAGCTGCTTTTCAAGAAGACAAAGCAGTTAGGAACTGTATCTGTGGCTCATTTTTAAGGACCCAAAATCTATAAGGTTATCTGAGGGGTGTATGTAAGATGCCTAATCTATTTCTAAATTTAGCAATGAAACAAGTCTTAAGCCAGAAATGCAGTTAATCACATGCTAATCTTCATTATGTAGACTTTATGTCTGTCTGTATGATGCACACTCTGTGTCTTGAGGGGTATGTCACCAGGTATTCAGGAAGTTAAAACCATAAAATGTCCCAGGAAGTCACTCATTTTTCTGAGACTGTCATAGAGGTCTGTAATTTAACATAGGGGTGGTTCAGGGGACAAGGACTATTTTCTCATGTTAAGATTTTACCTCTTTGTTAGTCTACCACACCTGCATGGTCTACACACAGCTGATATAAGCTCAGGGGGACACCATGGAAAGATGAGTGAACAGATGGGAAGCAGGGAGTGAAATATAGGAGGCTGGAAGATGTTTTCAGGAGACCTTGTGGCATCACCTGTCACAACCTGAATAAGGAAGGAGTTCCCGCTCCCCTTGCAGATTTCACTCACCTTTTTAGAGACTTAGCAGTCTGTCTTTCACCAGGTTTGTAACTTTAATGGTAAGCCAGCTGAGGCCCTAGATCTGGTCCTCCACATGAACACATCATTTTGGGAGAGAGTTCATTGTCCCCAAATCTTCCTCAGGTTCCCTAAGTAAAGTCCCAATACCTTAAAAAGTTTAAAATCCAAAGTTCTTTGGATTTCATGTTTGCATTCAATCATAACTCACTTTGTTTTTTTGTTTGTTCTATTTATTTATTTCAAATGATTTATTTTTTTTCCACTCATGTTAACTTAATAGGTACCCCATGCTCTCCCTCCCTCCATCCCTCCCCGAACCTCCTTGATTCCTCCCCCTTTTTCCCTTTCCTTTCCCCACCTCACTCCCTTTCTCCCAGTGCCCCCTCACCCCCATCTCTGGAGCATCCATTAATGTTTATGTCTAACTTTCCTCTGGGTCCTCCTCTCTGATGAGGTGTAAGGACTCAGTGGCATTTCCTAGAACTCTTTCTTGTGTTCCCCTTAAGTATGGGAACACTTTTGTGGCTGTTAATCCCTAGCTTTCTAAGGATCCTAGTGCCTTTAACCCATGCTAGACTTGGAGGGGCCAATGATATGTTGCTCATTGCTCAGGTCATGCAAAGTCCTATTATGATTGCTTCAGCTCAAACTTGTGTGAAATATCCTGCATATCATTGCTCCTCCCCATCTTTGGGCTCTTACAATCTTACTGCTCCCTCTTCCCCAAATTTCCTTGAGCTTCAGGATGGGGAGAAATTAGGCTGGCTTGGTTTCAGGTGGTTGATACAGAGTCTCTGATGATCTGAATTATGGTTTGTTGATTTTTTTTTGTCAGTTTTGCTGCTTCTGCAAAGCATTTGGTTCCATCCTGATGTGTATTGGATGTCACCCCCTGGCCAGAGATAAAAAGGTGTTGAAATAGAGTCTTATTTTAAGAGTAGATTCAAAGGTAGATGGAATAAGAGTAGGAGACTGTGGTGAGGGGAGGGGATCAGTCTCCCATTTGCAAAATGGTCGCTTCTGCATGTGGATATCCAGTTTTGCCAGCACCATTTGTTGAAGATGCTGTTCTTTTTCCATTGAAGTTTTTGGGCCTCTTTGTTAAAGATCAAATAGCTGTAGTTGTGTGGGCTTATATGGGGGTCTTCAATCCTTATCCCTTGATCTGTGGGTCTATTCTGGAGCCAGTAGCAGGCTGTTTTTTTTAACTATGGATTTGTAGTATAGACTAAGGTTTGGTATGGTGATACCTCCAGCAGTGTTTTTGTTACTCAGGATTGTCTTTGCTATCCTGGGTCTTTTGTGCCTCCATATGAATTTTTAGATTGTTTGGTCAACTTCTTTAAAGAATTGCTTTGTGATTTTAATTGGTATAGCATTGAATCTGTATGTTGCCTTTGGTAGGATGGTCATTTTTACCATATTGATTATGTCAATCCAGGAACATGGGAGTTCTTTCCACATTCTGGTGTCTTCTGCAATTTCTTTCTTTAAGGTTTTAAAGTCTTCATTTTAAAGGTCTCTTACTTCCTTGCTTTGGTTTATACCAAGGTATTTCATTTTTTAAGGGCTATAGTTTTCTATTCTGCTACCCTGCTGAACTTCTGTATTAATTCCAGGAGTTTCCTGGTGGAGTTTTTGGGATCACTCAGGTATAAGATCACGTCATCAGCAAATAGAGATAACTCGACTTCTTCCTTGCTGATTTGAATCCCTTTTATCTCCCTTTTTTGTCTTATGGCCTCAGCTAAGATGTCAAGTACAATACTGAATGTAAGTGGTGAGAGTGGACAGCCTTTTCTAGTTCCTGATTCAATTAAGGTAAGTTGTGCTTACTTAGGAATTCATCCATTTCTTTTATGTTGTCAAATTTCACAGAGTGTAAGTTTTTGAAATATGATGGTATAATTCTCTGAATTTCTTAGTTATCAGTAGTGATAACTCCTTCATTTCTAATTGTTTTAATTAGGATTTTCTCTCTCTTACTTTTGGTTAATTTAGCTAGGGGTCTATTAATGTTATTGATTTTTTTCAAAGAACCAGCTTTTTGACTAGTTGATTCTCTATATTGTTTTCTTTATCTCAATTTTGGATATATATTCCCTGATTTTGCTAATCTCCTCTCTTCTACTGCTTTTGGGATCAGAATGCTCTAGTGTCTCTAAAGCTTTAAGCTGCATTGTTATTTATTTGTTATGTTTCCATTTTTTGATGTGGGCATTAAGAGCTATGAACTTACCTCTTAGGACAGCTTTCATTGTGTCCCAAAGATTTTGATAAGTTGTATTTTCATTATCATTTGCTTCCAGGAAATCTTGAATTTCCTTTGTAATTTATTCTTGAATCTAGTTCTCATTTTCTAGGAGTCAGTGTATTTTCTGTTGTTTGTTGTGTTGCGGATGTCAAGATTTAGAACATGGTGATCTCATAGGGTACATGTTAGAATTCCAACTTTCTTGTATATGTGAAGATTCGTTTTGTGGCCCAGTATGTGCTCTATTTTGGAGAAGGTTCCTTGTGCTGCTGAGAAAAATGTGTATTCTTTGGTATGTGGATGAAAAGTTCAATAGAGATCTGAAAGGTCCATTTCAGTAAGAGTTTGATTAATTTCAAATGTGTCTCTGTTAAGCTTTTGACCTTTTGACCATGTTGAGAGGGCAGTGTTGAAATCCCCAAGAATTATCATTTGGGGGTTGATTTTTCACATTAAATGCTGTAGGGTTTGCTTAATGAATGTGGTATTATGTACATATATGTTCAGTATTATGAAGTGTTCCTGGTGAATTGTGCCTGTGACTAAAATGTAGTATCCATCTGTGTCTCTTATGATTTTTTTTGGTTTGAAGTTCACTTTGTCTGAAAGCATAATGGCTCCCCCTGCTGTTTACTGCTTCCATTAGCTTGCAGAATTTTTGACCAGTCTTTTATTTTTAGGATGTCAGTATCTTTTGTGGTGAGATGAGTTTCCTGAAGGCAGCAGATTGATGGGGTGTGATTTTTAATCCAAGTTTGTAATCTGTGTCTCTTGATCAGTGAGTTAATTCCATTGACATGTAATGTTCTAATGGAGGAATTATTTTTAATTCTGGACATTTTTTATGTTCGGTGGCTTTTGTAAGTATATTATTTGGCTTTTAGGTTTTGGAGGTATTATACTTCCCTTCTGTCCTCCTGGATGCACTTGATTTTTTCTTCAAGCTTGATTATCATTTCTAGCATTTTTTGAAGGCCTGCTTTGGTAGATGTGTAAGCCAAAAAGTAGTTTCTGTGCTGAAAAACTTTTCTTTCTCCCTGGATCATGATGGATAGTTTTGCGGGGTATATTAGTCTGGGTTGACATTTTTGCTCATTTGATACTTGAAATATGTCTCTCCAAGCTCTTTTTGCTTTTACTGTTTCCATTGAGCAGTCATTTGCTATTTTAATACATTTACTTTTAAAAGTGACTTGTTTTTTTTTTCCTTGAAGCTCTCAGCACTTTTTCTTTGTCTTGACTATAGAGTGTTTTGACTATTATTTGCCGTGGCGAGTTTCTATTTTGATCATATCTGTTTGGAGTGTAAAATGCCTCTTGTATTTGGATTGGCCTCTCATGCTTTATGTTAATTTATGTTAATTTAAAAATTTCCTCAGGTGTGGTATTATGGGATTCTTGCTCTGATATTCCATGAATGCACATGTTAAGCCTCTTCAGGGTCTCCCATAACTCTTGAATATTCCCCTCAAATATATTTTTGGCTTTAGCAACCTCTTCATTCAGCTGATTAATACTCCTGTTTTGTCTTCAAGATCTGAAATTCTATTTTCTGCTTCGTTAGTTCTGCTGATAAGACTCTTTGTTGAGTTCTGGGTTGAAGATACCTTGTCTTTCAGTTCAATTTTAACCTCTGCCTGAGACTTTTAACTGCTCTATGCCTATTTTTGTTTCTTGAACTGTTTTTCTCAACTCCTCCACGTGTTTCTTGTGTTCCTCTTCAAAGTGGTTGATGTGGTTACTTAACTCTTCCTGGATTTCCTCTTTGATAGTGTTGATCATAGTAATTGATCATGATTTGAAAGTTGTTATCTTGAGCCGGGCTTTCTTGGCTATTTTCTCTGAATTTGTTCTGGTTAGAATCTATCATTATGGGGTTAATTCTTTTGGTGGCAAATTTGTTGTCTTTTTTTTTTTTTTCTCATAGATCTGTGCTTTGACTTGGGCATTGTTATTTAGTCTCTTAAGACTTTTCAGTCTCTGTGTGTTTTTCACTGAACTGATTAAGTTGGTATTACTACTCTCGGGCAATTATTAGTAGTGTTTGCCTTCGAGTTGGGTATGTTTGTCTATTGTTATTGTTATTTCCTAGATGAGCCTATTAGACTGTTAGTACATCAATTAAGTCAGGTTTAATAGACGGGGTGAATATTAGTATGGTAGTGCACTTTTACAATTTAGTATCTTGGTGATATGTGAGGGTCAGCGGTATAATCCCTGAAGTTGTATAGGTTTTGGGGGTCAATATATGGAAAAGTAAATCTATAGTGGTTAATAATTGAAAGGAGCAGGATGGTAAAAGGGTGTTTGCTTATCTTTGGGCAGGACGTGAAGAGTCTCTCCCATGTGATAGGATGATTTTAGAGGACTACAAATGTATGGCCTTTGTCCCCTAGAGCTTTTCTTGAGTTTCCTTTGGACTCTGTTGAATTCTAAGGAGCAGTGTGTATTCTTTGCATCCTGAGCAAGGATCCCTGGCAGGCCTGAGAGGCAGAGGGGCTGATGGCTATGGCAGAGTTCTTCACCTGGGACCTGGAGTGTGGTCGGCCCAAGCTCGGGGCAGCCTGGCTGTTGCTCGGGCTGGCTGGTGGGGGGGGATCTGGAACGAGCGGGTGCACCTGGGGTCTGGTGGAACTTACTTGGGAAAGAAGATTGCGACAGGAGGGGCTGATGGGATAGGGTGTGCCTCGAACCTGGGGTGTGATCTGCCCAACCACGGGACAGCCTAGGTGTTGCTTAGCCTGGCTAGTGGGGGGAGGAATGATCGGGTGCACCTGGGATCTAGTAGAATTTACATGGGAAGGAAGACAGCTAGCGAGCATCCTGTTCCTGGCGCTGGGTGGGGCAGAGGGGCTGATGAGTTTCACATCTCACTTTGTAAAAGGAAAAGCATACCCAAAGATAGTTTACCAAAGGCATTTCCTTCCTTCTCCTCCTCCTTCCTCCTCCTCTCTCCTTCTCTATGAGAAGTAGTACACAGGACTGGAGAGATGGCTCAGGGCTTGAGACTCTGCCTGGCAAACAAAAGGCCCTGAGTTTGGATCCTAGGTTCAAAAAAAAACAAACAAAAACAAAAAACGCCAAGCAGAAAAGGCCTGCACTTCTATCCCTGGTGGGCAGAGCCTGGAAAATTCCAGAGTGAAGCAAAAAGGAGGTAGAAGCAATCCAGGATGAGTCCCAAAGTCACCCTTGGTCCTTCACAGAGAAACATAGTGCCTTCTGATACACACATGCTCATTTGTGTGCACACAGACAGAAATAAAGTACCAGTAACATGCATATATCTCCCTCTTCACAAAAATACTTGCTTGTGCTAAACACTGAGTTATAGGGAAGGGAACATAGAAATCAGTTTTGTTAAGAATCTTGTGAGCTTCAAAATACACATTCTGGAAAAGTAAGCTGATTAACTCTGCTTGGTTGATTGTGTGAGTCAAGAGCACATCATGTGGTCCAGGCTCACTTTGAACTAATGAACCTCCTACCTCTACCTCTAGCATACTGGAGTTACAGGCAGGTATAATGAGAACAGCTCACAGGCACAAGAATATTCTTTCCAACATAAGTGGCTATAATCACTAAATAGATAAGGCAATTTTTTTATTCTGGAAAAATCTTTAATATGCACAGAGTTTAGTACATCATCATGACAAATCTCATATTAGGGAAGAGTTTAAATTGAGAAAGGTGAGATGTTACATGGGACAAAAACATCCATGACACCACTAGTAGTTCTTAGCATTGCATTATTATATTTTTGAGTGAGGTCCTCATTTGTCTTTCTTGAAGTTGGTTGTATATTCTGTTAAGGTAAAAATTGTGCATTGCCTTTGAATCACCAACACCCAGTGAGAATTTAGCATATAAAAACACTAAATAAAAGAACTATTAAAAGGCTTTCTGCCCAGGATCCAGACCAGGGCAGACTTCTTGCTCCTCAGGTAAGGCTTCTAGACTACGCCTCAGGCTCCAGGTCACCTGCATGCCCCATTAGTAGCCATCCTTCATTTCTGGCACTGAAGAAGACCTGTAGGCCATGCTCCAGATCCTAGGTGATCTGCACACCCCACCAGCCACTCTGCCTATCTGCTCCAGACCTGGACCAGGGTGAACTCCCTGCTCTTCAGAATTCAACAGAGTCCAGAGAAAACCCAGGCAAAATTCTTGGGAACAAACACCATTCATCTGAAGCCCTCTAAAACCATCCCATCACACAAGAGAGAATCTTTACATCAAACTCTAAGATAAGTAACCCCTTCTTACCATCATGTTACTCTCAATTATTAGTCACTGTAATTTAACATTTCCATATAACCACCCCATACAACTTCAGGGACTATACCATTCACCCTCATATATCACCAAGGAAGTAAACCTAAAAAATGCATTACAATACTAATCTTCATTCCCTGTCTACTAAACCAGACTTAATTGATGTACTAACAGTCCAATAGCTTCATTTAGAAAATAACACAATAGTAGACAATCACACCCAACTCCAGGGCAAACACTAGCAATAACTGCTCAAGTGTAGTAATACTGTCTAATTCAGTTCAGTCAAAAACACATAAAAACACCCTCTGCCCCTCCAAACTGAACAGGATGCTCGCTTGTGGTCTTCCTTCTCTGGTAAATTCCACCAGCCTCCCAGGTTAACCACTTCTCCCAGCTTCTCCCACCAGTCAGCCTGAGCAACACCCAGGCTGCCCTGAGCTTGGGAGTGCCATGCCCCAGGTCCCAGGTGAAGCGTGCCCCATCGCCATTAGCCCCTCTGCCCCTCTGATCCACCAGGGACCCTCGCTCATGGTCCAGGGATGACATGCTTCTCCGCAGAATTCAACAGAGTCCAAAGGAAACTCAAGCAAAGCTCTAGGGGACAAAGGCCCTACATCTGAAGTCCTCTACAATCATCCTACCACATGGGAAAGATTCTTCACATCCAGCTCAAACATAAGTAAATATCTTTTTTTATCATCCTGCTCCTTTCAATTATAAATCACTGTAGATTAACTTTTCCATATAGCCACCCTCAAAACTTATACAACTTCAGGGATTATACCACTCACCCTCACATATCACTGAGGTACTAAATTGTAAACTTGTACTACCATACTAATATTCACCCCCCGTCTACTAAACCTGACTTAATTGATTTACTAACAGTCTAATAGCCTCATCTAAGAAATAACAATAACAACAGACAAACGTACCTAGATCCAAGGCAAACACTAATAATAATTGCCTGAGAGTAGTAATACCAATTTAATCAGTTCAGTCAAAAACACACAGAAACTGAAAGGTCTTAAGAGACAAAACAAAAACACCCAAGTCAAAGTGCAGATCCATGAGAAAGAAAACCGAACAAGACAAATCTCCCACTGAAAGAATTAACCCCATAATGATGAATTCCAAACAGCACAAATCCACAGAAAATAGCCACGAAAGCCAGGCCCAAGATAACAACTTTCAAAACAAGATCATTACTATGATCTATACTTTGAAATTGGAAATCTGGGAGGAGTTAAATAACCACATCAACCACTTTGAACAGGAACACAACACACACTTGGAGGAGTTGAGAAAAACAGTTCAAGAAACAAAAATAGACATAGAGCAGTTCAAACAGTCTCAGGCAGAGGTTAAAATTGAACTAAAAGAGAAGCTATCTTGAACCCAGAACTCAACAGAGAATCTTATCAGCAGAACTAAAGAAGCAGAAAATAAAATCTCAGTTCTTAAAGACAAAGTGCAAGAATTAACCAGCTCAATGGAAGAGATTGTGATAGCCAAAAAGATACTTGAGAGGGATAAAGGGAGGGAGGGGGGCAAAAGAAGGGAACAGGGGGGAAGGGAACATGGAGATACAACAAGGGGTGGAGGGAGTAAGGGGAATTTGGTGCTTATCAACTTTGTATTAGTGGAAGAATTAAAAAAAAAGGAGGGAGGCTGGAATCAGTGCTCAGTATGTTTGTAAAAGTAAAAAAAAAATAGAAATAACAATGGAAAAAAGCAAGAGTTTAGGGCTGGAAAGATAGCTCAAGGTTTAAGACTCAATCCTGTAAGCAGAATATCTTGAATTCAGATCCCACGCAGTGGCCTGCACTTCTAGCCTAGGAGAGAAGAACCTGAGAAGTCCAGAACAAAGCAATAATGAGGTAGAAGCAATCTAGCATGAGTCCTGAAGTCACCCTTGATCCTCCACAGGGAAACACAGTGCCCTCTGATACACACACACACACACACACATACACAAAATGTCCGGAATTAAAAATAATTTCCCCATCATGACATTATATGTCTATGGAATTAACTCAACAATCAAGAGACACAGATTGCAAAATTGGATTGAGACTTTGTTGCAGGTTTCTTTGTTTGTTTGTTTGGAGAAAAATGTAGACATACAAGGCACATGGGTCAAAAATCAGAGAACAATTTTTGGAAGTCAGTTATTCCCTTCTACCATGTGGACATTCCTCGATCAAACTCAGGTCTCCAGGTCTGAGAGCAGGCACCTTAACACAGCTATTTCAAATGCTTCATGTGATTTGGTTTTTATCTTGTTATCTTAGGTTATTCAAATTTGATTGCACATTCTAAATTGTACAACATACTTGTTAAATAAGAGTTGTTTTCTTGTAGACTTCTTTGAAGACCAGAAAAGCAATAGTCAAAGAAATGGTTTGTAGGCCATATATTCTAGGGACATGAAACATGGTTGATTCTCTTACTCTTCCTACCTACTGATGTTAGAAACAAGTATATGTTGGTTGTTAGTATTCTACTCTTGAACTGTACAAGGATGCCCATTGCATACAGAGGTACCCAACGAGGTTGTTACAGCTTTGAAAATGTATTGAGCTATAAGGGGGCTGGAGAGATGGCTCAGTGGTTAAAGCCTTTGACTAACAAGCAAAAGGACCTGAGCTCAAATCCCAGATCTGACATAGAAACAAAGAACAGAAATGGCGACAGTATTCACTTCTGGGCCCTAGAACAAGGGAAATTCTAAACCAAAACATAAGAAGTTAGAGTAATCCAGGAAGAGTCCTAAAGTCATCCTCAGGCCTCTGTAGGCACACACATTTAAATGTCTGCTTCTACAACCTCTCTACACACAAGCTTACCCACACACATGCAAAAATTAATTAATTAGTTAATTAATTAACTAAAGGGCTGTGAAAACTATCTTCAAACTTTAATCATTCTTCCCTTTTAAGAATCTGCAGAGAGGGGCTGGAGAGGTGGCTCAGGGGTTAAGCCTCCGCCTTGCAGGCGGAAGGTCCTGAGTTCGATCCCAGATCCCACGTATAGACGCCAGGCGGAAGCGGGGGCGGCCTGCGCTTCTGGTCCTGGTAGGGCAGAGCCTGTGAATCCCGGGGCAGAAGGAGGTGGAGGCGTCCATGGTGCTTCGCGAATTCGTCCGTGGTTCTACACACACACACACACACACACACACACACACACACACACACATGCGCACAGTTGAATAAATAATAATAAAAAAAATTTAAAAAAAAAAGAATCTGCAGAGAGCAAAATATTTCCCTTATGTCTTATGTTGACATAAGACAACATCAATACTTGCTTTGAAAATACTGCAGACCAAATCATATTTCCTTATTGAAGACGTTTTACTGGGTTTTTACTAAGTTCTTATCATTCTCCAGAAAAGAGACAAAATCTTTATTCTGCCTCAATATAGGACCTGATTATAAATCACTGAATGGAGAAATATGAAGGAAGAAAGGAAGCTATGAACAGAACGTAAAGAAGAGAAACAGGTGTGAGCATTATACTAACTGGAAGAGAGAGGACGAGGACAGACGTCTCAGAGGAGAATAGAACTATTCTGCTGGAGAGAAGCACATACACTTGTGGAAAGCACATGGAGGTGCAAGAATAGTACATATTTGACCTTATATTGTGTGAATGGTGAATGTGAAAATCACAAAACACCCAATTCATACTAAAACATGAGGATACATATACATGAGAGAGAGATTATAAATACCCAGATATTTATAAGATATGCAAATTTTATTCTATGATGGATCTATATAGAAGTAAGTATGTGTCTATATGTGTTTGCTTTATTTATATATTTCTTCAAAGTTCACTTGTCATTAGTTACAGTAAGTTTGTAGATTGATCTTCAAGGGACACGTCTGCATTATGATGTGAGTCTGGCCACTGTTTGAGTCAGACCTCTGTTATCAGCTCAACACTCTCCAAGACTGTGAATGATTTGAAATAACAACTCACACCTACATCAACCTTGGTGTGATCATGTGGTCAAAGAGAGAAATTTTGGGTAACGGGTAGGGGCAATATTACGTCTCACAAATAAGACATCATTGCAAACTACGCTGGCAGCCAAAACACTGCAGCTGACCAGGGCTCAGAAGTCACAGCGTAGAGGACTGAAAGTGTGATTTATGTGCGTGGATGTGTTTGATTGCTATCACTTCAACTGCACTGTCTGAGTTATTCTAGCAAGTGTGACCACAGGAAACAGTAAGTTTGGAAGCATGACCATGTTTACCTATTAAGAGGGGAAAAAAAGTCAAACACAAATTAAAATAACTCAAAAAACATGAAATATTGCCTAGACAGTAGATACCAGAGTCATTTTTCTCATGGAATCTGTTCCACCTGGCATTTTCTCCCTCTGAGGTATTTAAAGGTGGCACATTTTGTGGAGAGAGATGATGGACAGAGAGATGTAAACCGTCTCTCACATGCCATCTCGGAGAATGAGAATGAAGAACCCCTTGTTCAGAATGACTCACAATGCCTGTCCTGGTTCCTGACATCAAGAACCACCAGAGAGCTGTGATGAGAAAAGATTAAAACAAACAATGATGTAAAGAAATTTGTTATGGCTGCTATTCACATAAACACACACAGGCAATGGACTTATGGGGGGAATTCTGGAGCCCTTCCTTTGTGTTCCCACCAGCTCCATATCACAAAGACAATAATCAGAACAGAACAGAGAGACTTGGGAACAGGGATTTATAAAAACAGTTCAAATAAAAAGTGGGTCAACACCTGATGAAGATGATTGACACACAAGACCACGGACACCACATTGATTTTCCGAGAGTGTATTGCAGGATCAGTCAATTCTAAACAATCAGTAGCAGGCCTCTGCCTTTAAATAATAATTTTTGAATGAGCAAAATCTAAAATGTAGATGACAATTTGCAAGTAGAAATAGAGTTTTTTAAAAAACTTTTTGAACATTTTTACAGTATCTTATTGTTTCATTTCTTTTTTTAATTTTTTTATTGTTTATTACTTATTCAATTGTGCATGTATGTGGGTGCGCATGGGTGTGTGTGTGTGTAGAGAACCACGGACATATTCAGGAACCACCATGGACGCCTCCACATCCACCTTGTTTACTCTGCCCCAGGATTCACAGGCTCCACCCTACCAGGAGCAGAAATGCAGGCCGCCCCCGCTTCCGCTTGGCGTCTATACGTGGAGTCTTGGATCCAAACTCAGGACCTTCTGCCTGCAAGGCAGAAGCTTAACCCCTGAGCCACCTCTCCAGCCCCCTTATTGTTTCATTTCTAACTAACAATAGTTTCTTTATCATGAATATAATGAAATGTTATGTATATGTATTGCGAGATGGAACTAGTATTGGAGCTATAAAGAAGAACAAAACCCACATGAGCAGTCATGATTGACAACCAAATCAGAAACTAAACAAAAATCAAGCAAAAAGAAATCAATAATCTTTCTTTTAGATAGTGTTTCCTTGTCATATATTTAAAGAAGCAGATCTCAAAGCTAAGTAGGACATGCCAAAAAGAAGTCTGAAGCTACTTATGTAAAATTATTGGAGATGAATTTATTTTAAGGTTCAGATTTTTTCCAATGGTAGAAATGAAAACACCATGTTTAGAATCACCAACCTATAAGAATAGCCACCATAGAAGTTTTAAGAAATGAACCATATTAAACCCACTTTATATCACTTTTTCCTGAGATTCAGCACCATGCATTGTGTCAACATGAATCTCCGGGCATCAATCTGAGGAAATGTGTTTTATACAGAAGAGTACATGCCATATTAATCAAACTCATAAGAAAAGCTAACTTATTGTGGAAAAAACAAGCAACAACTGGATCATTAAGGAGTGATGGGGAATTATTAAAGAATTCCCATGCTATCACAATACTTATTATGATTTTTCAGCGTTGCCACATATTACATTAGAATTTGTAGATTTCATTAGATGTAAATATTACTTCAAAGGAAGAATTATAAAATGATATGATCTAGTTAGTGGAAAACATGGTATAGGGGGCATTATATTGACATATGGAGGTCATTTCAGTATAGATAAAATTTAAGAAATATTGAAAAGAAGAGGAAGAAAAGAGAAATGGATGCACTTGTAATAGAGTCCATCAAAACGTTAATACAATCTACATGGTGGATATGCATTTTTTACTATTAAATGGATTTGTTGTTTCTGTTTTGCCATTTTTGTAAGAAAAAGGAAAGGGAGATGTGAACAGAAATTTTTAACTTCATGTCTGTGGCTCATGACATTTTTGGTCGTCATTTCCAATAATAGTCGTGATATATATAGTGTATTTGGTAAGATCTATAGAATTGATGTTAGTGACATTTGTACAAATATACACAAATAGTCATGTCATCAACTGACTACCAAGCAGGGTAAACTGTAACACATCATTTTACCACTTTAGAAATGGTCAGTCATCAATATTCCCAAAACATATTATACTATATACACTATAGTGTTAGAAATAATTCTATATAAAAGAACCAATTTTGAATTTGATAATCAGTTAATATAAAGATGATAATACCAAACATTCTAGTAAATAAGCATAAATGCTTACATAAAAATAAGTTCATTTCCTTCTTCTGCAAATAAACCTATTTTAACACAGAATGTTTTCCCCCAATCATACAAGCTCAATAGGTATCCCAGTTCTCTCCCTCCCTCCACAACCCCCAGTTCCCCCCTTTCACTCTCCCATCTTTTCCCTTTCCTTTCACCCCCCTCCCTCTCCTTTTCATAGTGTCTCCACCTTCCTTCCTCCCATCTCCTGGAGAATCCTTTTGTGTGAACTCCAAACCTTCCTCTGAGTCCTCCACCATAGTGAGATGTAAGGACTTAGTGGCATAGGCAGGAGCCCTTTCTTGGGCTCCCTGTTAGTATGGGAACACTATTATGACTGTTATCCCTTGCCTCTAAGGATCCTACTGCCTGTGATCCATGCTAGATTTTGGAGGTTGTTGACATGTCAGTCATTGTGCAGGTCAGGCAAAGTCTGATTATGGCTACTGCAGCCCTAACTTGTGTGGAGTATCTTGCATATCGTTGGTTTTCCCAATCTTTAGACTCTTACACTCTTACTGCCCGCTCTTCCACAAGTTTCCCTGAGCTTTAGGATGGGGAGAGATTTGGCTGGTCTGGTTTCAGGTGATAAATATAGGGTCCTTGGTGTTCTGAATTATGGTTTGCTGTTGTTTTCAGTTTTGCTTTTTCTGCCCTGCCCTTGGCTTCATCCTGAGTGGAATTGAAGGTCACCTCCTAACCAAAGGAAAAAAGCTGTTTAAATGAAGATCTTACTATAAAAAGAGATTCAAAAGTAAATGAAATATGAGGAGGACACTGAAGTCGGGGTGTGTCTATCTGCCAGGCCCTATACCTTCTGATTGGTGATATCAAACCTCCTCCTTGGCAAGTGACCAGGAAGGGAAGTGAGAGTGAGCTCTTACCAGATGTCTCCCTACTTACATCCAAATGTAATACTTGACAGTAACCTATTTTCTTCATGAAAGCATGATCCCCTCTCTCCTTCCTTCTGTGGGGGGGCTTCTGACTTTTCCCTCCTCTTTATAATCTTTGTGATTACAGTAGGTATTACAGAGATTTATCTTTGAATATGTCATTAAGTGGGTTTGGTACTGGGATCCACCTATTAGAGTGTACATACGGTGTCTAATTTTCTGTGTCTGGTATACTTCACTCAATATAACTTTCTCTATTTCCGTCCATTCCTTGGCAAATTTCATTAATTCTTCTTTCACGATGGCTGAGTAGTATTCCATTATATAAATGTACCACACTTCCTTGTCCACTCATCTACTATTGGGCATTTGTGTTGATTCCATGACTTTGCTATTGTAAATACTGCTGCTATGAACATGGTTGTGCTTGTGTCATTGTAGTGAATTTTTGCTTTATGGAGGATTATTCCCAGAAGTGATATAACAGGGTCATATGGCATTTCAATCTTAACTTTTTAAAAAATCACCAGACTGATCACCTGCATTCCCACCAGCAATGGAGGAGAGTTCCCTTCTCTTCATATCCTCTTCAGCATTTGGTGTTATGTGTATTGTGGATTTTTTTTTTTTTTTTGCCATGCTGACCTGGGTGAGATGATATCTCAGGGAAGATTTTATTTGCATTTCCCTGAAGGGTAAAGATGTAGAGCATTTTTTAAGATATTTGTTAGACATTTCAATTTCTTTCCTGGAACCATTTCTTTTGAGTTCCCAGGCCCATCTATTAGGCCATTTATCTCCTTGGTTTTTATTTTTTTAAGTTCTTTGTGCACTCTCGATAAGAGAGCTCTATCAGATATGTGGTTAGTGAAAATTTTCTCCAATTCTGTGGGTTGCCTTTTTGCTCCAGTTACAATCTCTTTATCTCAACAGAAGCTCTTTAATTTCATAAGATCCCATCTGTTGAGTGTTGGTTGTTGTGACTATGCTATTGGATTTCTGTGTAGGAACTGTCAGCCCAGCCCAATCAGCTGGAGGGAATTCTGTACCCTTTCAATTATGGTCTTTATAGTCTTTGTCCTTATAGTTAGGTCTTTTATCCATTTGGAATTAATTTTTGTTCATGGTAACATGTATGTGTCAAGTTTTAATCTTCTGCATGTGGACATCCAGTTTTGCCAGCACCATTTTTTGAAGATGCTGTTCTTCTTCCTTGGAGTTTTTTGGGCCCCTTTCTCAAAGACCAAATAGGTATAATTATGTGGGCTTATATCTGGGTCTTCAACCCTTATCCATTAATTTGTGTGTCCATTTTGGAGCCAGTACCAGGCTGTTTTTATAACTATTGATTTGTAGTGTAGATTAAGATTTCGTATGGTGATACCACCAGCAGTGTTTTTGCTATCCTGTGTCTTTTATGCTTCCATATGGATTTTGAGATTGTTTGGTCAATTTCTTTAAAGAATTGCTTGAGGATTTTGATTGGTATAGTATTGAATCTGTATATTGCTTTTGGAAGGATGGTCATTTTTAATGATGTTGATTCTGCCAATCCAGGAATATGGGAGTTCTTTCCACTTTCTGGTGTCTTTTGTAATTTCTTTCTGTAGGGTTTTAAAGTTTTCATTATAAATTCGCTCACTTCCTTGGTTAGGTTTATACCAAGATATTTCATTTTTTTAGGGGCTATAGTAAATGGGATTGTTTCTTTTAGGGCTTTTCAGTTCTTTCATACTTGGTGTATAGGAAGGCCACTGAGTTTTGCATGTTTATTTTGTATCCTGCCACCCTGCTGAACTTCTGTATTAGTTCCAGGAGTTTCCTGGTGGAGTTTTTGAGATCACTCAGGTATACTATCATGTCATCTGCAAATAGAGATATCTTGATTTATTCCTTGCCGATTTGATTCCATTTATCTCCCTCTCTTGTCTTATGGCTCTGGATAAGACTTCAAGTACAATATTAAATGGAAGAGGTGAGAGTGGACAGTCTTGCCTAGTTCCTGATCAAAGCTGGAATGCTTCCCCATTGATTATAATCCTTGCTGTTGGCTTGTTGTATACAGCTTTTATTATGTTGATAAAAGTTCCTTCTATATCATTCCAACTGTCTGTAGGGTTTTGATCATAAAGGATGTTGGATCTTGTCAAAAGCTTTTCCTTCATCTATTAAGAATATCATGTGGTCTTGGACTGTGGATTGGTTTATACAATGAATTACATTTATTGATTTGCATACATTGAACCATGTTGATTTGCATATATTGAACCAAGCCTACTTGATCACAGTGAATGATCTCTTTGATATGTTTTTGAATCTGATTTGCTAAGATTCTGTTGAGAAATTTTGCATCTGTGCTCATCAAAAAGATTGGCCTATTGTTTTCTTTTTTAAGTATATCTTCATTAAGTTTTGGTATTATTGTGATATTAGCTTCATGGAAAGAATTTGGAAGTGTTTCTTCCTTCACAATTTAATAGAACAGTTTAAGGAGTATTGGTGTTAGTCATTCCTTAATGATCTAGTAGAATTCTGTGCTGACTCCATCTGGTCCATCACATTTTTACTTATTTTATTATTGGTAAATCTCTGTGTTATATGATTCTTAAATTTTGTTTTTTAAGGAACCCTCAGAAAATATTCTTATGTTTTATAATACTAAAATTTATTATTTTTCAATATTAATAATGATTATTTATTTTCTTATACTCTAGAAAGGCATCCTGCCTTCATATGGACATAAAGTAAGCATTATCTCTCCAAGAGATTTAATTATCTATTAGAAAATATGTTGTCCATTTCTACTTAGGACTGTTTTGACAGAAATATTCTTTTTTTTTTTGTATTTTACATTTTTATTCACCACTTATATATATATATATATATATATATTTTATTTTTTCTACTCATAAGAAGTTGATAAGTATCCCATTACCCTCCCTCCCTCCACCCCTTCTTGCATCCCCCTGCTTCCTCTCCCCTTGTCCCCTTCCTTTCTTCCCCTACCTCCCTTTGTCTAAGTGCCTCCTCCCCCTCCCGCCTTCATTCCTGGGCACTAGGATCCTTAGACACAGAAATATTCTTAGAACATTTGGGGCATTCAGCACAGTCTTTCTAGCCACAAGCTAATTCTTTCTCCATGAATAGTCCTGCAGTAAAAATCTGTGGGAGAGGCTTTTTGTCATGGGCTGTCATGCAGCCCAAGATGGTCTCAAATTCACTACATAGTCTAGGGTGGCCTTGAACTACTGATCCTGTTGCCTCCACTTCCCAGGTGCTGGGTAACAGGCATGTGCTAACATATTCATATATTGCTATTTTACGATATATCTTAATCTCTGTGACCTAGTAATACCAATCCATTACATGTTGGTAGATCAAGAATCTAACAATAAAGTATGAAATTGAAAGTATCAAGTAATATTTTAGTTAAGAAAAAGAGTCTAAGGTCGAGATATACCTGTTGGTTTTAAAGTTGGTGAGTAGAGGTAAGAGTATACCACAGAGATGAACCACTTGCCTGGCAAGAAGACTCTGAGTTGTTTCCCATATGCTGCAATAACATAGCAAAACAAAACAAAACAAAAAACCTGTGAATGACAGACTTAAGAGGATAGAAAAATACATTAGGTTACATACGGTTTAGGCTCATGGTAAGTAGAATCTTACAGATGAGAATGTCCTCAATAACATATCACAGAAGAACTTAGCTTTTATAGGAAATTGTGATTATTATAAAATATTTAGAATTAATGATAATTTGTAATATATAAACTATGTGACTTCCAAGAATGTACAGGTGGTTTTACAATACATATTTCCAGATCATGAAATGTGGAGGTGTTGCAAATATGGACATTAAAACTTAGATGAGGCCACTAGCACAGTTTTCCACCTAATGAGGTTAATGTATTTTATAAAGTTTCCAGGAGTTAATGTATTTTCTCTTGTTCGTTGTGTTGTGGATGTCCAGCTTTAGGCCGTGGTGGTCTGATAGGGCACAGGCTAGAATTTCAACTTTCCCGTATATGTGGAGATTCATTTTGTGGCCCAATATGTGATCTATTTTGGAGAAAGTTCCGTTTGCTGCTGAGAAAAATGTGTATTCTTTGGTGCGTGGGTGAAATGTTCGATAGAGATCTGTAAGGTCCATTTCTTTCAGGGTTTGATTAAGTTCCAAAGTGTCTCTGTTAAGCTTTTGACCTGTTGATCTATCCTATGTTGAGAGGGCAGTGTTGAAGTCCCCAAGAATTATCATTTGGGGGTGAAATTCTTGCTTTAGACGCTGTAGGGTTTTCTTAATGAATGTGGAGGGGCCCATATTGGGTGCATATATGTTCAGTATTTTGAAGTCTTCCTGGTGAATTGTACCTGTGACTAAGATGTAGTATCCATCTGTGTCTCTTATGATTTTCTTTGGTTTGAAGTCCACTTTGTCTGAAAGCAAAATTGCTACCCCTGCCTGTTTCCTGGTTCAATTAGCTTGCAAGATTTTGGACCAGCCTTTCATTCTTAGAATATGCCTATCTTTTGTGGTGAGATGGGTTTCCTGCAGGCAGCAGATTGATGGATTATGGTTTTTAATCCAAGTTTGTAATCTGTTTCTCTTAATCGGTAAGTTAATACCATTGACATTTAATGTTATAATGGAGAAATTATTTTTATTTCTGGACATTTTTTATGTTTAGTGAATTTTGTAAGCTTATTATTTTACATTTATGTTTTTGTGGTATTATACTACTTTTCTGTCTTCCTGGATATGGTTTTTTTTTTCTTCAAGTTTGCGTATCATTTCTAGCATTTTTTGAAGGCCTGGTTTGGTAGACATGTATCCCTTCAAGTTGTCTTTGTGCTGGAAAATTTTTCTTTCTCCCTCGATCATGACCGATAGTTTTGCCGGGTATATCAGTCTGGGTTGGCATTTTTGCTCATTTAATACATGAAGTACGTCTCTCCAAGCTCTTCTTGCTTTTACTGTTTCCGTTGAGCAGTCATTTGTTATTCTAATAGGCTTACCTTTAAAGGTGACTTGTTTTTTTTGTCTTGAAGCTCTCAGCACCTTTTCTTTGTCTTGAATGTGGAGTGTTTTGACTATTATTTGCCTTGGTGATTTTCTATTTTGGTCATATCTGTTTGGAGTGTGAAATGCCTTTTGTATTTGGATGGGCCTCTCATTCTTCAGTTGAGGGAAGTTTTCTTTTATGATAATTTGAAAAATTTCCTCAGGTGTGGTATTTTGAGATTCTTGCTCTGGTATTCCATGGAGGAAACTTCATTAAAGAAATTCCACCAGAATTAGCAAATCTGCCTTCACTGAATTACTTGGTATTACGTGACAACAAGATCCAAAGCGTGCCTCCTCAGCTTTCACAGTTGCTGCATTTACTTCGATTCCTCAATAACTTACTGACGTATCTGCCTCGAGAGATGCTCAACCTTACTCATCTGGAAGAGATGAGTTACAAGGAAATCCACTGGTTGTGCGTTTTGTCAGAGATTGAACATATGACCCTCCAACTCTCCTGGAATTAGCTGCGCGGACCATTAAGATCCGAAATATTTCTTACACTCCATATGATCTTCCTGAGAATCTTCTTAGATACTTGAGTTCAGCCAGCAATTGCCCAAACCCAAAGTGTGGAGGAGTCTACTTTGACTGCTGTGTCAGACACATTGTTTGTGGACTTCTGTGGGAAGTATCGCTTCTCCCTGATGCACTACCTGTGTTCTCCAGAATGCTCCTCCCTCACATAGCTCCATGTCCCAGAGCGAGTCTGACTCAGAAAATGAAGCCAGTGTTGCTGCGCACAGAATGCAAAAAGTTCTTGGCTGAGCAGCAGTGGGTGTGGTGGAATACCAAAACACTGAGCAGAGGTGATTAAAAACAAAGACAAAGCTTGAAGCTGATTACAAACCTTCCTAACTTCATCTTGAGTATCCATGGAAAAGTTGGGGATGATGTTTTTAAAAGATGTGTGTTTTACCCACCCATTCAGCAAAAATAAGTCCAGTTTCATGTTTAGACTCTTCAAATATAGTTTGGTTAATTGTCCATAATTTTTAGCAAATTGTTGATTCTGAAGAGTAGTGGCCTAACCTGGGGCAGTTGAAATGAAGGAAGTAAGAAGTTATCAATTCTCTGACAATTACCACAGTTGAACACTATTATTATCACAAATAGCATGAATCCCTTCCTTTTATTACCACATGGCCAGATTGCAAACCTATTGATGTGAGCTCACAGGTGATTAAATGGGACTGCTGACCAAATAACTGTGGTTTGTAAGTGGGTTGTTTAAACTTTTCGACTTGTCTTTGTTATGTGTAATTGTTATCCACCTCATAAAATGTAGCAATGATTTGTAATAGAGCCTTAATCCTGGCAAGGATATGGAAGCTGACCCAAGCAATGCTTTCAGAGCAACCTGCAGTCTGAGAGACTATGCAAAACACTTCAAATGCCTGTTTCCAGAACTAGACATGTAACTAAACAGATAGCAGCTGCACCCATGGCCATCTTAGTTCCTTTTTGTTTTGTTTTGTTTTTGTTTAGCTGTGCAATGGTTCCTTATGAGCAAATTGCTTTTACTATTAGTGAGAGGCTACAGCTGTGATCCATCTGTTTGTCATGAAGTAGAAAAATAGTTGACACTAATTTCATAAAGCTACTTACATCTTGCACTAAGTGATGAAAAATGGATGTGTAATCCAAGCACTTGGGAGATAAAGGCAGGGAAGTCAGGGCTTAAAGTTAGTCTAGGCTACATGAATTTGAAGTAATCTGGGCTGAATGTATGACAGACTGTCTCTGGGGGAGGAGGAAAGAGGGGAGGGAAGTTAGACATTTTTAACTGTCAATTATGTCTCCTTTGCTTGTACTGTTTGCTATACCATAGCTTTGTCTACAATTAAAAGAAAAACTAAAGATAAAAGAAGTGGGAAGCAGAGGTCATTATGGCCATCCACAGTAGAATAGCTCCAAAGCATCTTTAACCATGATGCACTTTGAAAATAGTCTTGATAAAACAGAAATCCTTAAGATGTAAGAGAAAGAGAGCTACATAAATTTTTGCCATCAGCAGTTATCAAGTTTTCATTAACTAATTGAATATGCAATAAAATTGAATAAAATTAAAACATAAGTTAGTATTAGAAAGATATAATGCTACTTAATTTAGATAACCAACCTTCAGTAACATGTAAATAAAGTTAGATGTATAGGGTTAGATTGCATTAGAAAGTTAGGTGAACTCTTAAAGGGCACACTTTCTTAAAAGCCAATTGTATAATAATATTTGTGTGTATTAGGTTTCTTTCATATGTGTTGTTTTTTATTTTAGAAAAAGTAGAGTTTAGGGTAATTGAGGGTTTGTGTTTATATGTGTGTTAACATATGAAACATAAGAGTTTCATGACTGCAGTTGTGAAACGCTGCTATAGTGAATCTTCTTACCTTGAAATATTTAGTAGGATTATTTTTTTTTTGATTTAGATTTTTTTTGTTGATAAAAGTGATTTTTCTACTCCCTAACATGAGTATTATTATATTATTTTATATTATATATAATATTATATTATTATATGATAGAAGTGATTCAAAGTCTTTGCTTACTTCTTTAAGCAAGCAATAAGCTGCGGACTATAGGTTATGTAGGGTAAAGCTGACTTTAGGCAGTGCTGAAGTGGAAAGCCTACTAAGTGAGTAGTTCAGTTATATAAAATGTTCATGGAAAATGCTCTTGATAGGACTAAGTTTTTCTGCTGTAAATGGTTGAGCTTCTTGATTTCTAGCTTGACCTAAGTAATAACCTGAGCAAGTAGGCATGTAAATAGAGCATTTACCCATATAACCTTGCCAGCCTTATAGAAAGAAGGTATATTTTGATTTCTTATAGATGTACATAATCTAAAGATAGACAATTTACAGCTTTTGCCATAGACATGTATATGATAGTATTCTTTTAACAAAATGTTTATTTGCAGTGGTTCTTTACATATGGTAGTTAAAACAGAATCTGTGATCGGTGTACAACTATCTTTGAAGTTTTTTTTTTTGTGGGTTTGATTGGGGGGAGGGCCCTTTATTGCTGGGATGGAGCCCAGGGCCTTGTGTATGTTAGACATGCCTTCTACCTGCTGAGCCACAATCCAGCCCTGTCACTGATAACTTTTAATTAGTTCTGCATTTTAGCTATTTTATCTTTCTCTTTAATCTTCAACCTTGTCTTTTACAAGAGCTGCCAATGATTTCTAAGACTTTCTTGTTTCTGTTCCATGCTTTCTCTTTTTTCATGATGGAAGATTATAGAAATTACTCAGAGAAAAAAAGACAAAGGAATTGATCATCTAGATCAACTTCCAAAGTCAGATAGCAGATGATGTATTTAAAATGGTAGTTGATGAGTTTTTGTATGTATGTATAAGAGTTCATATGAGTGTGTGTGTGTGGTGTGTGTGTGTGTGTGTGTGTGTGTGTGTGTGTGTGTGTGTCTGTCTGTCTGTCTGTCTGTCTGTTGGTCTGTCTGTGGAGGCACAAGAGTGACTTTGGGAATCATCCTGAATTGCTGTACCTACTTGTTGCTTTGCTCTAAGGTTTCCCATGCTCTGCTTCCCAGTTCGGTATTGCAGAATCCACCTGATGTTTTTATGTGGGATCTGGGATCCAAACTGGTCTTTGCTTGGGAGGCAAAAGCTTTCATCTTTAAATCATTTTCCCAGCACTGATTTTTTTGTTTTGTAAAGGAGTTTTTCCAAATCAGCTGAGATAAGGTCTGGCTGTGTAGTTGGCTCTCCCATGACTGGGAATAAAGGAAGCTTATCATACTGCCCATTTAATGAATTTAGGAATTAAATAGTGATTTTAGGTAATAAAATTTCTGTGGGGAAAAACCTCTTAAGCTGGTCATGGTGACATATACCTATAATCTCAGCTCTCAGGAGACTAAGGCAAGAAGATTGTTGTGAGTTCAAGGCCAATGGGGCTTTGCAGTGAGTTTCAGGCCACCCAGACCTATATACCAAGACATAAAAAGAAAACCACTTAAGTACATTATGTAGAATGGAATCTCCAAAACCAATATTTATAATTGGACTGGGTATGTCATATATTTTTAACATTCTGCATTATGAAATTCCACTTCTTCTGGCTTCCCACAGTGAGAGTGCTAATCCTAGGACTGCAAACATTGGTTAGGGACTGATTGACATGTTGGCAGAGCTGACAAGGATGGACCAGTTAGTTGATCATGGTTCCATGTATTTGAGTTATGACGGTGTAGCTAAAAATGTTCATTCATGTTTTATGCCATGTTTTGTTAAGGCGTGTGTGTGTGTGTGTGTGTGTGTGTGTGTGTGTGTGTGTGTTATTGTTGCTGTTTTGTCTCTGAGACAGAGTCTGGCTGTTTAGCCCAGGCTAGCCTTGAATTCCCTGTATTCCCCATTCTTACATCTTCTCGATGTAAGCTGACTCAGCTTCCCAACAGCTGGGGTTACAGGTTCAAGTCATCTTACCCATACTCTTCTTTGACACATGTGTCTCTTGTTCTACAAGTCTTCATATTTAAAGTTGAATTGTCAATTTTAGGAATAAATTTCTGTACATAATACTGTCCAAGCAAATGAAAACCTTAAAAAAAAGGAAAACACATAAAGAAACTTTCATTTGAAGGGAATTACGCATTATGAAATAAATGTGGGAATTTAGAGGTTGACGGAAAGCAGTACAGGAAAACCCTAATTAGTGCATAACATGGTACCCCAGTTCTACCAGATGTAAATATCAAGACTAAACAAGGAAGAGACTGATCACTAAATGAAAGAAATCTTTGTAAGCAATGAAGGGCAGAGGAAGAGAAGTCAGGGATACCCAGCCATACCCTGAGCCAACAAAGCCTTTTAGTGTAATAGTGAATTGCTTTAAAGGTGTTACTAAGTGGCCGGTTGCTACATCTATGAGCCTTTATCACTAAATCTATCCTGTAGGCTGTCCTGTCCCCATGTCATGGAGAGCCAGCAAGGATCTTCTTTGCTCTTCCCAGAGCCAGAAAGTAGAACCTCGTTAACCTGGGACATGTGTTACAGCAGATAGCCTTGGTTAATGTTTACCTTTTTATTGTATTGTTTTTTTTAAAAAAATATACAAATAGTGTTTTATTTTTAAAAGTATTTTGGAAGTAGCTGTTTACCTATATTGAAAAAGCTAATGGTACAAATACAAAAATGGAAAACAATTATGAACAAATTACTAACAGTTTGTCTTAGCAAATCTTAATATGATTTTTGTAGACATAACTTTATCAGTTATAGTATATACAAACATTCAAAATTTTTAGTTAAAAGCACCTAATTTTTACCTAAATTGTTCCCATCTCATCTAAAAGTAGAAATTTTATGTTATAAATATTACTCTCTACTTAGTTCAAATTCTTGAATTTTTTGAGATGTGCTGGGCTTTTGACTATATATTCCACTGCATAGGAAAAATGCTCCTAACCATATCTATGTGTGTACTCTACATTCAACCCTATATAAAAACATTAGTGAATTCAGTAGCGTTTAGTTTTATTTTTCTTCATAGTTGTACTCTTTTTAATATTACATAGTGAAGTGTTTGGGGAGTCCAAAAGTAAGTGCCTTACATCCTCCACTCAACCCAAAGTTTGGAGTATTATATCATTTAACAAGTTGTTTGTGACCGCCTCATGGTCTTTTACACTTGAGAGAGAAAAACTGATCCTGAGAGATTGCTCTGCTTGAAACTGGACCCATTGAGTGTATAAGGTTTTTTTTTTTTTTTTTTTGGAAGGGCGTACCCACAATTATTGTGTTATATGTCAGAGCCACAAGGATCAAGGACCCCATGAAAAACTATATTATCGTACAGGGTATTTTATTTTTTAAAAAATGCATGTGATACCACAAAGTGTAGCAGCACTTTCTAAGCTGCTTCATTTTGATAGCATGCACAATTGTTCATTATTATTATTAGCATGTTTTATCAATGGTTTTGTTATAGGAAGAAAGGCAGTGTTTAGTGGTATTACACGTAAATGCCTCCATATTTTCTATTCTTGTTCCACATTTACTAGGAATTACACAGTGGCAGATTTAGTCACTGATATAAGGAAATCAGTTCTATACATATTAAAATCTAGTTATTTAATGAAGCTTATTTGCATACTGTCCTGGCAGAACCCATGACAAAAAAAAACATCTTCATTCACCAGAATATGCTTATTCCTTAGGTCATGAATAAAGATAAAACTGTCTTATTCAACATTCCAGGCTGGGGAAGAAACTGGAATATGTTAACACTGTTATTTAAGTGATACTGAAAAAGATAAGTGAGTTCGTTAATTCTATCTGCAGTTGATGTTTGAGAGAATCACTATTTTTACTATTTTAAATTTTATTATTTTTATTTTAATATTTATTTTTATATTATTTTTATTATTTAAAATTTGCTTTTACTATTTTAAATCAGCATTGACCAATGCTGATTTATTGAGAAACAGTATCAACTCCTAACAGTCAGTTTACAACAAATGATGTAATGTTGAGATTTGTTGCATTCTGACCACATGTGAAGTTCATGGAAAATAAAGACACAATAGAAAAAACTTTAAATAACCAGTATTTTGGCTTTTCATAAAGTTGGTGACTTCAAAGTACCAGCAGAAGATATGAAAAATGTGTTACTTTTATTTTGTCAAATTATTCTGTATGATCTAATTTCTTAACTTCGTGTTTTTGAAGCCTTGTGAATTAGGACTATCAGTATAGATATATACAGAATTAAAGATGGGAAAATGTGTTTCATAAATAAGATACAACAACAAAGCTTTGCTTTCTGGAAAAGTTTTATTGTATAAGATTTGTATATTACCTTATAAAGAGAAATGCCCTAAAAAGAATGTTTAAGCTATTTTAGTTCTTCTGCCTCTTCCCCTTTCTCCCAGAACATTAAAAAAAATCTGATATTATATTAACTTCATATAACCTGTGTGAATTTTGCCTTAAACGTTGTGCCTTATGTTTTTTAATTGTTTTCTTGGATCCAATTTTGTATTTTGAAAAAATAACGTTCTTAAACAAACATTTACTTTAAAAATGTTTATAATACCTGTATTTGGCATATTGTTACTTATCTGTTGTTTGAACTTATTCAATACACAACACCATAAATTAAAAAAAGTATGTAAGATAAAATTACCTTATAGTGAAGATCATTCGAGATACTGTCTTATGGTTGAAATAGAGCTCTATTTTTTTTCTTTTTATTTATTAATTCCACTCACACAAAGTTGATAAGTACCTCATTCCTCTCCCTCCCTCCACCCCTCCCTGGATCCCGTTGCTCCCTCTCCCTTCTTGAAAAACAGTTGTCAGAAACACATGTGAAGGAACATGCACATGTGACCTGAGCAGAGGAGGGAAATCTTGTCTCTTGTGAATGAAAGAAAGCCTTCTAGTCAGCTTCAAAATGTGATTTGTCCTGAGCAAATGATTTGGAACAGAAATCAGAGATGTAAGGTCAATTTCAATTCCTGATATTGCTACAATAAAAGTTGCTCTCATCTGGTCTTCTTGTGAAAGAAACATGACACACCCACAGTATTTCCGTCTTATCACTTTGTAGAAGTGAGATATAGCCACAACTGTGTAGGCCTTAGCAGCATTTTAGGGCTTGAAAAAAAATCACAACTTAGATGATAAAAAGTAGCATAGAATGATGTGATTTTATAATATCTCAGTCAAAAGAGAAAAAGTTATGTGAAATACAGCTTTCAAGAAGGCTGTGAAATTAAGCAGAGAAAATGAAATGCATGCTACTTTGTGTGTAAGCTGATTCTGCTTTGAGAGGAATCAAGGAGATTACATGAATTGGCTTGAAACTATAGAGAAATATCTTCCCTTAAACATCCACAGAAGCATGCACACGCATACATGTGTACATGCTCACATATGAAAATAGAAAATGCAAACAAATTAAAAATTGCACATGAACTATCACAAGTCTAGCATGAGTAATTGTCCAATGTGCTCATTATTCCTTCGTATGTCATGTATGCAGGGTCTAAGATCCATCTTTATTCTTTCCTTGTCTTCCTGGTAGATGTCACTGGTAATGCAGCATCTCCTTCATTACTAAGAACAAAATCATTGGATTATTTGTGAGAAGAGCAACACAGCCAACTGCCTGGATGTTTTGAGTGTTTAGTTACTTGTCATTTCTATTTCACTGGTAAAAATGGATAGGGGAATTGCAGAATGGAAAGGAAGCTAGGGAGATTTCACAATTCAATGTAATGTGCCAGCCAAGTTGGGAAGGCAGTAGATGGGAACCAAACTCAAAGCAGGAGACTGGTATGAATGTGGAAAGTCTGGTATGGGAAGTATCTTTGTAATTTCTTCTTTAATTTAACTTTATTTTTAAGATAAAAGGCTTATTGCCAATAAGTAGCAAGAATTTATTTACAGTGAGATTTATGGTGAGATAGATTCAACACCATCATGAGCGTATAGTGACAATGGTTCCATAAGTAAGTTGATATAAATAATGTTGATTGTAAAACTGTCAAATGTGTTGAAAACACATCTACACACGGTATACTTAAAAGTGTTAGCTTCAGTGGTAGGATTATCCCCAGATGTCAGTATGGAAAAGTAGAGTCCTCAATGTTAAAAGAACTCTCTATTTTCCATTGTCACGTACATTTGTGTACGTGTGTGTGCGTGTGTGTGTGCGTGTGTGTGTATGTATGTCTAGGGGAAGCATAGGCATGTTTTCATATCTGTGGGCATATGTGTGTGTGTGTGTGTGTGTGTGTGTGTGTGTGTGTTTTACATATCTGTGGTTGTGCCTGACTGTGGGTACACAGGTCATGGATGATTTCTCTATCTATTCTATTGTGTGTTATTCGCTAATTAAACCCAGAGCTTGTTCACAGGGTTAGTCTGGTTAGCCAGCTTGCTCTGAGGATTCCCAAGTCCCCTTATCTAGGGCTAGTATCACAGATAGGCCACCATGCCAACCTTCCCCTCCCATTTTTACGTGCTATCTAGACATCTGAATTCTGGTCATTTTACTTGTGTGACAAGTGGTTTATCCATTGGGCCATCTTCCTTGCCCTAAAAGTCTCCCTGAATAATGCAGTATTAATGTTAATGTTCACTGAATTAGGAAAGAAACCAAACAATGTAGAGAAAACCAAGACTAAAAAAAAATGGGTCATCAACGCCAAAACTATTATTTTGTATTTACCAATAAAGCGTATTGAACTCTAATAAGCAGAGTAAGAAAGCTGTTTCTATAACTTCTGTAGAAGAGGATATATTTATATATACCAAATAAATTAAATTGGTTTAGATGAGGAGAAGCACTTGAAAAAAGCTCACTCAATAAATTAGAGAATGTGTGAACAGGAGATAATAGCAGAAAACAGAATTGACAGAATTTGAGCTTAATAAAACTGTGGCAGTGCAATGATTCTTAAGACGTATGTAGATACTTTAAAATAAAAAATGGTAGATACTTTAAAATAAAAAAATGCTATCTATTTTTCTGGAAACTCAATTAGTTTAGTGCACAAATAACACTGAATGTGAAAAGAAAGAAAGAAATATCCATCTCACCTATGAACATTATAAACACTAACAAATCCTACGACGCAGAGATTTCTAGAGGCTCATAGAAAATTTCTGTTGGAATAGAAATCTTTAGATGCAAGTTGTTACAAATAATATGAATAGTAAATAAATACCATTGCATAAAGGTGGAAATTCCCTGACTATATAAATCACCACCTCCTTATGACAGAGAATCTTCAGTATACATAGTAGAACTGAAATAAACAATGTCCCAAATATCATTATGTCACTATATTGCACAAAGTTGTGTAAATGATTGCTAATATTACCTTTCTTAAGTGTCATTTTGAACAATCTGCCTATTTGAAAACATCCCTGAAAAGTAAAGCAATAAGGGCTATTGACGTATTTATCTGCACAGAAAATAAGCTTAATTTAATGGCCATTTCATAAGAATAGTACTAATTTGCAAACATTATTCTACTTAGAAAGATAAACAGCTAACAGAAACAATTGCTTTTAAATTACCAATGAAATAATACTAGAAACACAGTGAGACATTTATGAGTATAACTAAAACATCATCTACATGGAAGTTATTGGGCTTACATAGAGATATTTTAGAAACCTAAATATAGCTTGACATAACTTCTAAATATGAACAAGGTGTCTAATAACCCTAACAGGCTTTTTTAAAAAGAGATTTGGATCAATTCTAAGCAATAGTTAGGGTATGTTGTAGGATCTCTAAAAAGAATCCCCAATATATTCTAAGTTGTAAATGCTGAAACTCAAGAACTTGCTGGTGAAGATAAAGAAAAACAGGGGACATGATTCTTTCAGATGTTATGACCCATATTAAAACTGTTTTAATAAACATAATGTGATATGAGAGCAGAAACACACAAATTTAAAAATTAAGAAGTCACAAGAGGTGCCTCTCACATGAAGAGTAGGACTGGTGCCACCCTCAAGGATTGTGGGAACTGGAAATGTGCGTCAGAAATTGTGACTTGGGAAGCACATGAGCACCAAGCTTGTACTCCAAATTAAAATACTTTTCCTTGGAACTATGCTCTTTCAGACCATCTCGGCCTTATAAACAATTCTTTTTTTTAAATTTTTTTTATTATTATTTATTCAACTGTGCGCATGTGCGTGTGTATGTGCGTGCGTGTGTATGTCTGTGTGTGTGTGTGTGTGTGTGTCTGTGTATGTGTAGAACCATGGACGAATTCACGAACCACCATGGACGCCTCCACCTCCTTCTGCCCCGGGATTCACAGGCTCCGCCCTACCAGACCAGAAGCACAGCCCCCCCCCCAGCCCTGAAAGGGGAGCCTGGGTAAACACAAAGTAATTAATAAGAAGGTAGAGCAATCCAGGGCGATTTCTGATGTTATCCTTGGGCCTTAAGAGGCACAAACACTCAAGTGCCCTTTTGTAAACACACACACACACACACACACACACACACACACATGCAAAAATTAACCAAGCAGATAACCATTATGCTCAATGAAATTTGTGTTTCTACAAGGCAACCACAGGGTCAATATACAGCCATCATGATGAAAGTGTAAGGAACATTGGCCCCACATTCCCAATATTTTGTGATTAATGAAGTTGTAAAAGGATGTTAGCCTCCAGAAGACACACTGCCCTGTAGATGGCAGGAACCTAAGAGAATCCATGTATAAGCAGATTTTTTTTCTATCCAATTTTGATGTACATGCCTCATTGATATGGAAGTACATCTGATTGTGTAAAACTGCTTCAGAAGAGCATTCCAAAGCCTAGGAAACAGCTTAGATTCCTGTAATTCGGGAAAGACCATCAACACAACAAACTCATTATTGCTCTTGTTAGCTGAGATTAACTATGAGAAGTAATCAAATGATCTCCTCCACCACCGAGCCACAAACTGGGTTTCAGAGTATCTTGTAGAGTGGGAAGCCTCTCCTGAGACCCAAAGGTGAAAAGAGGCCCAGGCTGCTGTGTTACTTTGTGGTGAGATACTGTGTGGAAGGCGGGAAACTAACCTTGAGCTGTGACATGAGATCTGAAGTAGTCAAAGGTGTTTACTGCATGGTTATCTAGAAATGAAACTAATAGATGTGTAGCTACTGCTAAGTGACACTTCTTTATTCTTAACCTTTCCGAGTTATATGATAAAAGATAATTCAAAATGGATGGAGTCTAAAAGATACCTGAACAAAATGAAGGAAATAAAAAGGAAAAGGGAGAAAGAAAAGTGAGTCTTTGGATGTGTAGAATAAAACATTGAGGTGGAAATAAAAATGCACATGATTATAAAAAGATTAAAAACTAAAGATGTTTGAAGAAAAAACATATTGACTTATATTTCTTGTTTTAATGTTCTGATTAAGTGACTGAGCACTTTCCTGAATAAAAATGGAGGGGGGAATCCCCTTGTTTCAGTCCAAATTTTAGACCATTTGCATTGTTGTAGTAATTTAGTATACTGCTAGCTGAGGTTTTGTCATTTGTTACTGTTAGTTTGTTAGTATATGCTTCTTTTATTCTTTTCTTCCATTTTCATGTGCATGTGTACACCTGTTTGCAACTGGGTACAGATGAGTGTGTGTGCAGGCAGAAGTTCAAGAATGACATTGGGAATCACCCTGTTGGCTCTTCCACCTTACTGCTTTGAGTCTGGGTCTGGAATTAAACCCAGAGTGGGTACAAGGGATGTGCTACTATACAAACTGTCCATCATGACAATGCCCAGCAGAATCTTCTGGGGGCATAGAGAGGGAAAGGATGCTGCAGTCATGTCCCCAGAACAGGAGACCACTAGTAGCCAGCAAGTCCCACCTGGGGGAAACTACAGGCACCAATGCAAAGCTGCAATCCCAAAGAACTGAACCATGGGTCTAGCCCAACAGAGTCATGGGAGATCTCCATACACTAATGTGTCTAGTAGTCAGCACATGGTGTATGAGATCTTTCTGCATCTCTGAGAAGTAGCACCTAATTTTCTCTGTTTCAGACTTCTTTGGGGTCTGTGAACCCTTTCCACACATCTCTTCCCTTGAATGAGGAACGTGTCCACCTATTGTCTTCATCACTGCTGTGCAGTCTGGGCTGATTTGCCTCCTTTGATTTCACAGGCCCAGTTGTGAGACTTCAGAATTTTGTGCTGATGAGAAATCAGATTATGATTGTTCAGGCAGCTGTTTGCAGAACAGATGCAGAGATGGCTTTGACGTGGGGCACAAAGCTTAACATTCAGTTTTCATTGCCTTCAAGAGAGAGTATTTCTCTTTCACCGGACATGTATTCTCATTATTTCATTTTATTTGTAAGAACTATTATTCTTTTACTTATGGGTCAAACTCAGCAGTCCTCTAAAAAGACTTGAAAGTAGAGACCCCAACCATTTTGGAAACTTGAGAGGGATCCATAGCCCAGGCCAACAGTTTTTCTGTAGAATCACAAAACACCTCAGCCACATCCAGGCCTTTTATTCTAAGGGCTGCAAAAATAAAACAAAACACAAGAACCACAATGCTAACAACAAACAAAACCTTCCATCTCCTTTCCTGCTCATCTATTCAGCCTCCGATAAACAACAAAAAGACTCTTCTATAGTGGAGATACATGTTCTTTTTTGTTGTTGTTGTTGTTGTTTTTTTGTGTTTTTTTGTTTTTTTTTATTAAAAATTTAATTATACATTTTAAAATTTTTTTACCAGTTCCCTCCCTCCCCCCTCCTCCCCCCGAACCCCCTACTCCCCCTCCTCTCCCTCCCCATACCCCAGTGCCTCCCCCCCAATTCCCAGCGAGTCCTTTATTGTGTACGCCTGACTCTCCATTGGGTCCTCCTCTCCGATGACATATAAGGACCCAGTGGCATTTCCATAAGTCCTTTCTCTTGTTCCCCTTAAGCATAGGAGCACTACTATGGCTGTCAATCCCTTGCCTCCAGGGACTTCGATGCCCTTAACAGATGCTAGACTTTATGAGGGCAACAGTGTGCTGGACATTGCGCAGGGCATGCAAAGTCCCATTATGATTGCTTTGGCCCCAACTAGTGTTGAGAATCTTGCAAATCATTGCTCCTCCCATCCTTTTGCTCATACAATCTTACCACCCCCTCTTCCGCAAATGTCCCTGAGCTCCAGGATGGGGAGAGATTAGGCTGTCCTAGTTCTATGTGATTGATATAGAGTCTCTGAAGTTCTGGATTGTGGTTTGTTGATTTTCTTTTGCAGTTTTGCTGCTCCTGCAATGCCCTTCACTCCATCCTGCTGGGCACTGTACATCACCCCCTGGCCAGAGACAAAAAGCTGTTAAACTGGAGTCTTGTTATAATAGCACATTCAAGGGTAGATGTAATAAGAGTAGGAAACCTCAGTGAGGGAGGGGTCAATCACCCATTTGCAAAATGATTACTTTTTATCTGCTAGACTATATGCCCTCCCCTTCTGGTGAGATCAGGAAAGAACGTCTGTGAACTTTTTTTTTAATACATTTTTATTATTACTGCTCATATAAACTTAATAGGTAGACCAGTTCCCTCCCTCCCTCCTCCTCCCCCTCGAACCCCCTGCTCCCCCTCCCCTCCCTCCCCATCCCCCAGTGCTTCCCCCCCAATTCCCAGAGAGTCCTTTATTATGTATGCCTAACTCTCCTCAGGGTCCTCCTCTCCGATGACATACAAGACCCAGTGTTGCAAGTGCTCAGTTCCCCTTATTTTTCCACAGCTTTGGATCCTCTGCTTAGGAAATGATCTCACTTACAATGACCTGGGTCTTCCCACATTCATTAATGCAATCGAGGTACTTCCTCACATGTCTTTGTTCAAAGGCCAGCCCTAATCTGGCCAACAATGCTGCTCAGTTGTGCCCAGGGATACAATACCGATTGTTGCAGTTACTGAACATGAGACAGTAGTCACACCAAGGCAGAAAAAGAGGAACAGGTATTTATCTGGGAATCACACAGTGGAAGACCTGACTGGAGGCAAGGGATTGACAGCCACAGTAGTGTTCCTATGCCACTGAGATACATGTTCTTGACTGTGCTACTCTAGAGAACCCTGCCTAAATATAAATACCTCACAAAATATAATGAGGAAAAAATGGTCTGTATTATAACAGCTTAGATGATGATTCAGTTGCTATATTTTTGCCTTCTGAGCACTGTGGGGAGAGCAGGCTTTAAAGTTGATGAATGGGACTGGGAAGATAGCTTAGTCGTTAAAGCCTTTGCCTAGGAAGCAAAAGGTTCTGAATTAACATCCTCAGATTCCACATAAATATGTCAGTTAGATATGGTGGCAACTTATAATTATGGTCCTGGGAAACCCCAAAGCAAAGCAATAAGGAGGTAAAACTATCCACAATGATTTCTAGTATCACCCTTGGGTATCCGCAGGCACACACACTCAAGTAGCCTCTTGCATACAGATCTCACCCACATGTATACCTTCACACATATATTCAAAAAATAAAGCATATCAATGATAGGATTGGCTATCACTGGGTAAGAGAGTGATAGTGTATGAGTTATGAGCCCACATGTGAAAATATAAAATGTTCTCATTTTTTCAACGGTATATGAAGAATTAAAATTATACAGATTGATGAGGTATCATGTGATGGTAACAGAAATTTCATTACCACTATGTACCAGGTTCTTAAAAGATGCATAAAAAGGACCTAGTTAAACCTGTTGTCTGGAGCCAAGTTCATTTATGTTCAGCCTCAATCATTTTAGACTCTGCCAACTTCTTCCTTTGACATCTCCTATGACAAGTGTTGTCAGCAGATGACACTGTTGAGAATGTTTCCTAGGTTCTTGACACAATCTTGCTGTTGTGGAAGGGCAGCAGCTGCATGTGTGTGGGTGTCATCTTCCAGCAAAGTTTCCTCATCAGTCACACAGTTACTAGCCTTCTAGGTTCAGAGGATTGATATTTGACATGAGTCAGAAGGGATCTTCATGCTGGGGAGTCACTGGCAGAGGCATAGAATCAGTGTCTTCCAAAGCAATCCAGTGATATCATGTTCAGTGAGGCCTAAAGCCCGCTTTCAAAGAGTAGACTTACCTTCCAAGTTCCTCCTTCAAGTATAATACTCTTTGAACACACATTCCACACACATTTATATCAAGGAAACTCTAACTTACATAGTGAGTGTCATAGTTAGGCATAGGTGTCAACTTGAAAGTTGAGGGTTGGGCACATTTGTAGAGAATTAGTAGTTGAGTTAGGCCCAGAGCAAACCTGCAGGATAGCTGATGGGGAAGGCCCCATGGGTGGGACTAGGCCCTGGAATAAAATACAGACATCTGGTTGACAGAGTTGGCATCCTTTTATACACTTGGCCAGACATGCTAATCTGGCAAGTAAGGATTGTCTGTCTCTCAGCCATTATGTGGTGATTGTGTGGCCAGTTCCCTTGGCCCTGGTGTTGGTGTGAGCTCTCCCATCAAACTGGACTGACGACTGTAACCAGAAATCACAAGAGAGAACAAACCCCTTATTCCCTTAATCTGTTTGATGGTCATTTATCAACAATGATGCAGGCTGACTGCTACAGTGGTCTCTTACCCACAATTTCACTAGCTGGGATTTCAGTTACCTAGGGACAAACAACTCTTGGCTGTGATTTGGGTCTAAATTGTCCCCCCAAAGCTTGCATGTTTCAGGTTTCATGTTCAGCTTAGTGCTGCAGAGACAGAGACACAAGTGTTAAGGGATGGACCCCGACGGGAAGTCCCAGATCACTGGCACTATGCTCTGGAAGGGGACTCTGAGATCCTTACCTTTTCCTCTTTTTTGATTTCTAGCTGCATCAAGTGAGCAACTTCCTGTGCTGTGGTCTCCTTGACATATACATTGTCCTACTATAACAAGCCCCAAAGCAATGGAAGCCAAAAACCATGCATCAAACCCTCCAGAACTGTGAGCTAAAATAAGCCTTTTCTCTTTGGTGATTGATGTATCTCAAGTATTTTGGTGAAGTAATTCCTACTTTACTAACAAAATTATCTTAACTCAATGGGAACTCCCCAAACTAAGCAATTTATATTTAAATTTTACTTCTGAGGATATAGCTTAGCTGGAAGGGTGTCTGCAGAACCCTAAGTTCAGTCCCCAGCACTGCATAAATCTGCTATTGTGGCACATGGTTGTCATTCCAGCACTAGGTAGGTGGATCAGGTGTGCAAGGTTATCCTTGGCCACATAGTGAGTTCAAAGCCAACCTTGGATGCACAAGACTGTGTTCAAATAAATGAGTGAATTAATAAATAAATGAACCATATGTCTAACATGATGAAATCTCATAACAACCTGCTCTATCCCTACCAGAAAGTGAATCATCTCTTTGTTCAGTGTATCTACACTGCATATACTGCATTACCCAAAACAGCTCAAAGAGACATGTGATATTACTTAACTTTTATTATAGTATATTTTTGGTGTTTAATTTATTATTGCAGACTTTTAAAATGTGTTTATTTTATAAATTGAATTTTACTGATGATATATACATATATAAAATAATGATATATTATGGGTTAAATATTGTTAATTATTAATGATCTTATATTAGTATTATAACATGTGTCTCCTCATGGGTAAAGGTTACCGAAAACCTTCTCTCAGTGTAGTTTTGTCCTCATTTTAAAAACCTCTACATGTCAGAGAGACCAAGTCAATTAAAAACACGGATGAAATGCATTGTTTTACTTAGGAATTTCAAACAATAGTTCTTGTTAATATCATGATTTATAATTTATATATGATATAGTTAGTTAAATAACCCAAAGCTTCAAAATATAAAGTTTGTATCTAAGCATATGTTTTAAAAATAATAGGAATGAGAATCTAACATTTTTTCAAATCCAGGGGTGTTAAAGTAAACAGAAACTTTATAGATAGTAAAAGTAGCCTTACACCAACTTTAGTTAGGCTGTAGTGCCTGAAACTTAAAAAGTTTGTTTACTTCTGAATGGGACTTGGAAAAAAATTATTAGCATAAATATCTGACTGTGTCCAGCAGCTATCATTCTTCAAAATATTGAGAATCAGAAATATATATAGCATTTTATTTTATATTATTTTATTTTGTGGGAACTTTTTACAATTATAAAAATTATTTCCCACAAGTTTGATACATATGCATTTAATTTTATTATTTTTTAAAGATGTGAGCAAATTTATATAGTAAGGGGATGGACACACCTGTTTATTTTTACATAATGAGATTAATCATGGCTGAATATCTAGTACTGCAAGATGTAGCTCATCTTGGATCTTTTAATCTTTTATTAGTATAATTGATAAAGGTTTTCCAAAATATAGCTGATCCATAAAGAATGGGAAATTTGGCTATTTTATCAAATGATAAAATCCCAGTTAAATTGTAAGACCAACAAATAAACTGTAAAACAAAGGGAAGGAAAGGAATAATAAATTTCTAGAAAACATTACAAAATGGAGATCTGTTAATTACCTAATAAAATAATTATACCAAAGATGATCACTGAAAGAGAAGTCAGAGGAATTAAAATGTAGGAAAAATAATGTGCAAATGAAGCAAAAATAACAGCAGATTAAAAGACTTAAAGACATATCCAAATTCATAATACAAAACTATAAGTAACAGGGGGTTGGAGAGGTGGCTCAGGGGTTAAGCCTCTGCCTTGCAGGCGGAAGGTCCCCAGTTCAGATCCTAGACCCCACGTATAGACTCCAGGCAGAAGCGGGGGTGGCCTGCATTTCTGGTTCTGGTAGGGTGGAGCCTGTGAATCCTGGAGCAGAGTAAACAAGGAGCAGGTGGAGCCCCTAGGTCCATGGTGGTTCCCGAATTCGTCCCTGGTTCTACATACACATACATACACACACACGTGCACAAATGCACAATTGAATAAATAATTTAAAAATTTTAAAAAAAATATAAGTAACAGAAAATTTCACCAGAGGATGTCAAGAATATGCTTGATGAAGCAAAATGAAGAGTCAACACTAGAATACAGGGCAATCTATAATGATTAGTCAGAAAAAGAACAAGAAATATGGGATATGATACTATTCAAGGAGATGTGCACACTGTGAGACTTACAAGGAAAAAGAAAGGCAGAGAATCAGACATTTTTAAAAAAAATTGGCCAAAACCTTTCCAACTACAAGAAGGAAATAGACAAAGTGAAGATTTCCAATGAAAATAATACTCAAAGATGTCTACTATATTATCTTTCTTATATTGTTGAGATTACCAAATACCTGATAAAATCAAGTTAAGGGAGGGATGATTCATTTTGTCTCACAATTTCAACTCATTTTGATGGGGAAAGACAAAAAAAACCTACAGGAGTTTTTCCAAAGTGATTTTAAATCAAGTCAAGTTCTCCGTGAAAGTTATGTACCACATCCAACTGGAATATGTTGTAATGAGACAGTCCAATGTTATGTGCAAAGCAAGAGCCTTACTCATATAATAAAAATGATAGTAAGCACTTTGATCATGTGATGTCCTGAAGGATTTTTGTATACTCAGTAGAAATCTTACAGATCAGAAAGAATGCAATGTGAGGCAATTCAAATGCCTGAAGAAATGAAAATGTTAAAATAGCAAGACTGTGTGTCACAAACTCATGCTCAAGATGGAGAACCTAAGACTTGCCAGTTAAAAAAGTACATCACTACATGAACACCTCTATAAAAGTGTCAAAGTCAATCTTCAAAGTTAAAAGAAACGTTTGTCACACAGCCACACAAAACACATGAAAATATAAAGTTATCTGATAAAGATAAAAGGACTGCACAGTATGCCACAATGAAGTATTGCAATGTTGATAGATTTTAAACTTTTTTGCATGTGTGCATGCATGTGTGTGTATCGAAGGATACTGTGTGATACTGTGTAGAACCAAGGGTCACTTTGGGAGTCATTCTGGATTGCTTCTACTGTCTTTTGCAAAGGTGGTAGAGAAGTCCTTTTTTGTTTGTTTGTTTTGAAATTGTTTATTCCATTCCTTCAATAGTTCTTTTTTTCTCCCACATTTTTTTCCTTTTTTCTAATCATACAAACTTAATAGGTGCCCCCGTCCCCGTCCTTTCCCTCCCACCTCCTTTCCCCTTAGTCACCCATTCCACTCTTATCCCTTCCCCCTTCCTTTCAGCCCCCCTCCCTCCCTCCTCCTCTCCCACTGTCTCCTGTTTCCTCCCTCCCATCCCCTGGAACATCCATTAGGTGGGAGCTGAACCTCCCTCTGAGTCTCCACCCTAGGGAGGATTCAGGACTCAGTGGCATAGCCTGGGTCCACTTCTTTTGCTGCCTGTTAGCATGGGAACTCTATTATGATCCTACTGCCTGGAGGGAGCTTTCTCCCCTGTGATCCATGCTCTGCTTTGGGGGTCATTGATATGTCAACCATTGTGCAGGTCATGCAAAGTTCCATTGTGGCTATGGCAGCCCTAATTTGTGTGGAGTATCTTGCATATCGTTGGTCCTCCCCATCTTTAGGCTTACAATCTTGCCACCCCCTCATTTGCAAGGTTCCCTGAGCTTTAGCATGGGAAGAGATTTGGCTGGTCTGGTTCCAGGTGATTAATGTAGGGTCTTTGGTGTTCTGAATTACGGTTTGTTATTGTTTTCAGTTTTGCTATTCTTGCACTGCCCTTGAGAAGTCGTTTTTAATGGTGGGAAAAATTTTACAGAACCAACTCAAATAGTACAAAATTGTAGTGAATGCAAAATTTGGTAGCATAATTTTTGGTATCAATGACAAAGTAGAGGAGATAGAAATGTATATTAATAGTTTACTATGTCAGTGCCGTCTGTATTGTTTGAGATATTGTGTTGTACATGTAAGATATTTATTTCAGGCCTATAAAATTCCCTATAGAGAACACATGAAAAAAATCAAGCTTTAATCACCATAAAAATCAAATAATCACAAAGAAGAAGAAGAAGTCAAAGAAAGGATGAGTCAATATGTACAGAAAGCATTTTTTAAAGTAGCAATAGAAATTTCACTACACTCATAATATTTTTAAGTAAATTCCCAGGACGAAAGAACATATGGGCTGAATTTGTTAAACAGATGAAAGGTAAAAATGAATTCTGCCTACAAGAGATTCATAGTTGATGATCATTTCAGATATAAATATACTGAATGTGATACTATATCTAAGAGACATTTACTGAGCATGTAACCAAAAATGGAACAGAGTAGGACATACTTATATAAATAATATGCTAAAATAAGTATATCCTATTTGAGATAAATAACTTTTATCAGAGAAAACACATCACGGTAATTAATGCAACGATAATTGAAGTGTAAAAGTCAAGAACAATTTATTACAAAAGATAAGAATATTTCAGAACTGCTCTTTTGAAATAAGGTCTTGTACCAGTGAGATTGCTTTTGCTGATAAGTTCACAATCAAACACTTCAACAGAACAAGGCATTTTATCCTTGACTTACAATTGTGCAGTTGTTGTTCTTAGTATAGCTTTTCAAGGTAACTCATACCAATACCAGGAGCCAAGGGAACCAGGTACAACATATTCATAGAACTGCTGAGAGAGAGAGAGACATTCTTCACTTTCCAGACAAGCATGTACACTGGCCAAGTATACTGAAGAATGCCAACTTCCTTAGCCAGCTCCCTCTATCTCATCCTCCTGCCCAGGGACTAGTCCCATCCATCAGGGCTTGGGTTCTCTCCATCAATTAGACAAGATCCTGCAGCCTTGCTCAAAGTTTAACTTTACTTCTTCACAACTGTGCCTGGAGTTTAATTCTTCAGTTGTCAACTTGGCATCTTTATCTAACTATGACAGATGTGATGAATAAATTGAGCTTCATGGATCAGATGGAAATGTAGAAATCAATTCTTCTAAGAATATAAAGTGACATGCAGGATGCATGGGGATGGTATTGTGTCTTCAATCTCATGGAGGAAATAAAACACAAGTCAGTTAACATAAGTCAAGAAAAAAAAATAATGCAAACCAGAAAGAAAAATACTTAAATGTCACTACAGACAAAAATCTGTGAGAATCTGCATTTGGATGGCAGAATGAAACAAGAAACAAACAGTCACTTTATGTAAAGGCAGGCTAAGCTCAATTTCAGTTCTGCTTTTTGACAACTACTTGCCTCAGAAAACTTTAAAATAAGGGTGTTTTTACAAAGGCATGAATATTTCTGTGAAGGTCAATATCAAAGAATTACATGCAATAGATACAAATTAAGTATTTCAAGACACATACCACAATATAGATTGGAAAATTCAGCTATACAAGGATAATTATAGCAGACACCATAGGGAGAGCTATTTTTACAGTATTCTTGATATATAATGTACACATAATAAAATTCATCTGTTTACCATGTAGTATAATCTCCTGTTTATAATAATCACCAACATTAAAGCTAAGTTTCCTTCATGTATGTGTAGAGGCCCAAAGGTGTCTTCAGAAATCATTCTGGATTGCTCTACATTCTTATTGTTTTGCTCTGTGGTTTTGTAGGTTCCTCCTTCCAGGACCAGATTTGCAGGCCTTTGCCATTTCCATTAGCTTTTTATTTTCCTGTGGGATCTGGCTATCTGAACTCTGGTCCTTTTAATTTCCAGGCAAAGATGTGAACCCTCATCCATCTCTCCAAATCCAAACTCGGCTTCTTTCTCCCGCAAATAAACTCTGTACTGATTAGTGGTCATGTCCAATTCCTCTATCTCTGTACCTCTAGGCAAGCACAATCTTTTTATCTCTGTAAGTGTCTATCAATTCTTGATAGTTCAAGAAATACAGTCATATCTAATATGTAATGCGTTACAAATGATGAATGTCACAAATCTAATGTTAAATAAAAAAGACTTAGATATCCAAATATAGTTGTCCTTTTGGGCTGTTTATGACATTACAATATTTGTTTTTGAAACATCATAATAATCTGAACAAATAACATAATCCACTTTAAGACTGTCATCTGTGGTTGATGAAGCATAAAATTACCTGACTTCACATGCTGGTATTTATTCATGAAGCTTATATTTACAAATATAAGGTTTTGGTAATTTACAATCTTCTGTCATAAGGCCACCAGAGTATAACATGACACAGTTACGTCCTTCAGGATATGAGTCCATTATGCTATAGTGGGAGAGACAGATAATACAATTATATTCAATGGGCTTATGTCTGAAGGCAGTGCATTTTTGAGGCACAAAAATGATACAAAAACAGAGAAGGATATTTTCATTAAAAGAATTAGGACTGGTTTTTATGAACATGGAGTTGTGCATTACTTCATATTTACATGAACATTTCATTGATTTCAGAATCCTGCATTCAGCTAACTTTTTGAATACTATTGTTCTTAATTTTTCCTTTCTACATATTTTCTCCTTCAGCATTTCACTATTTATAAAAACTTACTTTGGTTTGAATGTTGAGTTATCTTTAAAAATCCATGAATGATCTTTGCTTTTACGAATTATTACAACCCATGAATTACAAAAGTAGGATTGTAGAAATGTCTATCAGAAAACATAAAAAGTACATTTAAATTGTTAGTACAACAGTATTCATTGTTTCTTGAAATGAAAGTAGTATATTAGTTTATAGAATCCTTTTATCAGTATATTAATATAAAAAACATTGCATATGGCCAAAAACATTATGGATGCTTATAATTTTGTTTTAAAATTACCTTTCATATAATTATGCTTAGTAGATACATTCTTCTTACATGAGTAAACACTTTTAAGATTGGTTCATGTAATTCACCAGATGCACTAATACCAACTTACGAAAACTTATGTAAGATTCCATATGGTGCTTTAAGCTCTTCAGATACTGTCCTGAATCAATCTAATTTCTTACTGTTTATCAGAGTATGAGCTTTTCAAAAACACTTGCATTTATTTATTTATCCTGTGTGTGTACATGTGTGTCACAGCACAGGTGGAGGTCAGAAGAATACATCCTCTATGTGTGTTACTGGGATCCCACATACGTGGTCAGGATGGCAGCAAAAATATACTCTCTGGCATAGTTGAGCTTTAGAAGGAAATTGAGGACTTGCTATGGAAGAATGAGTTACACAGCCACCAAATTTTGCTTGCTGGGCACCACATTTCTGTGTAAGTAGCTAAATCTCTGCTATTGTTTATATCTGGACTGGTGCATTACTGACTAGACTCTGTGGATTTGTCTGCCTTGGTTACAGTAAAATATGAACTGCTAGAATTCTACAGTAGAACAATGTAGAAAGCATTTGGCACTTGAGGACTGGTGCTACAGAGTGGCAGAGCATCTAAAGCTCCTTACTCAATAGAAGCAAAGACCTCAACATACCATTTCCCACCACCCAAGCAAGCACAGAAAGGTCCTGTGAACTCATGTCTCTATGTGGAAGATAATTGCACCTGTAGTTCTGAGTAAAGCTGAATGCTTGGGACAGAATGATCTGTCAAGAGACTTGACAGTGTCAGCTGTCTAAAGGAACCCTTCTTACCATCAGGGGACAGGTACTGGCGGTGGGACCCCCATGAATTCAAATACCTCTCTTTGTCTCTGACAGCAGGACTTTGCTGCCTCCATCCACAGACACCAGGTGTAGTGGATTCTTGAACATTAAATTTACAGTGAACATAAGGAAACTATAGGTCAATAAAATAATACACATGGTGAGCAAGTTAAAAGGTACCAATATGAACATATTAAAATCTGACAGTAGTCAGATGAAGGCTCATTTTTAATAACAAAAGTCAGATAAACAGTTTTAAGAGGGGGATGAACAGAAGAAAACAGGCATATCAAACAACATTCAGGGTAATGAAAACCTTGGATTAATGATCTGCCCATAATTACCTCGATCTTTTCACTTTCTGATCAAACCAAACCACCAGGACATTATAGCTTTCTTTGTGCATGGTGAAATTAAACAGCATTGTTGATTTTCAAATGAAACCATTTGTATAAGAATGGTTTTTGGGCTGGAGAGGTGGCTCAGGGGTTAAGCCTCTGCCTTGCAGGCAGAAGGTCCTGAGTTCAGATCCCAGACCCCACTTATAGATGCCAGGTGGAAGCGGGGGCGGGCGGCCTGTGCTTCTGGTCCTGGTAGGGCGGAGCCTGTGAATCCCAGGGCAGAAGGAGGTGGAGGCGTCCATGGTGGTTCGCGAATTCGTCCGTGGTTCTACACATACACAGACACACACACACAGATACACGCGCATGCACATACACACGCACATGTACACAGTTGAATAAATAATAATAATAATAATAAAAAAGAATGGTTTTCCACAGAAAACAAAAAGTCACTATTCATTCACTACCAGTATACAAACAAATATAAAAAATGTGGAAGTCAAACAATAATTTAACAGACTTGAAGATAAATGGAATACATTATATAGACAATGAATAAACTCTATAGCCATGATATTGATAGGGAAAAAAGTGTAACATAATGTCTGAAACAAAGTCTTACCAGTTCTTCTTCACTGTCCATATAGAGCAGAGTAGAGTTTATAGAAGCACAGGATTCTACGCTCTCATTCCACGTTTTTCTTCCCACACCAAAGTAATAACAGTTATGGGAATATGCTAGCCATGTCTTCAGACAGTTGTCACAATGTAATGTTGAAGAAATATTGTGGTTTTCTATCTGGAATTTTAATGTCAAAATTAATTTGCATGCTTAAATGCTTATATAAAAATCTATGTAATGTAGGTGGAGGCATTCATGGTGGTTCCCGAATTCACCCGTGGTTCTACACACACACACACACACACACACACACACACATAATTGAATAAATAAATAAATAAAAATAAAAAATAATAAAAAAATCTATGCAATGTTGAAACTAGTGCATATAAAAGACAATACACACCAGCACAGCCTTTACCCTCTAGTCCCATGATTGGTGTATCCATATAAAGCAGATAGATATCCTTATCCATCCTACAAATTTCTGCAGAGACATGGAACATAATCCTTATTCTAGAAGAGTGAATTTATTTCTCCCTTATCATAATGGTATGGTGTTAGGAAATTGAAGTCAATTAGCAAAAATATTATATGGCTATGTTAAAATGAGTATTTGTTCTTACTGTTAGACTAAAAGAATTTAATCTGTACTATTTATTTGTGACAGTGTGGGATTCATATTTCTAGATCATTTTCTTCTGAGAAATCTATGGTTATTTTTCATACCTTACATTAGAAACAAAAGCATAATCTGTGGAAATATCAGGTTTTGAAAATTTATGGTGTACTTTTCTGGGTTCTTACCAGGGAGGAATTGGTCTGCTCCTTTTGTACAGTATCTAGAAAAGAATTAAAGTAGGTCTTGTGAAAATTCACATGCATATCATCTTAACAATTTTACTTTCTTAATTTGAAATATAAGCATTGCTTTGAATGAGAATAATGTGAGAGAAAATCTGATATGGCTAAAACATGAATAAAGTCATGAAAAAGTTGAAGAAATGTTTCCATGAGAGCCCAATGGTCAAAAATGTCAGTGTCTTGTATTTTACAACCTGGGATCCGACCATTTTCAAAACTGAATTCTTACTTCTCAGTAAAGTTTTCCACTCTTCTAAAGCACGTCTTTATGAAATCATGGCAGGCAAAAACATCTTCCACAATACTTCTGTTATTTTTAACTTGGAAAATTTTGGAATAAATGTGCCATTCTTAATCCAAACTCATTCTGAAGATAAAATCCATATCTTTAGATCCTGTGAACTATTGATAGGCATTTCCAATTATCAAGTGAGGATGCTCCTTTATAAACTAACAATTTGCTTACCTAGATTGAGAACTGTGGTTATCACCACCAAGGTGATCAATAAGGCAAGGCAGATGACCCCCAGGACCCCAGCAGCGAGCTTCTCTGGAGGCCATGGAAACTCTGCAGCAAACAAGAGAAAGAGAAAGAGAGAAAGAGGTGGAAACATGGGAATAAGGGATGGAGACAGTTGGTCGCAAGGGATCTGCACAAAACAGCTCACAGACAAGGCAGAATGTGCAGGTGCAACTTTCCTCTGCACTGTAGGCAATACGATGGCATTTTCCATGAACAAAGGAGACATATGTTCCACCAATGTCTAAATAAACTCCATGCTTTCACATTTTATGTTAAAATACAGCATATCCAGTTAGTGTTCCTGCCCTCACAAAAGCGAGTTTATTCTCTACCTTGGCCTACACCTCTGTATCCCAGCTATGCATCCTGGAGCTTTCACACCCAGAAGGTAAATCGAATGCCTTACCTTCACAATGGCAGGTCCGGCCCTTCTCCGGAGATGTCTGAGAAGTTTGCAGGTTGAACTCCACATACTCGATTTCCTGCTCTGTTGCTGAAATGGAACTTTGAATGTCCTTGGGTTTCGTTTGTTGTCTCCTTTGGTCTTTGGTCACCTTCAGTTCTGAGTACACAATTCTTTCATTATTCATCTCTGCAATTGAATGATGTCAGGTTCTGTGCTGGGCTATCTTTACATGAGAAGTTACACATCCTGATGCAGTCAGGTGGGTGGAGTTGGAAGCACTGGTGTTCCTTTGGTAGGTGAAAAAAATCTAAGATTTCCTCTTGAGTATTTAACCCATTTGTTAGGGCAAAAATAGGTAACATTGAAAATGCAGTAGTAGTATAACCCTAGAGAACTACAGTAGTGAGAAGATCTGAACAAGTAAGAAATGTTTTGTAAGTTAAATTCGGTTTATATGTAATGTCATGACAAATTTAATGCTTGTATGAAAACCCACAATGCTGGAATAAAAAAAAGATACACTGATTTTGTGTGTGTATGTGTGTGTGTGTGTGTATCAGAAGGTACTGGGTATGTCTGTTAGCGGCCCTAGGATGACTTTGGGAATCACCTCTCTTTACTTTCAAGTTTCCCAGGCTCTGCCTTCAAGGACCAATCTGGGAGTTAAAGCTCTTGATAAATGTTGTATAAATTGATGTTGTAGTCACAATTGCTGATATGTTTGCCTTTCGCCCTTCAATATTCAGTTCCCAGTGTTTTTCCTGTTCCATGAGGTGCCATGGTAATTTAAAAAACATGCACATCTTACTTCGATTTTTTGCATATGAATTGTTTCTCAGGGGTACCACATCCAGCATTCATTTTGCCCCACTGGCTGACTGTCAGAAGCTGCACATCCTGCATGGAGCTGGCACTTGGACCAAGACAAGATGAAATTCAACACAAAACTAGGAGAAAGACAACAACTGTGATCTTCCCAGGCTGCCTGAGAAGGCTCAGAGTGAGCTGAGTGGAAAAAGTAGATTTCTCAACAATGTTTCACTTAAGCTGGAACAGGAAATTCTTATACTTGGATGATTAAGTATGATTCAGGTTTTTTTTTTTTTTTTCCCACCCACCTTCACAATTTAGGGCATGTTGGGCTCCTGTGGAAAGGATAAAGTTATTGTTTAAAGTGTCTCAAGATAAGAGAGACACAAGGTTGTCCATGCATGGAGTTTGTTATTCCCACCTAAGTCACAAACATTGTGAAAAAAAGAGAATCTTGGAGTTCTAAATCTTACTTTTAGACTAGACTGCTATATTCTGTATAGACTAGTGCTGTTTTGTATGTCTGTCTGCTTTCTTCCTCTCCTCCCTTCCCCTGCCCTCCCCTCTCTTTCCTTCTTCTCCTCTCCTCCCCTCCCCTCTTCCCCTCCTCTCTTCCCTTCCCCTCTTCCTTTTTCCTTCCCTCCTCTCCTCCCCTTTTCTTCTCCCTTCCCCTCCTCTCCACTCTTCCCCTCCCCTCTTCCTCTCACCTCCCCTCTTCCACTCTGCTCCCCTCCCCTCCCCTCCCCCTTTCTCTCCCTTCCCAATTCCTCTCCCCTCCCGTCCCTTCCCTTTCCTTTCCCTCCTTTCCCTATCCCTTCCTTCCCTTTCTCTCCTCTCCTGCTTCCTCCTTCCTCTTCTTTCTCATTCTCTCCATATTCTTCCTTCCTCCTCTCAGTCTCTCTCTGTCTCTCTCTTTCTTTGTCTGTAGTTTGACTTTAGAGCTGCACATGTAATATAAGTATTGTTGTGTCCTTTTTGTTCTGCTAAAATGCTTACACTATTTATATCATTACACAAAATTATAAAAATCTATTGTAATGCTATTAAAAGACATTTGATGACATTTGTTTTTATTAGTCTGAACAATTACTAAATTTTTACCCTCTTTTGACTGGCATAAAACCCACCATTAGAAGCTCATCTCAGTTTTTCTGCCTGAAATTCCTGCATTTTATCCAATTTGAAATATAAAATTACTTTTTAAAAACTTGTTTATTATTTATTATTTATTTGGGTATCGGTAGTGATAACTCCATTTTCATTTCTAATTTTGTTAATTGGGTTTTCTCTCTCTTGCTTTTGGTTAATTTAGGTAGGGGTGTATTAATCTTATTGATTTTTTCAAAGAACCAGCTTTTTGCCTGGTGGATTCTCTGTATCATTTTCCTTATCTCAATTTTGGATATTTCTCCCCTGATTTTGCTAATCTCCTCTCCTCTACTACTTTTGGGATTGGATTGCTCCAGTGCCTCTACAGTTTAAGCTGCATTGTTAAGTTATTTATTTGTGATGTTTCCATTTTTTTGATGTAGACATTAAGAGGTATGAACTTATCTCTTAGGACAGTTTTCATTGCTTCCCAAAGATTTTAATAAGTAGTATCATTTGCTTCCAGGAAATCTTGAATTTCCTTTGTAATTTCTTCCTGAATCCAATTCTCATTCAGCATCATAGTGTTCAGTTTCCAGGAATTAGTGTATTTTCTATTGTTCGTTGCAGGTAGATGTCAAGCTTTATTTTTTTCAATTTTTATTTGTTTTTAGTTACTTCATTTCATTATCATTTGAAAAAAGACATAAGACTTTATGAGCTCTGAGGGCTCTCCCAGATCTTTTATTTTTTAATAATGTATTTATTTTTTTCCGTTCATAAAATTTAATAGATAAACTGGTCCCCTCCTTCCCACCACATCTCGCTCGACCTCCTTGTTGCCTCCCCCCTTTTCCCCAGCCTTTCCCCTCTCCCTCCCTTTCTCCCAGTGCTTCCTCTCGCTCATTCTTTGAGCATCCTTTAATGTGTATGTCAAACTTTCCTCTGGGTCGTCCTCTCTGATGAGGTGTAAAGACTCAGTGGCATTTTCTAGAACTCTTTCTTGTGTTCCCCTTAAGTATAGGGACACTATTGTGGCTGTTAATCCCTTGCTTCTAAGGATCCTAGTGCCTTTAACTCATGCTAGACTTTGAGAGACCAATGATATGTTGGTCATTGCTCAGGTCATGCAAAGTCTAATTATGATTGCTTCGGCCCTAACTTGTGTGGAGTATCTTGCATATCGTTGCTCCTCCCCATCTTTGGGCTCACACAATCTTACCACTCCCTCTTCCGAAAATTTTCCTGAGCTTCAGGATGGGGAGGGATTAGGCTGGCCTGGTTCCAGGTGGTTGATATAGACTCTCTGTTGTTCTGAATTATGGTTTGTTGATTTTTTTTCAGTTTTGCTGCTTATGCAATGACCTTGGATCCATCCCGATGGGTATTGGATGTCACCCCCTGGCCGGAGATAAAAAGCTGTTAAAATAGAGTCTTATTACAAGAGTAGACTGGAAGGTAGATGGAATAAGAGTAGGAGAGTGGGGGGTCAGTCTCCCATTTGCAAAATGGTTACCTATTATCTGCCAGATTGTATGCCCTCCCTCTCTAGTGAGATCATATCCCATCAGTTGCAAGTGACCAGGAAGAAAAGTCTGAGCTTAACCAGATGTCTCATTATTTACTTGCAGTCCTTGATGGTGGCCTATTTTCTCTGCTGTAGCATGATCCCCTCTCTCCTTGTTGCTGCCAGAGCCCTCCTTCCTCTTCCCTCCTGTTTATAATCTTTGCAATTATTGTAGGTATTACAGAGATTTATCTTTGAGTGTGTCTCTAAGTGGGATTTGTACTAGGATCCACCTATCAGGGAGTACATATGGCGCTTAATTTTCTGTGACTGGGAAACTTCACTCAATATAATTGTTTCTAATTCCATCCATTTCCTGGCAAATTTCATTAATTCATCATTTTTGATAGCTGAGTAGTATTCCATTGTATGAATGTATCACATTTTCCTTATCCACTCGTCAACTGTTGGGCATTTGGGGTGATTCCATGACTTTGCTATTGTAAACAGTGCTGCTATGAACATGTTCGTGCTTGTGCTATTCAGGTGAATTTTTGCTGTATGGGGAATTATTCCCAAAAGTGCAATAGCAGGGTCACATGGCGATTCAATCTTTAACTCTTTTTATTTTTATTATTTATTCAATTGTGTGCATGTATATGTGTGTGTGTGTGTGTGTGTGTGTGTGTGCGTGTATGTGTGTGTGTGTGTGTATTCGTGTATGTGTGTGTAGAACCATGGACCACTTCCTTGTTTACTCTGCTGGGAGATTCACAGGCTCCGCCCTACCAGGACCAGAAATGCAGGCCACCCCCTCCCCCCCTGCTTCCTCCTGGCATCTATACATGGGTTCTAGGATCCGAACTCAGGACTTTCCACCTGCAAGGCAGAGGCTTAACCCCTGAGCCACCACTCCAGCCCTTCAATCTTTAACTTTTATAAGAATTGCCATACGGCTTGCCACAGTGGTTTTATAAACCTTCATTCCCAACAGCAATGTAGGAGAGTTCCCTTCTCTCCACATCCTCTCCACCATTTTGTGTTGTTTGTATTGTGGATTTTTGCCATCCTGACTGGGGCGAGATGATATCTCACGGAGGTTTTGATTTGCATTTCCCTGATAGCTAAGTATGTGGAGAATTTTTTGAGATATTTGTTAGAAATTTTAATTTCATCCCTGGTCAAGTTTCTCTTAAGTTCCAAGGCCCATTTTTTATTGGGCCATTTTTTTTTTGTTTTGAAAAGAGGGTTTATTTGGAAAGCATAAAATCATGACAGAATATTTCATATTTTTTTCCAGCAAAACAGAGGATGCCATGTATCTTTTATCTCACATCCTTACACAAGCATAAATACTTCACAATGTTCATGACAGGTTCATGAATCAGAAAATAATGAACAGGTGAATTGTAGTCATAAAGAAACAGATTGGAACTCAAAATAGTTAAAACAATGGATTTAAGAAATGAAATTGGAAATAATGGATATCAATGAAGCCTGGCTTATGGTGGCTGGCACTTGAGAGCCTCAGCTTTATACTTTTACTCATCTAAATTGTCATGCAAAGCAATGCCAAAAAATGATGAGATCATTCAAATGTGGGCTATTTGTTTCTTAGTGTTTAGTTTTCTAAGTTCTTTGTGCATTCTGGATAATAGAGCTCTGTAAGATATGTGGTTAGTGAAGATTTTCTCCCATTCTGTGGGTTGTCATTGTGCTTGGGTTATAATCTATTTATTTGAACAGAAGTTCTTTAATTTCATAAGATCCCATCTGTTGAGTATTGATTGTAGTGACTGTGCTATTGGATTTCCATTTGGGAACTATTGGGCTAGCTCAATCAGCTCAAGGGAGTTCCCTACCCTTTCAATTAAGCTTTTTATAGTCTCTGACCTTATATCAAGGTAAGGCCTTGATCCCTTTGGAATTAATTCTTGTACATGTTGACAAATACGGGTTGAGTTTTAATCTTCTGCATGTGAATATCCAGTTTTTCCAGCACCATTTGTTGAAGAGGCTATTCTTTTTCCATTGGATTTTTTGGACCCCTTTGTCAAAGATCAAATGGCTATAGTTGTGTGGACTTATATCTGGGTCTTCAACCCTTATCCCTTGATCTGTGTTTCTATTCTGGAGCCAGTACCAGGCTGTTTTTAAAACTGTGGATTTGTAGTATAGACTAAGGTTTGGTATGGTGCTACCTCCAGCAGTGTTTTTGTTACTCAGGATTGTCTTTCCTGTTGATATTGTTTGGTAAATTCTTTATAAAGAATTGCTTTGGGATTTTATTTGGTATAGCATTGGATCTGTATATTGCCTTTGGTAGGATGGTCATTTTTATGATGTTGATTCTGCCAATCCAGGAACATTGGAGGTGTTACCACCTTCTAGTGTCTTCCGTAATTTCTTTCTTTAAGATTTTAAAGTTTTTATTATAAAGGTCACTTTCTTCCTTGGTTAGGTTTATACCAAGATATTTCATTTTTAAGGGGCTATAGCAAATGGGATTGTTTCTCTCAAGGCTTTTTCACTTCTTTCATTCTGGGCATATAGGAAGGCCCACTGATTTTTGTACATTTATGTTGTATCCTGCCACCCTGCTGAACTTCTGTATTAGTTCCATGAGTTTCCTGGTGGAGGTTTTGGGATCACTCAGGTATAAGATTATGTCATCAGCAAATATTTAAATAATTCAAAACTTACTGATTCAATTTAAGTAAGTTGTGCTTACTCAGGAATTCATCCATTTTTTTTCTTGTCAAATTTCAGAGTATAAGTTTTTGAAATATGATGTTTTAATTCTCTGCATTTCTTGGGTATTGGTAGTGATAACTCCATTTTCATTTCTAATTTTGGAAATTTGTGTTTTTTCTCTCTTGCTTTTGGTTAATGTAGCTAGGGGTAGGTCAATCTTATTGATTTTTTTCAAAGAACCAGCTTTTTGACTGGTGGATTGATTCTCTGTATCGTTTTCCTTATCTCAATTTTGGATATTTCTCCCCTGATTTTGCTAATCTCCTCTCCTCTACTGCTTTTGGGATTGGATTGCTCTAGTGCCTTGAAAGCTTTAAGCTGCATTGTTAAGTTATTTATTTGTGATGTTTCCATTTTTTTGATGTAGGCATTAGGAGCTATGAACTTACGTCATAGGACAGCTTTCATTGTGTTCCAAATATTTTGATAAGTTTTATTTTCATGAACGTTTGCTTCCAGGAAATCTTGAATTTCCTTTTTAATTTCTTCCTGAATCCAATTTTCATTCATCATCACAGTGTTCAGTTTCCAGATGTAAGTATATTTTCTTTTATTTGTTGTGTTGTGGATGTCAAGCTTTAGACCATGGTAGTCTGATGGTACAAATTCAGCTAGAATTTCAACATTCTTGTATATGTGGAGATTCATTTTGTGGCTCAATATATGGTCTATTTTGGGGAAGTTTCCATGTGCTGCTGAGAAAAATGTGTATTCTTTGTTGCGTGGATGAGAAATTCGATCGAGATCTGTAAGGCCCATTTCAGTAAGAGTTTGATTAAGTTCCAATGTGTTTCTGTTTAATTTTTGACCTGTTTATCTATCCCATGTTGATATGGCCTTGTTGAAGTCCCCAAGAAATATCGTTTGGGGGTTGATTTCTCACTTTATTTACTCTAGGGTTTGCTTAATGAATGTGGAAGGGCCAGTATTAGGTGCATATATGTTCAGTATTGTGAAGACATCCTTATGAATTGTGTCTGTGACTAAAATGTAGTATCCATTTGTGTCTCTTATTTTTTTTTTGATTTGAAGTCCACTTTGCTTGATAGCATAATGACTACCCCTGCGTGTTTCCTGGTTCCATTAGCTTGCAAAATTTTGGACCAGCCTATGGTTTTTAGGATATGTCTATCTTTTGTGGTGAGATGAGTTTCCTGAAGGCAGTAGATTGATGGGTTGTGATTTTAATCCAAGTTTGTAATCTGTGTCTCTTGATCGTTGAGTTAATTCCATTGACATTTCATGTTATAATGGAGAAATTATTTTTAATTCCTGACAAATTTTATGTTTAGTATCTTTTGTCAGTGTATTATTTGGCTTTAAGGATTTGGTGGTATTATACTTACCTTCTGTTCTTCTGAATATGCTTGTTTTTTCCTTCAAGCTTGACTATCATTTCTAGCATTTTTTGAAGGCCTGTTTTGGTAGACATACAAGCCTTCAAGTTGTCTTTATTTTGGAAAACTTTTCTTTCTTCTTTGATCATGATGGATAGTTTTGCTGCGTATATCAGCCTGGGTTGACATTTTTGCTCATTTAATGCTTAAAGTACATCTCTCCAAGCTCTTCTTGCTTTTACTGTTTCTGTTGAGAAGTCATTTGTTATTTTAATAGGTTTACCTTTAAAAGTGACTTTTTTTTTTCCTTTGAAGCTCTCAGCACCTATTCTTTTCTTGAATGTGGAGTATTTTGACTATTATTTGCCATGGTGACTTTCTATTTTTGGTCATATCTGTTTGGGGTGCGGAATGCCTCTTGTATTTGGATGGGCCTCTTGTTCCTTAGATGAAGGAAGTTTTCATTTATGATAATTTGAAAATTTTCCTCATTTGTGGTTTTTTGAGATTCTTGCTCTGGTATTCCACGAATGCACATGTCAGGCTTCTTCAGGGTGTCCCATAACCCTTGAATGTTCCCCTCGAGTTTCTTTGTGGCTTTAACAACCTCTCCCATTGAGCTGGTTAATACTCCAACTTTGTCTTCCAGGTCTGAAATTCTATTTTCTGCTTCATTCGTTCTGCTGATAAAAATCTCTGTCGAGTTCTGGGTTGAAGATAACTTGTCTTTTAGTTCAGTTTTAAACTCTGCTTGAGTCTATTTTAACTGCTCTATGCCTGTTTTTGTTTCTTGAACTGTTTTTTTCTACTCTTTCAAGTGTCTGTTGTTTTCCTATTCAAAGTGGTTGATGTGGTTATTTACTTCCTTCTGGATTTCCTCTTTTATAGTGTTGATCATGGTAATTATCATACTTTGAAGTCATTATATTCGGCCTGCGTTTCTTGGCTATTTTCTGTGAATTTGTTCTGGTTAGAATCTATCATTAAGGGGTAAATACTTTCAGTGGGATATTTGTCTTCTCGGGTTTTGTTTCCCATGGATCTTCACATTGACTTGGGCATTGTTGTTTTGTCTCTTAATATCTTTCAGTTTCTGTGTGTTTTTGACTTAATTGATTAAGTTGGTATTACTACTCTAAGGTAGTTATTACTAGTGTTTGCCTTGGAGTTGGGTACATTTGTCTGTTATTGTTATTTCCTAGATTATGCTATTAGACTGTTAGTACATCAATTAATTCAGGTTTAATAGACAGGGGATGAATATTAGTATGGTAGTGCAGTTTTACCATTTAGTACCTTGGTGAGAGCGTGGTATAATCTTGAAGTTATATATGTTTTGGGGGTGGCTATATGGAAAAGTTAATCTACAGTGATTAATAATTGAAAGTAGCAGGATAATAAAAATGGGGTTTACTTATCTTTGGGCTGGATGTGAAGAATCTCTTCCATGTGATCGGATGATTTTATGGGACTTCATATGTATGGCCTTTGAGAGTGAGTGTGAGGTGTTGAAATCCTTACTATTACCACATTTGGTTTGATTTATGTTTTAGGCATCATAGTTTTTTTAATGAATGTGAATCTAGGTTTGGAGTATATAGGTTTAGAATTGTGAGCTCCTCTAGATGTATTTTTCCTTTGACAAGTATGTAGAATTCTTCTGTATCTGTTAGATGTGTTTTGTTTTCAAACCAAAGTTTACTGGATATTAGGATGGAAAATCCTACTTATTTCCTATTTGCATGTGCTTGGGATATCTTTGACCATGGTTTTGACTATAAGTTTGTGCCTACTTTTCAAAATGAGATATATTTCTTGGAGGCCACATATTAATGAGTTGTGGACTTTTTTTGTCTTTTAAAGAAATGGATAATAAATTTATGTTTTTCTCCCACATTCTATTTTTTCCTAATCACACAATCCTCTCCGTCTCCTCCCCACCTCAGTCACTTGCACTTTCCCCCTTTCATCCTTCTTTTCAATCTTTCCTTCTTCCTCCTTTCCCAGTGCCTTCCACTTCCTTCTTCCCATTCCCTGGAGCATCCTTTTGTGTGAATGCCAAACCTCTCTATTATTCCTCCACCATAGTGAGGGTTCAGGACTCAGTGCCATAGACAGGAGTCCCCTCGTGGGCTCCCTATTATTATGAGAACTCTATTATGACTGTTAATTCCTTGCCTTTAAAGATCCCACTGCCTGGAGCTTTCTCCCCCGTGATCCATGCTAGACATTGGGGTGTCGTTGACATGTTAGCCATGTGCAGGTCAGGCAAAGTCCAATTCTGGCTGCTGAAGGCCTAACTTGTGTGAAGTATCTTGCATATCATTGGTTCTCCCCACCTTTAGGCTCTTACAGTATTGCCGCAGCTCTTCCGCAAGGATCCCTGAGCTTTAGGATGGGGAGAGATTTGGCTGGCTGGTTCCAGTTGATTAATGTAGGATCTTTGGTGTTCTGAATTATGGTATGTTGTTGTTTTCAATTTTACTTTTCCTGCACCATCTTTGGCACCATTCTGATTGGTATAGAAGGTCACATTCAGACCAAAGGTAAAAGACTGTTTAAAGGCAGATGTGAATATAAGGAGACTCAAAGGTAGATGAAAGAATAGGAATAGGATACAGCAGTGAGAAGAGGTCAGTGTCCCATTTTCAGGATGGTTACTGTCTATCTGCCTATCCCCATGCCCTCCCTGATTGTTGAGAACAAACCTATTCAATCGCAAGTGACCAGGAAGGGAAGTAAAGGTTAGCTTCACCACATGTCTTGCTACTTGAATGCAATACTTGACCATGGCCTATTTTCTCTACTGAAGCTGATCCCCTATGTTTTTTTTTTGAGGCCCTGCTTCCCCTTCCCTCTTGTTTATAATCATTTGTGATTACAGTAGATATTACAAAGATTTACCTTTGAATATATTATTAAGTGTATTTGGATCTAGGATCCACTTATTAGGGAATACATATGGTGTTTAACTTTCTGTGTCTGGTATACTTCATTCAATATAATTTTTTCTAATTCATCCATTTCCCAGCAATTTTCATTAATTCATCTTTTTCGATGGCTGAGTAGTATTCCATTGTAAAAATGCACCACACTTTCCTTATCCATTCATCAACTGTTGGGCATTTGGATTGATTCCATGCCTTTGCTATTGTAAATAGTGCTGCAGTGAACATGACTATGTTCTTGTCACTGTAGTGAATTTAAATTATAGAAGACCCTGGAAGGTGAAAAGACCTCCCATGCTCCTGGATCAGCAGAATCAAAATCATAAAAATGGGGGCTGGAGAGGTGGCTCAGGGGTTAAGCCTGTGCTTTGTAGGCAGAATGTCCTGGGTTCGGATCCTACACCCCACCTGTAGACGCCAGGCAGAAGCGGGAGTAGCCTGCGTTTCTGGTCCTAGTAGGGCAGAGCCTGTGAATCCCGGGCCGAGTAAACAAGGAGGAGGTGGAGGCGGTCCATGGTGGTTCTCGAATTAGTCAGTGGTTCTGCACACACACACACACACACACACACACACACACACACACACATACACACATATGCACACACGCACAATTGAATAAATACTAAAAAAAATTTTAAAAAATCATAAAATGACCATCTTACCAAAAGCAATGTACAGATTCAATGCTATAACATTCAAAATCCCAAAGCAATTCTTTCATGAAATTGACCAAATAATCTCAATATTCATATGGAATCTCAAAAGGCCCAGGATAGCAAAAACAATCCTGAGTTAAAAAAAAAAATCCTGCTGGAGGTATCACCATGCTAAACCTTAATCTATACTACAAATCTATAATAATAAAAACAGCCTGGTACTGGCTCCCAAACAGACATGTAGATCTATGGATAAGGACTGAAGATCCAGATATAAGCCCACACAATTACAGCCATTTAGCTTTTGACAAAGGAGCCCCAAAAGCTCAACTGAAAAAGAACAGCATCTTCAACAAATGGTGCTGGGAAAACTGGATATCCTCATACAGAAGAGTAAAACTGGACCTGTACTTGTCACCATGCACAAATGGATCAAGGTCCTCAATAGTATGCCTGAGAATATAAAATTCCTAGTTAAAAGGGCAGAGAACTCTCTCAAGCTGATTTGGCTAGGCTAACAGCTCCTAAACAAAAATCCAATAGCACAGACACTAGAACCAACACCCAGCAAATGAGATCTTATGAAATTGAAGAGCTTCTGTTCACATAAAGAGATTTTAAATTGAGCAAAAAGGCAACCCACAGAATGGAAGAAAAATCTTCACTAACCACATATCTAATAGAGCTCTATTATCCAGCGTGCACAAAGAACTTAAAAAACTAAACACCAGGGGCTGGAGAGGTGGCTCAGGGTTTAAACATCTGCTTTGCTGGCAGAAGATCCTGAGTTCGGATCCTAGACCCCCGTATAGATGCCGGGTGGAAGCGGGGGCGGCCTGCGTTTCTGGTCCTGGTAGGGCGGAGCCTGTGAATCCCAGGGCAGAGTAAACAAGGAGGAGGTGGAGGCAGTCCATTGGTGGTTCCCGAATTCGTCCGTGGTTCTACACACACACACACACACACACACACACACACACACACACACACATACATGCACACACGCCCACACACGCACAATTGAATGAATAATAAAAAAAAATAAAAATTTATTTAAAAAAAAAACTAAACACCAAGGAGATAAATGGCCCAATTAAGAAATGGACCTAGGAACTCAAAAAGAAAGTTTTTCAGGGACAAAATTGAAATTTCTATCAAATATCTTAAAAAAACTGCTCCATATCGCTAACTATCAGGGAAATGGAAATCAAAACTTCCCTGTAATATCATCTCACCAAGCTCAGGATCACAAAAATCCACAGTATGAAAAACACCAAATGTTGGAGAAGGGAACATACATTGCTGGTGGGAATGCAAGCTTATAAAATCACTCTGGAGATCAGTATGGTGATTTCTAAAAAAGTTAAAGACTGAAATGCCATATGACACTGCTATACCACTTCTGTGAATAATCAACCATAATGCAGCATTATGACTTTTAATCCATGCTGTTAGCCTGTGTCTCTTGATTGGGAGTTGATTCCACTGATGTATAAGGTTATAATTCATAAGGTTTATTGATAACTGTCACTTTTTGAGTTTGTTTTGTGTGTGTGTGTGTGTTGGCAGTTCTTTGCCTGGTAGTTGTATCGACATTCTTTTTTTCCTTTTATATTCTTGAGTGTTTTGATCAGTTTCATCTGTCTTGAGAATTTTTTCTAATATCTTCTGGAGGTCTGGTTTGATAGATAAGAAGGATTTTAGTTTATTTTTTTTCAGGAAATATTTTTATTTTGCATTCAAGCACGACTGATAGTTTGGCTGCATATAACAGCCTGGGTTGGAATTTTTGATCTTTCATGACTTGAATAATGTCCAAACTCTTCCAAAGTCTTCTGACTTTTACTGTTTCCTTTGAGAAGTCAGCTGTTATTCTCATAGACTTGTCTTCTGTTATTCAATAGACTTTGCTTTTTCTCTCCTGCAGCTCTCAATACATTCTCCTTGTTCTGTATCTGAGATGTTGTTACTGTAATTTGTCTTATTGTACTATTTTTTCATATTTGGATGGTGTGCAATATGTGTCTTGTAATTGGATGGGCCTCTCCTTAGGTGTGGGACATTCCCACTTGGGATTGATTGAACAATGTGTGCTGGAGAGTTGTTTTCTTTCTTTCTTTCTTTTTTGGTTTCTTATTCTGGGATTTCATGATTTTATAGGTTTGACTTCCTCATGACATCCCATAGTTCTTGAATATTCCTTTCATGCCTTTTTAGTCTTCTCAGTGTTGTTGATTAAATAATCCTGCTCTGTCAGCTTATCTTCCAGATGTGACATTCTATCTTTTGCTTGGTCCTCTCTGTGTGTGAAGTTCTCTGTTGGGTTTTAATTCCAGTAAACTTAGAATTGGGTTCCATCTGAATGTCAGGTTGGGTTTTTTCACCTGTTCTAAAGTTGTTTTTGTTTCCTCTGCTTGGTTTTACATCTCGGATAATTTTTTATTATTTTTTCTGCTCATATAAGGTCTTAAAATTATTCATTTCCTCTTTGAGATCCTCATGTTCCTTTTTTCATTCATGATATTCCTTTTGTAGTTCTACACTAATCTTCATTGATCATGTCAACTTTTCTTTGGAAGGCATTTTCCTCAGTGTTGCTTTCCTGATGGTATCTATGAATTATCCTGGTTGTAATCTGTTATAAGAAGGTTCGTGTTATTTGGTAGGAGACATATTTTCCTGGTACTTAGTGCATTTTGTTGTTTTTATAGTGTGATTTGGGCATTTTTCTGTTATGTCTGTGACTGATTTCTTTGGTAGCTGTTTTTGCTCTCTTGAGGCACCTTTCTGGGAAACATCTTAGGTTTTGGGTGAGATCTTCTAGTTGAATGAGATGGGAGTCCTCTGTTGTCAGGATCATACCTGGGGAGGGGGGGGCTGGAGCATGTGAGTGATCCTTCTCCTAACTCCAGAGGTTATTATTAACTGGGGACCTGGGGCATGTTAATGGTTCATTTGATGGTTGATTTTTTTTTAATGTTTTCATTTGTGTTTGTAGGTGAACATGTGTGTGTGTGTTGTGGTGTGTGTAAGGAAATCAAGGGTAGCTCTGTGGAGTTAGTCTTGTCTTTTCATTAAATTGTGCTCTAGTGATTGAATTCAGAATTGGGGCTGCAGTTTTGCTCTGGGCCTAATCCAACCACTAATTCTCCACAAATGTGCCCAGATCCCAAACCCTCAACAGTCAAGTTGATACATGTGTCTAACATGACAGTCATTATTTAATTGGCCCACTAGACTCTGTTCAAATGTTTTTGCATCCACAAAAGTCTTTAAACATTTCCAAATTTCTCCAACAAAAATGTTCAAAATCCGCAAAGTCACATAACTAGATTTATCAGCAACACCCCACTTCCCAGTTCCAAATTCTGTAGCAGTTTGCCTGCATGGTTGCCAAAAACATCACCATCAAATGACTTAAGGGAACAAGGGATATATTTTCTTATAATAGTCCAATCACAGTTCATAGTCCAGCTTGGCGCGAGAACATGCACCAACTCCAAGGCCAAGGGAACTGGTCATACCATCTCTACATAATGGCTGAGAGAGGGATGATCCTTACTTGCCAGATCAGCATGTCTGGCCAAGTATATACAAGGATGCTGACTCTCTCAACCAGCTCTCTGCACTTTATTCCAGGACCTAATCCCACCCACCTGGGCCTTCCCTATCAGCCAATCTCCTGCAGGTTTGCTCTGGACTTAACCCAATCAGTAATTCTCCACAAATGTGCCCAGAGCTCAAACCCTCAACTGTCCAGTTGACACCTGTATCTAACCATGACAGTAGTGATTTTTCTTTTTTAGATTCTTCACATGTTCTCAGTCTATTATACTTTAAGTAATATTTGAAAAACTTCATTTAAAACAATGTTAGCTGAGATTTGAAATATTCCTGAAGCAGTATATTTGCACTGAAAATGTGGACAGCAATGGTTACTTCAAGGAGGCAGTTTTATTTGTGTACTATACACTTTGTGATGTCTTATCCAAAAATACAGCATAAAGCCAGTGAAGAAGAGTAGAAATCTCTTTTACTTCCTCTCAAAGCCTGATTGCTTTGTCTCCCATGTACATCGATTATATATTTGACAAGTATTGATTAGAGTTACATATGTGCATTAACCAAATCATAGCTTAAGATGCTGACCTGGTCATATAGCCCTTTAAAATGTTACACCTGCACGCAAATTGTATCATGCAGCCTTTTCTTTATTATGAAAGTGCCTCTGCCACAACATTACAATTCTTAAATTTTAACTGTAAGTCCTGGAATTTCTTTTTTTTCTTTCATTTTTTCTCCATTAAACCTGTTTTTGTTCTTTACTTTTATAGTGTCTCCCAAAGAAACTCAAAACATATGTGTACCTCATGTCAAAAACCTTAACCTGACATACTCTTATTTACATGGAGTGAGATTTGAAAGTAGATTGCATCCACAGAAATCTAGCTAGGGCTGGAGAGGTGGCTCAGGGGTTAAGCCTCCGCCTTGCAGGCAGAAGGACCTGAGTTCGGATCCCAGATCCCACGTACAGATGTCAGACGGAAGCGGGGGCGGCCTGTGCTTCTGGTCCTGGTAGGGCGGAGCCTGTGAATCCCGGGGCAGAAGGAGGTGGAGGCGTCCATGGTGGTTCGCGAATTCGTCCGTGGTTCTACACATACACAGACACACACATACACACACACACAGACACACGCGCACGCACGTACACACACATATGCACACAGTTGAATAAATAATAATAATAAAAAAATTAAAAAAAAAGAAATCTAGCTAGCCTAGGCAGAATAATGTGACCCTATTTTAAAACAAACCAATTAAACAGTCCAAAAACTGAGTCAAAGCCTTCACCTCTTTAAATAGCTTCAATTTCTCCAGTGTTACATGGTACAGGGATGACATTGCTAGCTTATTAATGTCAATATAGTGTGGGATTGGGAGGTAATTAACTCTATGGTAAATTTTTCTTATTTCCTACACAAATAGCAATATTTGAAAAGGGAGGGGGCTGTGAGATTGCTCAGGGGTTGAGTCTCTGCCTTGCAAGCAGAAAGGTCCTGAGTTTGGATTCCAAATACCACGAAAAATTTCCATGCAGAAATGGCAGCAGCCTGAACTTCTCGCCTTGGTAGGCAGAGCCTGGGAGATCCCAGAGTGAAGCAAAAAAGAGGTTGAAGCAAACCAGGATGATTCCTGGAGAAACATTCTTGTTTCTCCACAGGGAAACACAGTGCCCTCTGAGACACACACACACACACACACACAATAAATGAATAAAGTTCTTTTTAAAAAATGTAAAAAAGGATATTAGTTTAGTAAGAAATATTTAGCAATAATTGATTTATAAGTTACAAAATTGGGCTAGAATGGTGACTGAAACTTCTGCCTTTCAAGCAAACAGACATGAGTATGGATCCCAAATCCAAAGTAGAAATGCTGGGCAGAAATGGTAATGTCCTGAAAATCTGGCCCTAGAAAGACAAAGTCTGGAAAAACTCAAACCAAAGCAACAAGGAGATAGAGCAATCCAGAATGATTCCTGAAGTCACTCTTGGGCCTTTCACAGGCACAGACACTCAAGTACTATTTTGTGCACACACAACACACATAGAGACACACACAGACACACACAGACACAAATACACACACATCTTTTTTGCAAACATTTATAAAATTGAAAAAATATATTTTATTAGTTATGATCTAATAACAAAATGTGCTAGAAAACAGATGTATTCTGATTATGGGAACTCACAGATGTACGTTTTCTTAGACATACAGTCATCGACAGAAATATGGCCTGCATTCATATAAGGACACCCGTGGTTTTTCTTTCCTGAAGGATCTAATCTGCGTTAAAACAACACAACAGACTTTTAAGAAACCAGGATGTGGGAATTTGAAGTAGTATTTTCAATTTCATACTTCGAATCAGATAAAGTAAAACCAAGTCAAATAGAATAAAATGTGAAACTGTTGCAAGAGCCTAAGCAAGTGCCATGATGATTAAAAATCTTTAAGACAGTAAACTCAGCAGAAAACGTCAAACACAGTTCAATCCTGCGTCTTTTATATAAGCAGAGTAGGGCTTCGAGAAACAAAAGAATGGCTCAGGTTTTTAAACTCATGAATTTACTTAAATTGTGCACAAATTTCTTCAGGAATCTAACACATTAATAATGCAAATGTTATAAAGGTTTTGACATTACTTAGAAAGGACATGCGCATTTTCCAATGATGGTTTTTATGTCAGTGTGCATCATAGAATGTCATAGCTCTTTGCTTTTTCTTTAATGCTCTTTCTATGCCAGACTTTCTACTGATGAGACATAAAAAATAAAATTTCACCATTCTCACAAAGATCCAGACATACAAACACTGCACTTACATGGGTTGCTGCATGTTGGGGCCATCTTCCCATATCCAGAGGGCATCAGTCTCATTATTCTTGAGAATTATCCATCCTTGTATTTGAAACTGGGATAAATTCTCCTGTTGGCATAAAATATCACAAAAAACATTGGAGTGCATTTTATGATATATTGCTTCCATGACTCATGGGTTAGTGGCAGATGGTCAAGCCTGAGGACTTCGACAGACCCACTTACCATTGTATGTTGGGCTTCAAGATGTTGTCCCAATTCTAGTTTGGTTTCCTGGTACCATTACATGTTATACTGGGGGGCATACACACATATATAGATATAGATATAAATATAGATATAGATATAGATATAGATGATATAGATAGATAGATAGATAGATAGATAGATAGATAGATAGATAGATAGATAGATAGATAGATATCATGCTTCATCACTAATGCTTCCAACCCAGTCACAGTTACAATGAAAGAGAGAAGCAGGAGTGACTGACCTACCAGTTCTTCTGCAGTGTCTGTGGTCAGAAGGTGAGATTTCAGTTCCTTACAGGCAACTTGACTTTCTGTCCAGGTTTTGGTTTCATTGAAAACATGATAGTAACTCTTGCCAAATGCCATCCAGTCAAGACAACAAAGATTACCAGAACCTTTTGGAAATGCAAATATATCAAATGGATGTGCTGCATCATAAATGGCTATTCATTAATATAACTAGTAGATTTGTGTGAAGTAGATGAACATTACACAACAAACAAAAGTCATATCCTTACTGGTTCTAAAGCCTGAACTTAGACCATATTTGTGTGAAGCAAGATGTGTGCTAATCAGGGAAACTCACAGTCTCCACTATTTTCCCCCTACCATGTTAGTAATTTTTACAGAATCTTTATCTGACATTAATGAATGCTTATTTTATGGGTTATTTTCCTTTGAAATTTTCTATATGAAAATGAATATGAAATGAAATCTTTTAAAACATGTCCATAAAATAAGATGATGTTTGATGTAACTAAAATGTGATATGACATATATAAGTGGCTAAACATTACACAAAAATTATGTGAACAGAAAAGGCAGCTATTAAAATAATTCAAATTCTTTTGGGGATTTTTATTGCTAATGCTTTTGTGATAAGCCAAATAAAAAATATACAGGTAGACTTAAAGCTGATACTCCAAATATATAATAGATTATAGTATAATTTGATTTTTTAAAAAAATCAATGTAACATTTATAGTCATTGAAAGTACAGTGAGTTCCTGTATTCCTAAAAATAATGAATGTCTTTCTCTTGCCCTCTCTTTGAAGGGAAATGTGACTTCTTGTTCAGCTCAGAGAGGTGTTTCTTTACAAATGTATCTTTATGAAACAGAATGTATCATTTTATGTTTTTTTAAATGTATTCAATTGTGCGTGTGTGCATATGCGCATGTGTGTATATGTGTGTGTGTGTGTGTGTGTGTGTGTGTGTGTGTGTGTGTGTGTAGATCCATGGCAAATTCAGGAACCACCATGTACCGCCCCCACCTCCTCCTTGTTTACTCTGCCCTGGGATTCACAGCTCCGCCCTACCAGGACCAGAAACACAGGCTGCCTCCACTTCCGCCCAGCATCTATATGTGGGGTCAATGATCCGAACTCAGGACCTTCCATCAGCAAGGCTGAGGCTTAACCCCTGAGTCACCTCTCCAGCCCCCATTTTATGTTGTTAATGTATAAAAAAGTGACATCATTCCACTGAACTTTTTTATAGGTAATGTACAAGTCAAAGGAAATAAAAACTAAGAGTTAGTATTTTATATTTCCAGAAAGCAAAGATTAGACGAATATTTTATAAAATATATATTTCAAAAATTATTTGAGTTTTGAATTTGTGAGTAATTTCTAAAAGTATTTTAACCTTTTTAATGAGTACTATGCTAAAATTCCATTAGATTTCTTCTGATGCATCTCTAGAAAAGTAAGTTTAAAATCATTATATTCATCTATGGAACTGCCAAGAATAAGAATAATTTTTAAAAATATGTTGCCAGTCACTACAATCCTTAGAGGCAAGGGATTAACAGCCACAATACTGTTCCCATACTAAAGGGGAACACAAAAAAAAAGAGCTCTAGGAAATGCCACTGAGTCCTTAACACCTCATCAGAGAGGAGGACCCAGAGAGAAGTTTGACATGCACACTACAGGATGTTCCAGGAATGGGGAGGGGCGGCACTGGGAGAAAGGAAGAGAGGGGGGAAAGTAAAGGGAAAAGGTGGGGAGGAAGTAATGGGATCCAGGCAGGGGTGGAAGGAGGGAGGGAATGGGGTACTTACCAACTTTGTATGAGTGGAAGAAATAAAAAAATGCATAAAAATATATTGCCCTTTACTCTTTATGCTGCTATAAGACAACACTCAGACTAATTTTTGCATATCAGTTCCTTCTTGACAGATTAATAACTTGAATATCATCAATTACATAAAAAAAGAATTTCTGAAGTTTTGGTTGGGAACATGATTCAGTGATTCCAGTACTTGCCAACCAAGTAAAAAGCCAGAATTCAGACCACCTGATCCCACTGAAAATATGTGTGTATTTCATCCCTCCTAAAATTCTAGCCTATGGAGACAAAGACTGGGAATCCTCAGAGTAACTTTAAAACTGTTTATACCCTTTCTCCCAGAACATTAAAAAATATGATATTATATTAACTTTATATAACCTGTGTGAATTTTGCTTTAAACGTTGTGCTTTATGTCACTCAATTGTTTTCTTGGAACTAATTCTGTATTTTGAAAAAATAACGTTCTTAAACAAACATTTACTTTAAAACTGTTTATACTACCTGTATTTGGCATATTGTTGTTTATCTGTTATTTGAACTTATTCAATACACAACTCCATAAATTAAAAAAAGTAGGATAAAATTACCTTATAGTGAAGATCATTCAAGATACTCTCTTATGCTTGAAATAGAGCTCTATTCTTTTTTTTCTTTTTATTTATTTCTAGCACTCATACAAAGTTGATACATACCCCATTCCCCTCCCTCCCTCCACCCCTCCCTGGATCCCCTTGCTCCTTCCCCTTCTTGAAACACAGTTGTCAGAAACACATGTGAATGAACGTGCACATGTGACCTGAGCAGAGGAGGGAAATCTTGTCTTTTGTGAATGAAAGAAAGCCTTCTATTCAGATTCAAAAAGCAGAGATGGAAGGTCAATTTCAATTACTGATATTGCTATAATAAAAGTCACTATCTTCTGGTCTTCTTGTGAAAGAAACAGGACACACCTACAGTATTTCGGTCTTATCACTTTGTAGAAGTGAGATATAGCCACAACTGTAGGCCTTAGCAGCACTTAGGGCTTGAAAAAAAAATCACAAATGAGTCCAAAGAGAAAATGTTATGTGAAATACAGCTTTCAAGAAAGCTGTGAAATTAGGCAGAGAAAATGAAATGCATGTAAATTTGTGTGGAAGCTGATTCTGCTTTGAGTGGAATTATGGAGATTACATGAATTGGGTTGAAACTATAGAGAAATATCCTCCCTGAAACTTCCACAGAAGCATGCACACACATACATGTGTACACGCTCACACATAAAAATAGAAAATAAAAAAAATTGAAAGGACTGTAAGTAAACAATGAGACATCTGGTTAAGTTCACAGACTTTAGGTTCCTGATCATTTACAACTGAGGGGGTTTGATCTCACCAGAAGGGGAGGGCATATAGTCTGGCAGATAATAAGTAACCATTTTGCAAATGGATGATTGACCCCTCCCTCACTATGGTTTCCTACTTTTATTATATCTACCTTTGAATATACTCTTATAACAAGAATCTAGTCTAATAGCTTTTTATCTCTGGCCAGGAGGTGGCATCCAATACCCATCAGGATGGAGAGAACGGCATTGCAGGAGCAGCAAAACTGCAAAAGAAAATCAATAAACCGTAATCCAGAACTTCAGAGGTTTTATATCAACCACCTAGAACTAGGCCAGCCTAATCTCTCGCCATCCTGAAGCTCAGGGAAATTTGCGGAAGAGGAGGCGGTACGAATGTAAGAACACAAGGATGGGAGGAGCAATGATATGCAAGATACTCCACACAAGTTAAGGCCGAAGCAATCATAATTGGACTTTGCATGCCTTGCGCAATGTCCAACACACTATTGACCTCACAAAGTCTAGCATTTGCTAAAGGCACCAAGATCCTTGGAGGCAACGGATTGGCAGCCACAGAAGTGTTCCTATGCTTAAGGGGAACATGGGAAAGGGTTCAGGGAAATGCCACTGGGTCCTTCTATGTCATCAGAGAGGAGGGACCAGAGGAGAGTCAGGCATGCCCAAGAAAGGACTCTCTGGGAATGGGGGCAGGAGGCACTGGGTGATGGGGAGGGAGGGGTGAGGGGAGGAGGAGCAGAGGGTTCGGGGGGAGGAGGAGGGAGGGAGGGAACTGGTGTACCTATTAAGTTTGTATGAGCTGAAATAATAATAAAAAATGTATAAAAAATAAAATGTTGATGGTAAAAAAAAATCTGGTTCTTTGAAAAAATCAATAAGATTGATATACCCCTAGCTAAATTAACCAAAAGCAAGAGAGAGAAAACCCAAATTAACAAAATTAGAAATGAACATGGAGTTATCACTACTGATACCCAAGAAATCTAGAGAATTATACTCTGTGAAGTTTGACAACACAAAAGAGATGGATGAATTTCTAAGTAAACACAACTTACCTAAATTGAATCAGGAAGTTGTGAATTATTTAAATAGTCCTATAACATATAAGGAAATTAAGGAAGTAATCTCGAATCTTCCCACCAAAAAATGTCCTGGACCAGATGGATTCAGCACAGAGTTCTACCAGACATTTAAGGAATTAATAATACTCCTTAAACTGTTCCATCAAATAGCAAAGGAAGGAACAATACCAAATTCCTTCTATGAAGCTAATATCGTCTTGATCCCAAAACCTAATAAAGACTCACTTAAAAAGGAAAACTATAGGCCGATCTCTCTGATGAACACAGACGCAAAGATTCTCAACAAAGTCTTAGCAAATCAGATTCAAAAACATATTAAAAAGATCATTCATGGGGACCAAGTAGGCTTCATCCCCAGCACACAAGGTTGGTTCAACATACGCAAATCAATAAATGTAATTGATCATGTAAACCAGTCCAAAGTCCAAGACCACATGATACTCTCGATAGATGCAGAAAAAGCTTTTGACAAGATCCAACAGCCTTTTATGATCAAAACGCTAGAGACAGTAGGAATGGAAGGAACCTTTACCAATATAATAAAAGCTGTATACCTCAAGCTCACAGCAAGGATTATACTCAATGGGGAACAACTGGAAGCATTCCCACTTCGATCAGGAACTAGACAAGGCTGTCCACTCTCACCACTTCTATACAATGTTGTACTTGAAGTCTTAGCCGAAGCCATAAGACAAGAAAGGGACATTAGAGGGATTCAAATCGGCAAGGAAGAAGCCAAGCTATCCCTATTTGCAGATGACATGATCTTATACCGGAGTGATCCCAAAAACTCCACCAGGAAGCGCCTGAAACTAATTGAGAAGTTCAGCAGGGTGGCAGGATACAAAATAAATGTGCAAAAATCAGAGGCTTTCCTATATGCCCAGAATGAAAGAAGTGCAAAAGCCTTGAGAGAAAAAATCCCATTTACTATAGCCCCTAAAGAAATGAAATACCTTGGTATAAACCTGAAAATTTTATAAACCTAAAGAAAGAAATAGCACAAGATACCAGAAGGTGGAAAGACCTCCCATGTTCCTGGATTGGCAGAATCAACATCATAAAAATGACCGTCCTACCAAAGGCAATATTCAAATTCAGTGCTATACCAATTAAAATCCCAAAGCAATTCTTCAAAGAAGTTGACCCGACAATCTCAAAATTTATATGGAGGCAGAAAAGACCCAGGATAGCAAAGACAATCCTGAGTAACAAAAACACTGCTGGAGGTATTACCATACCAAACCTTAGTCTATACTACAAATCCATAGTTGTAAAAACAGCCTGGTACTGGCTCCAAAACAGCCACACAGATCAATGGATAATAATTGAGGACCCAGATATTAGCCCACAAAATTACAGCCATTTGGTCATTGACAAAGGGGCCCAAAGAATCCAATGGAAAAAGAAGAGCTTCTTCAAGAAATGGTGCTGGCAAAACTGGATCTCCACATGCAGAAGATTAAAGCTGGACCCATACTTGTCACCATGTACAAGACTTAATTCCAAATGGATCAAGGACCTTGATATAAGGCCAGAGACTGTAAAAACCATAGTTGAAAGGATAAGAAACCCCCTCGAGCTGATTGGGCTATGCCAACATTTCCTAAACAGACATCCAATGGCACAGTCACTGCTACCAACTCTCAACAGTTGGGATCTTGTGAAATTAAAGAGCTTCTGTTCAGAGAAAGAGATTGTAACATGAGCTCAAAGGCAATGCACAGAATGGGAGAAAATCTTCACTATTCACACATCTGATAGAGCTCTGCTGTCCAGAGTGCACAAAGAACTTAGAAAATTAAACACCAAGGAAACCAATGGCCAAATTAAAAACTGGGCTCTGGAACTTAAAAGAAATTTTACCAGGGATGAAATTAAAATGTCTAACAAATATCTTAAAAAATGCTCCACTTCCTTAGCCATCAAGGAAATGCATATCAAAACTTCCCTGAGATATCATCTCACCCCGGTCAGGATGGCAAAAATCCACAAAACAAACAACAACAAATGCTAGAGAGGATGTAGAAAGAGGGGAACTCTGCTACATACTGGTGGGAATGCAGACTCATACAGCCACGGCTGGTGAGCCGTCTGGAGATTCTTAAAGAAATTAAAGATTGAAATGCCATATGACCCTGCGATTCAACTTTTGGGAATAACCCCTCAGACAGCAGAGGTTCACCTCGATAGCACAAGCATGATCATGTTCATAGGAGCACTGAGTACAATAGCAAAGTCATGGAATCAACCCAAATGTCCAACACTTGATGAGTGGATAAGGAAACTGTGGTACATCTATACATTGGAGTAGTACTCAGCCATCAAAAATGATGAATTACTGGAATTTGCCGGGAAATGGATGTCATTAGAAACAATTCTATTAAATGAAGTATCCCAAGCCCAGAAAGTTAAGCGCCGTATGTACTCCCTAATAGGTGGCTCCTAGTACCAAACCCACCCAGCCTACCTTGAGACACACATAGGTAAATCTATGTATTACCTACAGTAATTGCAAGGATTATGAACAGGAGGGATGGGGTTGGAGGGCCACACCAGAAACAAGGAGAGAAGTGGCCATGTTACAGTAGAGAAAACAGGCCTCCATCAAGGACTGCAAGTACGTAATATGACACCAGGTTAAGTTCACAGACGTTCGTTCCTGATCATTTACAAGTAAGGAGGTATGATCTCACCAGAAGGGGAGAGCATATAGTCTGGCAGACAAAAAGTAACCATTTTGCAAATGGGTGATTGACCCCTGCCTCACTGAGGTTTCCTTCTTTTATTACATCTACCCTTGAATGTGCTCTTATAATAAGACTCCAGTTTAATAGCTTTTTGTCTCTGGCCAGGGCGTGACATACAGTGCCCATCAGGATGGAGTGAAGGGCATTGCAGGAGCAGCAAAACTGTAAAAGAAAATCAACAAACCACAGTCCACAACTTCAGAGACTCTATATCAACCACGTAGAACTAGGCCAGCCTAATCTCTCCCCATCCTGGAGCTCAGGGACATTTGCGGAAGAGGGGGTGGTAAGAGTATAAGAGCAAAAGGATGGGAGGAGCAATGATTTGCAAGATACTCCACACAAGTTAAGGCTGAAGCAATCATAATTGGACTTTGCATGCCCTGTGCAATGTCCAACACACTATTAACCTCACAAAGTCCAGCATCTGCTAAAGGCACTAAGATCCTTGTAGGCAAGGGATTGGCAGCCACAGAAGTGTTCCTATGCTTAAGTGGAACACGGGAAAGGGTTCAGGGAAATGCCACTGGGTCCTTGTATGTCATCAGAGAGGAGGGCCCAGAGGAGAGTCAGGAATGCACATTAAAGGACTCTCTGGGAATTGGGGCGGGAGTCACTGAGGGATGGGGAAGGAGTGGTGAGGGAAGGAGGAGTAGGGGGTTTGGGGGGAAGAGGAGGGAGAGAGGGAACTGGTTTACCTATTAAGTTTGTATGAGCTGAAATACTAATAAAAATGTTAAAAAAATATCAAAAAGATCATTCATGGGGATCAATTAGGCTTTATCCCAGGCACACAGGTTGGTTCAACATATACAAATCAATAAATGTAATTCACCATATAAACCAGTACAAAATCCAAGACCACATGATACTCTTGATAGATGCAGAGAACGCTTTTGACAAGATCCAACAGCCCTTTATGATCTAAACCCTAGAGACGGTTGGAATGAAAGGAACCTTTATCAATATAATAAAAGCTGTATACAAGAAGCCTACAGCAAGGATTATTCTCAATGGGGAAATATTTGAAGCATTCCTGCTTCAATCAGGAACTGGCCAATGCTGTCCACTCTCACCACTTCTATTCAGTATTGTACTTGAAGTCTTAGATGAGGCCAAAAGACAGGAAAGGGAAATAAAAGGGATTCAAATCAGCAGGGAAGAAGTCAAGTTATCTCTGTTTTCAGATAACATGATCTTATACCTGAGTGATCACAAAAACTCCACCAGGAAGCTCCTGGAACTAATACAGAAGTTCAGCAAGGTGGCAGGATAGAAAAATATAGCTCCTAAAAAGATGAAATATTTGGTACAAATCTATCCAAGGAAGTAAGAGACCTTTATAATGAAAACTTTAAAACCGTAAAGAAAGAAATTACAGAAGACACCAGAAGGTGGAAAGACCTCACATGTTCCTGGATTAGCAGAATCAATATCATAAAAATGATCATCCTACCAAAAGCAATATACAGATTCAATGCTATTCCAATTAAAATCCCAAAGCAATTGTTTAAAGAAGTTGAATAAACAATCTCAAAATTCATATGGTCGCACAGAAGACCCAGGATAGTAAAATCAATCCTGAGTAACAAAAACATTTCTGGAGGTATCACAATACCAAACCTTCATCTATGTTACAAATCTATAGTTATCAAAACAGCCTAGTACTGGCTGCAAAATAGACACATAGATCAATGGATAATCGTTGAGTACTCAGATAAGTGCACACATTTACAGCCATTTGATCTTTGATAAAGGAGCCCAAAAAATCTAATGGAAAAAGAACAGCATCTTCAAGAAATGGTGCTGGCAAAACCGGATCTCCACATGCAGAAGATTAAAACTGGACACGTACGTGTCACCATGTACAAGACTTAATTCCAAATGGATCAAGGACCTTGATATCAGGCCAGAGACTATAAAAACCATAGTTGAAAGGAGAGGGAACTCCCTTGAGCTGATTGGACTAGGCCAACAGTTCCTAAATGGAAATCCAATAGCACAGTCACTACAACCAACACTCAGCAGATGTGATCTTATGAAAGTAAAGAGCTTCTGTTCAGATAAAGATATTGTAACTTGAGCACAAAGGCAACCCATAGAATGGGAGAAAATATTCAATAACCACATATCTTATAGAGCTTTATTATCCAGAGTGCACAAAGAACTTAAAGACTAAACACCAAGGAAACAAATGGGCCTATTAAAAAAATGGGCTTTGGAACTAAAAGAAACTTTACCAGGGATGAAATTACAATGTTTAACAAATATCTTAAAAAATGCTCTGCATCCTTAGCCATCAGGGAAATGCAAATCAAAACTTCCCTGAAATAGCATCTCACCCTATTGAGGATGGCAAAAATCGACAATCAAAACAACACCAAATACTGGAGAGGATGTTGGGAGAAGGGAACTCTCCTACATTTTTAGTGGGAATGAAGGCTTACACAACCGCTCTGGTGAGCCGTCTGGCGATTCTTAAAAAAGTTAAAGATTGAAATGCAATTTGACCCTGCTGTTCCACTTTTGGGAATAATCCCCCATACAGCACAAATTCACCTGGATAGCACAAGCACAACCACTTTCATAGCAGCACTCTTTACAATAGCAAACTCATGGAATCAATCCAAATGTTGATGAGTGAATAAGCAAAATGTCGTACATTTATACAAAGGAATACTACTCAGCCATCAAAAATGATGAATTAATGAAATTTGCCAGGAAATGGATGGAATTAGAAACAATTATATTGAGTGAAGTATCCCAGACACAGAAAATTAAGCACTGTACATACTCCGTAATAGATGTATGCTAGTACTAAATCACTTAGTGACACACTGAAAGATAAATCTCTGTAATACCTATAGTAATTGCAAAGATTATAAGCACAGATGGAAGGGGAAAGAGTGCCCCGCCAGAAACAAGGAGAGAGGGGATCATGTTACATGCCACCACCATCAATGCCACCATCAAGTAATTAGACATCTGGTTAAGCTTACAGACTATCCTTCCTGGTCACTTGTAACTGAAAGGGTTTGGTCTCACCAGACAGGGCGGGCAAAGATTCTGGCAGATAAAAGTTAACCATCCTACAAATGGGAGGCTGACACTCCCCCTCAATGCAGTCTCCTACTTTTATTCCATCTACGTTTGAATTTACTCTTATAATAAGACTCTATTTTAATAGCCTTTTATCTCTGGCTAGGAGGTGTCATCCAATACCCCTCAGGATGGAGCCAAGGACAGTGCAGGAACTGCAAAACTGAAAGAAAAAGAAAAACAACAAACTATAATTCACAGCATCAGAGACCCTACATTAATCAGTAGTAACCAGGCCATCCTAATCTCTCCCCATCCCAAAGCTCAAGGAAATTTGCAGAAGAGGGGGCAGTAAGATTGTAAGAGCCTAAAAATGGGGAGGAACAACAATATGCAAGGTACTCCACACGTTAGGACTGAATAGTCATAACAGGAATTTGCGTGACCTGTGCAATGACCAACATATCATTGACCCCCCAAAGTCTAGCATGGGTCACAGGCACTAGGATCCTTAGAGGCAAGGGATTTACAGCTTCAATAGTGTTTCTCTACTAAAAGGGAACACAAAAAAGATCTCTAGGCAATGCTACTGAGTTCTTACACCTCATCAGAAGAGGAGGAACCAGAAGAAAGTTTGACATGCACAGTAAAGGATTCTCCAGGGATGGGGGAGGGACAATGGGAGAAAGGGAGGGAGGGAGGAAAGGAAGGGGAAAAGGGGGGAGGTAACAAGGAGATCCAGGGAGGGGTGGAGGGAGAGAGGGGAATAGGGTACCTTTCAACTTTGTATGAGTGGAAAAAATTAAAAAGGTACCAACAAAAGATATGAAAAATATGTTACTTTTACTTTGTTAAATTAGTCTGTGTGATCTAATTTGTTAATTTTGTGTATTTGAAGCCTCATAAATTAGGACTATCAGTATAGATCTATACAGAATTAAAGATGGCAAAATGTGTTTCATGCTTAAGATGCGACAACAAAAAATGTTCTGTGAATTTTCTTTATCACCAGGATAATGCCTGGTGATGGTACCATACCATGACATGCAATGATGAGGGCAAATTTTTATGTCCATTTTGTCACATTGAAATCTGCATAAAATCTATTCACAGATTTTAAGTTTTTCAGTGAATATTTAAATTCTCTGCTAGCGTTTAGTGCCAGAAATAATGCACACATCTGCATATCTTGGGGTCCTTCTCTAGGAGAACCTCCTGTTGAGTCACTAGTTCTCAAATGGCATAAGCATTTTAAATTTGGCAATTGAAGATTTCAATCTGCAAAGGCTATACTAATTTCTATAGTAACAAAAATAATTGTACACCCCTGCTTGACTGGATTTTCCTCAGCATGAAATGGTATTTCCACTATACATATTTAGTCAGAAATATTTCAAATTTAGATTTAGTATTTCCTGTTACAGGAATAAGGAATCTTCACTTCTAGTTAAACAATGATTTTTAAAAATTTCTCAGTGATATTTCTTATTTTTATCTAGTGATGATTTGCTCTCTACTTTTTAGGTTGTGAACCTGACACTGTACCTTGTGTGCATGTATATATTTTAGATATTATTTCTATTTTATTTACAACACCCTAGGAGGGCTTAAATATGTCATTTTTCTCTGGTTTCAGTTCATTGAACATCCCTTTATGGCTTCTGTATTTAGGGAATGAATAAAAACATCTGTATAATAATGTCACATTATGTAGGGCGCTGCCCTGCATGCCGCCATTCTAAGATGGCGCCAGTTCCCCTTCTCCTCTCAGCAAAACAAGCCAATGCGCAAGCGCCAGGCCCATTTCCCGCTCTAGCCCTGATCGCAAGACCATCACGCCACCTCGGGTGACACGCCCACTACCAATCAGGTGCTGCCACGTCCAAGACGGGACAGAATCCCTATATAAGGGTGGCGGTTTAGGCAGTTGGGGTCTCCGTGCTGAAAGCTAGTGCTCTCCCTCTCAAGATGCATTAAAGCTTGCTACAGAAGGATCCTGATCGTGTTGCGTCGTTCTTGCTGGCGAGACGAGCAGCGCAAAACAACTGGTGCCGAAACCCGGGAACCACATCGTCCGCACCGTCGGAGACCCCCTGGTGACAGGGAGGGTTCAGAACTGTAGCGCAGACTACGCCTCAGAAAGGTATGTTCACTCTTTCACCTTCCTAATTCAAAATGATCGAGCTTCCTGAAATTCTTGCAATAGTAATCCTGATATCCTTCACTCTCTTTGTTTTCTGTTTTCTTTATTGTTGTGATCTTATTTGGAAAATGATAAAAAACTGTCTTGAAGACGAAAACTGCGAAAAAGCCCGATCGGCAGGACAGCTCACTTTAGAAACAGTGCAAGAGGGCATGTCAGAATCTGAGCGTAGTGAGAGGATGGGTACGCGCAAAAAAGAACCCCAAACCGTCATAAGTGAAAAAGGACCTCCCAGACAACCTAATAAGGATAGGGAGAGAAGAAAAGTGAGTAAAAACAAACTTACCAAAGAGTCTGACAAAGATAAAGAAAGAGAACTAGATAATGCATCTAATTCCCCAAACAAAAAACCAGGTTCATGGTGGGAGCCCATATATGACCCCACTTCAAGACCTAGGTTATATCCAACCCAAGAGCTTGCCGCTCTCAGTTTTACTTCCTCTGATGATGAAGATTCGAGGATAAACACAGAGGATGAGGCCGAGCTTGAAGAAGCGGCTGCCGCATATGACCCAGAAGAATGGCGCCCTCTTCATAGACAGCCTATGAAGGAAAGACCTCTAATGGTTGTCCCTTCTGCTCCGCCTCCTTTTGCACCCTCTGCTTCACGATTACCCAAACAGACTCGCCATAAACTCAGCCTTGCCTTTCCAATTTACGAGGGAGAGACGGGGAGAGTTCATGCTCCTGTTGATTTTAATCAGATTAAAGAACTGGCTGAGTCCGTTAGAAAATATGGGCCTAATGCAAATTTCACTATAATACAGCTAGATCGCCTAGCCTTACATGCACTAACGCCCACTGATTGGCAAACCATCGCTAAGGCTGCATTACCTACTATGGGTCAGTACATGGAATGGAAGGCCTTATGGCATGAAGCAGCACAAAACCAGGCTAGGATTAATGCCTCTTCGCTGACCCCTGAACAAAGAGAATGGACCTTTGAGCTATTAACCGGTCAAGGCCCGTTTACTACTGATCAGGCTAATTTTCACTGGGGTGCTTATGCTCAAGTTTCCAGTACAGCTATTAGGGCCTGGAAGGCTCTTAACAAAAAGGGAGAAACAGGAAATCAGCTTACAAAAATTATACAGGGGCCCCAAGAACCTTTTTCTGAATATGTGGCTAGGATAATGGATGTGGCTGGAAAGATTTTTGGTGATCCAGATACTATAGCTCCTTTTATAGAACAAATAATCTTTGAACAAGCCTCACAGGAATGCCGCAATGCTATAGCTCCCAGAAAAAACAAAGGTTTACAAGATTGGCTTAGAGTATGTAGAGAAATAGGGGGCCCGCTGAGTAACTCTGGACTCACGGCGGCTATTCTCCGAGCACAGCAGCGCCCCCCCATGAAAAACAATGGTCGCTCCTGCTACAATTGTAAAAAACCTGGCCACCTTGCAAAAGATTGTCGCGAGGCTAAAAGAGAACAAAAACCCCTTACTCTGTGCACCAGGTGTCAAAAAGGATATCACCCCGTTAAACAGTGCAGGTCAATAAGAGACCTGAAGGGCAATCTTTTGCCTCCTCAAGAGGTCTCCTCTGAGCCAGAACAAAAAAACGGGTCAATGGGCCCCCGGCCCCGGGGCCCCAAGAAATACGGGACCCATTTTGTCAAAACCGAGAACCCAGAAATTCCTCAAAACCAGCCACAAGATTGGACTTGCACTCCGCCGCCACAATCTTATTAATGCCTCAATTGGGTGTTCAAGCCGTCCCTCTTCAGCCTCTACAACCTCCCCTACCCAAACAAACTATAGGTCTAATAATTGGAAGAGGCTCTCTAACCGCTCAGGGGTTGATAGTTCACCCTGGTCTGATAGACAACCATCATACCTCAGATATTCGACTCTTATGCTCCAGCCCCCAGGGTATCTTCTCTATTCAAAAAGGAGATCGAATCGCTCAAGTCCTTATTCTTCCGGCCCCAGAAAAAACGACCTCCTCACAACCGATGCCCATGGGATCTTCCGGACCTGACATGGCTTATTTGACCTTAACCTTAAATACACGTCCAAAACTTGTTCTCACTATAAACAATAAAGATTTTGAGGGTATCCTTGATACTGGAGCAGACAAGAGTATCATCTCCACTTATTGGTGGCCACAACACTGGCCCATAAGTAAATCCTCCCATTCCCTTCGAGGCTTAGGTTATCAAGATAGCCCTAACATGAGTACTAATAGTCTTAAATGGAAAACAAGTGAAGGTAAAACGGGATGGTTCACTCCATATGTTTTGCCCTTGCCTGTTAACCTCTGGGGAAGAGATATCATGTCTCAATTGGGTTTAACCCTCACTAGCGAGTTCCCCACTCATGTTAGAGACATGATGGAAAAAATGGGTTACAATGAGGGTCAGGGGCTGGGACGTTATAATCAAGGTGACTCGTGTCCTCTTTCACCCAAGATAAAATTAGATCGGGCCGGTTTAGGTTTTTTCTAAGTGCCACTGAGGTAATCTGGCCCATACCTTGGATAACGGAGGTTCCTGTATGGGTTCCTCAGTGGCCACCTCACCATGGTATACTCCAGTTTTTGTTATAAAAAAAAGAAATCAGGAAAATGGCGTCTGTTACATGATTTAAGAGCCATTAATCAGCAGATGTCGCTATTAGGCCCTGTTCAGAGAGGACTGCCAATGCTCTCTGCTCTCCCAAAAGGATGGACTACGCTCATCATTGATATCAAAGATTGTTTCTTTTCCATCCCCCTACATCCTCAGGACAGACAGCGTTTTACTTCTGAAACATTATGCAAACACTTTTCCTTGACAAGGCAACAGGCACGTGACATAGTCATTAATTGTCAAAATTGTTGCCAATTCTTGCCTATCCCCCACACTGGAGTTAATCCTAGAGGCATTTCCCCGTTGCAGGTATGGCAAATGGATGTGACTCACATCCCCTCTTTTGGGAAATCTCAATATATACATGTTTCTGTAGACACCTACTCGGGCATCATCCATGCCACCTCCTCCACTATAGATTGTAGTAATAAGCAATGCTCTTATACCCTTTGCTGGAACGCAAGTACCCACTCTTTGGCGGTTGTGGCACGAATGCCTCGCTTTGTCCCTGTTCCCATTGAAGCCCCTAGTTCACTGTCACTGTTTCGATCAAAAAGAGACTTTGGGATCACCGCTGCTATTGTCAGCATTGTAGCCACCGCGGCCGTCGCCGCTTCACTTACGGCCTCGGCTTTGGCGTTGTCAGGGACTGTCAAGGCAGCAACAACTATCAATGAGCTGTCCTCCTCAGTCTCCTTAGCTATGGACAAACAGCAGTCGGCAAACACCCAACTACAAGGAGGACTGTTGCTGATTAATCAACGTATTGATTTGGTTCAAGAACAAGTAGATATACTGTGGCAATTAGCACAGTTGGGATGTGAAAGAAAAATGTCTGGGTTATGCATCACCTCTGTACAATACAAAGAATTCACAGCTGCTGCTAATTTGTCCAAGTCCCTTTCTCAGTTTATGTTACAGAACTGGACCCATGAATTTGAACAGACGCTGCGAGAACTCAGAGTCGCCATTGTGCACGTCAACTCAACCCGCCTTGATCCATCTCTGACGTTGGGATTCGCCTCCTGGATTTCCTCAGCTTTTTCCTACTTCAAGGAATGGGTGGGGGTGGGACTATTTGGAATTCTGTTCTGTTTCGGTCTGGCAATATTGTCTTGGCTCTTCTGTAAATTTTCTAACAGGGCCAAACGAGAAAAAAATCATGGTCACTCAGGCACTTATGGCCTTAGAGCATGGGGCCTCTGCTGAGATCTGGCTTGCAGCATTAAAGCAAGAATAAAGGTTGATCGCCGGCCAAACAGCTCATGCACCCTCAGCACCTTTGTTGCATTGCACGAGGACGAGTGTCTGGCATAGGCAGCCCACACAGGTTGACGAGCAAAGCATCGCACAGAGTTTACTCTGGAAAACACGCCATCTTGCAAAAGGGTTACCTGCCCCAGAATCCCTTCCTCACAAAATTGGCAGGACGAATTTTTCATGAGGATTTGGCCTCTGTTTTCGCCTGAGTTGGGTGGTCACCTCATCGCTATCATATTTGATAAGAAAGGGGGAGATGTAGGGCGCCGCCCTGCATGCCGCCATTCTAAGATGGCGCCAGTTCCCCTTCTCCTCTCAGCAAAACAAGCCAATGCGCAAGCGCCAGGCCCATTTCCCGCTCTAGCCCTGATCGCAAGACCATCACGCCACCTCGGGTGACACGCCCACTACCAATCAGGTGCTGCCACGTCCAAGACGGGACAGAATCCCTATATAAGGGTGGCGGTTTAGGCAGTTGGGGTCTCCGTGCTGAAAGCTAGTGCTCTCCCTCTCAAGATGCATTAAAGCTTGCTACAGAAGGATCCTGATCGTGTTGCGTCGTTCTTGCTGGTGAGACGAGCAGCGCAAAACAACATTATTTATTTATGATCTTTTATTATCGTAGTATTTATCCATCAGTATAATAAAGGGTAAAAAACTTTGATGAATATTCTAGCATGTAACCTTAAATTAAAAAAGCAACATTACATGTGTTCATTGGAAAGATAGTCAACACATATTGCCACAATTTTAAAAAGTTGAAAGTTACTACTTTAACTTTAACATGTTATTTATTTTACTTGGTCCATTTGTGGAAGTGTGAAATTTTAGGATTTCTTGTTGAATAAACACAATTTTCCTAACACTCCTATTGAATAAACATTATTTCCCCCTATTTTATGGAATGCTATTAACAATAATGTCCCTGTATGTTTAGCATTCATTCATATATTTGCCAATCAGTCCACTCATTCACTATGTACACAACTACGTCAGTTCTTAAAAAGCTTAATCATTTGATATTGCCTCAAATATTAAGGTAAATATCTTTTGCAGAGTATTATGGCTATTTCTGCATTTTTTGCATGTGTTTGTGTATATGTATACAAGAGAGTTTCCATGCCTGTGGAGGCTCAAGTGTGATATCAGAATAATTTTTGGTTGCTTTCCCTCCTCCAAATCTCAGGAGTCGAAATTATAGGCAGATGTCATCTCTGCCTGGTGTTTTTTAAAGTGAGCTCTGGTGAACCAAACTTGGGTCTTTTTTCTTTTTTATTTTTTTTTTTAATTTTTTTTTTTATTATTATTATTTATTCAACTGTGTGCATATGCATGTGTATGTGCGCGCGCGTCTGTGTGTGTGTGTGTGTGTGTGTGTCTGTGTCTGTGTATGTGTAGAACCACGGACGAATTCGCGAACCACCATGGACGCCTCCACCTCCTTCTGCCCCGGGATTCACAGGCTCCGCCCTACCAGGACCAGAAGCGCAGGCCGCCCCTGCTTCTGCCTGGCGTCTATACGTGGGATCTGGGATCCGAACTCAGGACCTTCCGCCTGCAAGGCGGAGGCTTAACCCCTGAGCCACCTCTCCAGCCCGGGTCTTTTTTCTTGTGAGGCAAAAGCTAATGCCTCAAGCCGCCTCTCCAGCCCAAATTACTACATATTATACTAGTAACATTCAAAGCTTTAGAGACTTTAAAATAATCCTTGGTATATCTATCTCCAGATAGAACAACATTGAACATACAGTATTTTTATCTGCGAGATGTTATCTTATATCCTTGAATGCTTTCTATTTCCATTTTTTTATTTTTATCTACAGCATGCTATCTTTTATCCTTCAATGTTTTCTATTTCCATTTTGTATATTTCATTCTTTGCTCACTAGCATTTTGAGGTAATGAAATGATTTCTACCTTAGAATACAAGCTAAATTGTTTTTCTTAGAACAGGTCACAAAATATGACATTTTCTTACATTACAATTTCCTTTTTTTTTTTTCAGTCTGGGAAGATTTATTTTCATTTACACCTTAACTTTTAATCATGTCTGCATAGTTAATCCTTTTACTACTTTTTCTTTTTTTTCTTTTCTTTTATTTATTTATTTTTTTAGATGTATATTTTATTCTTTTTTAACATTTTTTATTATCTCTGCTCATTCAAACTTAATAGGTACACCGGTTACTTCCCTCCCTCCTCCTCCCCCCACCCCTCTGCTCGCCCTCCCCTCATCCCTCCCTCCCCTCACCCCTGCCTCCCCACTCCCCAGTGCCTCCCCTCCCCCAATCCCACGAGAATCCTTTAATGTGCCTGCCTGACTGTCCTCTGGGTCCTCCTCTCCGATGACATATAAGGACCCAGCGGCATTTCCCTGAACCCTTTCCTGTGTTCCTCTTAAGCATAGGAACGCTATTTTGGCTGTCAATCCCTTGCCTCCAAGGATCTTGGTGCTTTTAGCAAATTCTAGACTTTGTGGGGACAATAGTGTGTTGGACATTGTGCAGGGCATGTAAAGTCCAATTATGATTGCTTGGGCCCTAACTTGTGTGGAGTATCTTACATATCATTGTTCCTCCGATCCTTGTGCTCTTACATTCTTACCGCCCCCTCTTCCACAAATTTCCCTGGCTTCAAGATGGGGAGAGATTAGGCAGGCCTAGTTCTAGGTGGTTGATATAGAGTCTCTGAAGTTCTGGATTGTGGTTTGTTGATTTTCTTTTACAGTTTTGCTGCTCCTGCAATGCCCTTCACTCCATCCTGATGGGTATTGGATGTCACCCCCTGGCCAGAGATAAAAACTGTTAAACAAGAGTCTTGTTATAAGAGTATATTCAACGGTAGATGCAATAACAGTAGGAAACCACAGTGAGGGAGGGGTCAATCACCCATTTGCAAAATGGTTACTTATTATCTGCCAGACTATATGCCCTCCCCTTCTGGTGAGATCACACCCCCTCAGTTGTAGATGATCAGGAACGAAAAGTCTGTGAACTTAACCAGATGTCTCATTGCTTACTCGCAGTCCTTAATGAAGGCCTATATTCTCTGCTGTAACATGGTCCCTTCTCTCCTTGTTTCTGGTGTGGCCCTCCTACCCCATCCTGCCTGTTCACACTCCTTGCAATTACTGTATTACAGAGATTTATCGTCGAGTGTCTCTAGTGGGCTGGGTGGGTTTGTTACTAGAAGCCACCTATTAGGGAGTACATACGGCGCTTTTTCTTTTTTTTCCAAATGTTATGATTCATAAATTTTGCAAACATATCAATTTCACCATTTAATTCTGGTTTTAGAGCAATAACATTTTTACTATCTCATAGGTAATCATTTACCAATAGCAAAACAAGCAATATTTAATGGTAGTAATAATAGAAAAGTAATAAAAATAATTATTGTAATTACTTTATTATTATAACAATTTCACCTCAATACATCAAAAGAAGAGAAATGGGCTTACCGTTTTCTCTGTGCTGGCTTTCAGTCAACATTGTTCTTTGCCATCGGTCAGGAGACTTTCTGGGTGTTGGCTTCAGGTTGTGTTTATGACATTCACTCATCTCTGGACAAAAGGATTCAAACTCAATCTAAGCCTTGGGCTTACTGCCATCTGAGGTATGCATTTTCAAAATTCAACTAACTTCTGTTAGCAAAGTACTATATACTTGTAAGATAAGCTGATTCATAATGTATAATGAAATCTAATACTAAAATAAAGAAGTTTTACATAATGAAAGACACAGGGGCACAAGTAGCTATGCAGATATTCACACCGTAGATTCAAATTTAATAATTTGTAAAGCAGAAATCATTTAAAATTTGTGTCCCACCTTCCTAACTTGAACTTGTAGAAGAGGAAGGAAAACAAAAAAGCTACAAATGTAATATGTTAGGAGAGGTTATGAAAATGAAATGAAAGGTGCAAATTTATTTATTATCAGTAATATCAAATATATACAGACACTTAGCAAATGCTTGTGTGCCAAATGTCATGTACTTCAAAGAACATATGTTGACTACGTAGAACCTAGGGTTTCAGAATAAATACTGAAAGAATCTTGCCTCAACTAAACACATAAAAATCATTTTACTTCTTTCTTGAAATTTCAATCACTTGTAGATTTAATTCTTTTGTAAATTACAAGACAATATAAATCATCTTTCATACTTAAATAGTAGTATTAAACATTGCTTCATTATATATCTTATACAATTCAATTGTTAACTTGAAAAAGATTATGGGTTGATATTTTGTGTATGAAAGTAATTTTATTCATATGGCATGCTATTGGCCATTAGTAATTTATAACTCTTTTAGGATAAGAAGCACTCTCAAATGATATGTAGCTTGCTTTGTGTATTTTAAACCTCCACTAAGGTAAATGTGTCATGTTTCATTTCTTTTTGGTGGAAAAGGGAATAAACATGTTTAATAGTTATAGATCACCAGTCGAAACTAGAAAGTTGTGAAAGTTTCATTAAAATTCAGCACTGCTCAGTCTGTATTAATATTGCCATATTACTATTTCTAGTGACGTGATACTGAGAATGAATTTGCAATAGATAGTGAAAGAAAGGGAAAAATCTTTACTAGCTTCCAACAGCTTTGTTTGAAAGTATAACATAACAAGAATGGAACAGAAAAAGAAGGATACCATCTGCTCCACTAAGTCTTGTGTGCTTGAGTACATCCTGGTCATCTCCACAGGAGAAGGAACACAAGCACGTGATGCCGACATACCTGAGCTGTGCTGCGGTCTCCAATTACAAATCAATGTCGTCATCATGTAGTAACTGTCCCAAGGCCACACAAACAAATTTAAGTTCCGTACTTCACAATGGATTCCTGAAGATGTAGAATTGATTGTAGGGGGTTTTTCTTGATTTCTTTGTGGTGAGATGGAATGTTTTGATTGGACAAATAAAATTCAGAAAATCCCCTTCTGATGAGTAGCTTAAAATGACAAAAGAATGGAAAATACAACTTACATAAAAGTCTCAAAGTACCATAAAAATAGAATAAGCATTTTAAATTCACTTATATTGAGATGTTCAATAAAAGAATTTGATATCACTAGTATAGAATTAAAGAGAGCATATAATTTTCTGTTTATATTTATTTGGTTCTGAATGATTTCTTCATAATGTAGATTCATGTTAGAAAAATGAATTTTGGGGCTGGAGAGGTGACTCAGGGGTTAAGCCTCCGCCTTGCAGGCGGAAGGTCCTGAGTTCGGATCCCAGATCCCACGTATAGACGCCAGGCGGAAGCGGGGGCGGCCTGCGTTTCCGGTCTTGGTAGGGCGGAGCCTGTGAATCCCAGGACAGAAGGAGGTGGAGGCGTCCATGGTGGTTCGCGAATTCGTCCGTGGTTCTACACACACAGACACACACACGCGTGCACATACACACGCACATGCGCACAGTTGAATAAATAATAATAAAAAAAAGAAAAATGAATTTTGTTGCATTTATTTCTTAGCATATGTCATTAGCAATAAAACACTATCATCATAGATAATTCTATATATTTATGTTGTAAAAATCTCATTTTTAGTCAATATTTTCCCCCAAAGAAGCTAATTGGTACATATGCATGGTATTTATATTTTAAAAGTGAAAACCATTCATATTTGATTATGATAATTGGAAGAAACAGGTATTACTTGTTTCTTCTTGAATGAACATTTGTGTATTCCAGAAAGTAAGGTATCCTAGAAGATTGGAAAGTTGTGAGAGAATTTCCACTGAAATTCCAGCCTTTCAATCCCCAAGGGCAAGAGTTTTCCTTCTTGTTTTGCTTAGAGACAGGATTTTGTTTGTAATTTCAACAATACCATAGCTTCTGTTTCTTTGTTGATTCTGTCCTGATTATACATTATGGGACCCAGAAAGAATAGACCAAAGATGTGACCAGCACCCCTTGCCTTCTGCAACTGTCCTCAAACATGTAAGATAAAATTACCTTATAGTGAAGGTCATTCGAGATACTCTCTTATGCTTGAAATAGAGCTCTCTTCTTGAAAAACAGTTGTCAGAAACACATGTAAATGAACGTGCACATGTGACATGAGCAGAGGAGGGAAATTTCGTCTCTTGCGAATGAAAGAAAGCCTTCTATTCAGCTTCAAAATGTGCTCTTGTCCTGAGCAAATGATTTGGAACAGAAAGCAGAGACCTAAGGTCAATTTCGATTCCTGATATTGCTATAATAAAAGTTGCTCTCATCTCCTCTTCTTGTGAAAAAAACATGACACGCCCACAGTATTTCTTTCTTATCACTTTGTAGAAGTGAGATATAGCCACAACTGTAGGCCTTGGCAGCATTTTAGGGTTTGAAAAAAAAATCACAACTTCGATGATAAAAAGTAGCATGTAATAATGGGATTTTTTAATATCTGAGCCAAAAGAGAAAAAAATTATATGAAATACAGCTTTCAAGAAGGCTGTGAAATTAGGCAGAGAAAATGAAATGCATTTTACTTTGTGTGTAAGCTGATTCTGCTTTGAGTGGAATCAAGGAGATTACATGAATTGGGTTGAAACTATAGAGAAATATCTTCTCTTAAACATCCACAGAAGCATGCACATGCATACATGTGTACATGCTCACACATGAAAATAGAAAATGCAAACAAATTAAAAATTGCACATGAACTATCACAAGTCTAGCTTGAGTAATTGTCCAGTGTGCTCATTATTCCTTCATATGTCATATATGCAGGGTCTAAGATCCATCTTTGTGTTCTTTCCTTGTCTTCCTGGTAGATGTCACTGGTCATGCAGCATCTTCTTTATTACTAAGAACAAAATCATTGGATTATTCATGAGAAGAGCAACACAGCCAACTGCCTGGATGCTTTGGGTGTTTAGTTACTTGCCATTTCTATTTCACTGGAAAAAATGGATAGGGAATGGCAGAATGAAATGGACACTAGGGAGATTTCACAGTTCAATGTAATGTGCTAGCCAGGTTGGGATGGCAGCAGATGGGAACCCCAAACTGAAAAGCAGGAGACTGGTATGAATGTGGAAAGACTGGTATGAATGTGGAATGTATCTTTGTAATTTCTTCTTTAATTTAACTTTATTTATAAGATAGAAGGTTAATACCAATAAGTAGCAGGAATTTATTTACAGTGAGATTTACAGTGAGACAGATACAACACCATCATGAGCATATAGTGATAATAGTTGCATAATTGAGTTGATATAAATAATGTTGATGGTAAAACTGTCATTTGTGTTGAAAACAGATCTACATATGGTATACTTAAAAGTGTTAGCTTAAGAGGCAGAATAATCCCAAAATTAGTATGGAAAAGTAGAGTCCCCAATGTTAAAAGACTCTTCATTTTCCATTTTCACGTACATTTGTATATGTGTGTGTGTGTGTTCATATCTGTGGGTATGTGTGTGTGTGTGTGTGTGTGTGTGTGTGTTACATATCTGTGGGTGTGCATGACTGTGGATACACAGGTCATGGATGGTTCTTCTATCTATTCTTTTGTGGGTTATTCTCTAATTAAACACAGAACTTGTTCATAGGATTAGTCTGGTTATCCAACTTGCTCTGCAGATTCCCAAGTCCCCATATCTAGGGCTAGAATCACAGATAGGCCACCATGCCAACCTTTACCTCCCATTTTTATGTGCTATGTAGACATCTGAATTCTGGTCATTTTACTTGTGTGACAAGTGCTTTATCCACTGGGCCATCTCCCTCACACTAAAAGTCTCCCTGAATAATGCAGTATTAATGTGATTGTTCACTGAATTAGGAAAGAAACAAAGCATTGTAGAAAAAAACAAGACTAAAATATATGGGTTGTCAAAGCCAAAACTATTATTTTGTATTTACCAATAAAGTGTATTGAACTGTAATAAGCAGAGTAAGAAAGCTGTTTCTTCCCTTCTGGAGAAGAGGTTATATATACCAATTAAATAAAATTGGTTAAGATGAGGAGAAGGACTTGAAAAAAGTTCACTCAATAAATTAGAGAATGTGTGAACAGGAGATAATAGCATAAAACAGAATTGACAAAACTTGAGTTTAATAAAACTGGGGCAGTGCAATGATTCTCAAGAAGTAGGTAGATCCTTTAAAATAAAAAAAAATCCTATCTATTTTTCTGGAACCTCGATTAGTTTAGTGCACAAATAACACTGAATGTGGAAAAATAGAAAGGAATGTCCATCTCACCTACGAACATTATAAACAGTAGCAAATCCAATCAGGCAGATTTCTAGAGGCTCGTAGTAAATTTCTATTGGAATAAAAATCTTTAGATGCAAGGTGTTACATATAATATGAAATAGTAAATAAATACTATTGCCTAAAGGAGTAAATTCCCTGAATATATAAATTAGTACCTCTTTATGACAGAGGAGAATCTTCAATATACATAGTAGAATTGAAATAAACAATGTCCTAAGTCTCATTGCACATGAACACAAAGTTGTGTAAATGATTGCTAATTTTATTGTCTTTCCTAAGTGTCATTTTGAATAATCAGCCTATTTAAAAACATCCCTGAAAATTAAAGCAATAAGAACTATTGATAGATTTGTCTGCATAGAAAATAAGCTTAATTTAATGGTCATTTCATATGAATAGCACTAATTTGCAATCACTATTCTACTTAGAAAGATGAACAGCTAACAGAAACAATTGCTTTTAAATGTACCAATGAAAAAATAATAATAGAAGCACAGTGAGACATTTACGAATAAAACTAAAACATCATTTACATGGAAGTTATTGGACGTACATAGAGATATTTTAAAAACATCAATATACCTTGACAGATAACTTCTAAATATCAATAAGTTGTCTAATAACCCTAACAGGCTTTTTAAAAAGAGATTTGGATCAATTCTAAGCAATAGTTCAGGTATGTTGTAGGATCTCCAAAAAGAATCCCTAATGTATTTTAAGTTATAAATGCTGAAACTTAAGAACTTGCTAGTGAAGATAGAGAAAAATAAGGGACATGATTCTTTTAGATGTTATGACTCATATTACAACTTTTAATAAACATAATGTGATATGAGAGCAGCAACACACAAATTTAAAAATTAAGAAGGTTGTATAAATGAGAGGTGGCATCCTCAAGGATGGTGGGAGCTGGAAATGTTCTGGGTCAGAAATTGAAGTGACTTGGGAGTATGTGTAGCTGACAGAGACCCTCAAGGAGCACATGAGCACCAAGGTTGTCCTCCAAATTAAAATACATTTCCTTGGAACTACGCTCTTTCAGACCATCTCAGGATTATAAACAATTCTTGAAGTTTAAAAGAAGAAGGATAGTGTGCTCAGCCTGGAAAATCTTTGCCCTGCAAATTTCAAAATTTTAGTTTGATCCCCCAACATCCATGTCAGAAACCAGGTATGGGGGGAAGGTTTGGAATACATATATGTGCAATATCCCCCCCAAACTTGCACATGCATACACGTGCGCACACACACACACACACACACACACACACCACACAAAAATGGAAAAAGAAAAAAATTCTACATTGAGTATTTAATTCTTATAAAGTATATTTGGAAACATTGAAAGCTTATATTTTAGTTTTGGCAGCATAAAGTAAGTAAGTATAGAATGAGCTAAAGAAAAAAAAGAGGAGCTTGTATGATTGGGAAAAAAATAAAATGTGGGAGAAAAACAACTCTGTACCTAGAAGAAATATAAGGAAAAAGAATAATATTGCCAGCATTCTTGCATCAGTATTTTGTTCCATTCAGGAACTTATTTTTGACTGTTAGACTGTTGAATACAGTGGTGTTTCATGTTGGTGGAGAAAACTGAAGCTGAAATTTTTCTTACAATCAGATTTTTACAAATATTTGGTTTGAAATGAAAATAATGAATACTGAAGGAGAAGGTCTTGGCTGCTTTTTAGTTTTTTGTGACAATTTCATCACCCAAACAATTTAGGGAATTGGGGGATTCACAGGTCTATACAATCCATTATGTTGGCAGGAGAGTTTTGTAAACATACAAGAGACAAGAAAAGTGACCAGGCCATAGACACAGGAAGACCAGAGAGAAGGACATACTTTGTACCTTGCCAGCCTGCCAAATTCCAGCCAACCCTCTCACCATCTTATCCACCCATTCAGTGAGTGACCCCATTTACCATGAACTGAGTCATCTCACCTCAACCGCACAATCTCCTATAGGCTTCCTTGAAGACCACCCTTAAATAAATAATTCTTCATAGGTTGTCTAAAAACTCAATCCTCAAATTTCAAGTTGACTTCCAACTTTACATCGATATATGAGGATTTATATGAGGTGGAAGATATCTGAATGTCACATATCTGAAAAACTAGTTTCATATTTGTAGCTTTAGATTTGAGATTAAGTCTCAAAATTGAAAAAAAATTAAGTCTCTTAAAAATTGCTGACAGGAAACAGATTAGAGGCAGAACGTTTGAAAATACCCTTTTAATTTCCTTTAGATCAAACCGCACCTTGCAGCTGATGAAGTAGAAAAACATACATACAAACATTCTTCAAATGAAGTACCTTGGTGATGTTGGATATAGAGGCTATGACGTCATGGGTCCTAAACAAAAGGAATCTCCAGGAGCAAGACAAGACAATGAATGCTAGGTGGTGCTTTTAAAATGGCTTGGGGGTTAAAATCTTTGCCATGAAAGTAAAAGGACCTGAGTTCATATCCCCAGATCCCACATAAAAATGCTGGGTGGATAATGACAACAACGTGTAATTCCAGCCTTGAAAGTGGAGCCTGGGAAACTCCAGAGCAAAGCAGTAAGGAGGTAGAGCAATCCAGGGTGATTCCTGATGTTATCCTTGGGGCTTAAAAGGAACAAACACTCAAGTGCCCTTTGGTAAACACACACATACACACACACACACACACACACACACACACACACACACACACACACACAACATACACATGCAAAAATTAACCAAGCAGATAAACATTATGCTCAATGAAATTTGTGTTTCTGCAAGGAGACCACACTGTCAATATACAGCCATCATGATGAAACTCTAAGGAAAATTGGCCGCACATTCCAAATATTTTGGATAAATGAAATTGTAAAAGGATGTGTGCTTCCTCCAGAAGACACACTGTCCTGTAGATGGCAGGAACCGAAGAGAATCCATGTATAAGGAGATTTTTTTATCCAGTTTTGAAGTACATGCCTTATTGATATGAAGTATTTATCTGATTGTGTAAAGCTGCTTCAGAAGAGCATTCCACAGCCTAGGAAACAACTTAGATTCCTGTCATTTGGGAAAGATGATCAACACAACAAACTCGTGATTGCTTTTCTTAGCTGAGATTAACTATGAGAAGTAATCAGATGATCTCCTTGACCACCGAGCCACAGACTGGCTTTCAGAGTGTCATGTAGAGTGGGAAGCCACTCCCGAGACCCAAAGGTGAAGAGAGGCCCAGGCTGCTGTGTTACTTTGTGGTGAGATATTGTGTGGAAGGCGGTAAACTCACCTTGAAATGTGACATGAGATCTGAAGTAGTCAGAGGTGTTACTGCATGGTTATCTAGAAATGAAACAAACAGATGTGTAGCTACTGCTAAGTGACACTTCTTTATTCTTACCTTTCCGAGTTGTGTGATCAAAGATAATTCAAAATGGATGGAGTCTAAAAGACACCTGAACAAAATGAAGGAAATAAAAAGGAAAAGGGAGAAAGAAAAGTGAGTCGTTGGATTTGTAGAATAAAATATTGAGGTGGAAATAAAAATGCACATGATTGTAAAAAGATTAAAAAGTAAAGATATTTGAAGAAAGAAACATATGACTTATATTTCTTGTTTTAATGTTCTGATTAAGAGGTTGAGCACTTTCCTGAAAAAAATGAAGGGGGGAACCCCCTTGTTTCAGTCCAAATTTTAGACCATTTGCATTGTTGTAGTAATTTAGTATACTGCTAGCTGCGGGCTTGTCATTTGTTACTATTAGTTTGTTAGTATATGCTTTTTTTATTCTTTTCTTCCATTTTCATGTGCACGTGTATACCTGTTTGCACCTGGGTATAGATGAGTGTGTGTGCAGGCAGAAGTTCAAGAATGACATCGGGAATCACCCTGCTGGCTCTTCCAACTTACTGCTTTGAGTCTGGGTCTGGAATTAAACCCAGAGTGGCTAGAAGGGATGTGCTACTATACAAACTGTCCATCATAACAATGCCCAGCAGATTCTTGTGGGGAGGGGTAGAGAGGGAAGGGATGCTGCAATCACCGCCCCAGAACAGGAGACCACTAGTAGCCAGCAAGTCCTACCTGGGGGAAACTACAGGCACCAATGCAAAGCTGCAATCCCAGAGAACTGAACCATGGGTCCAGCCCAACAGAGTCATGGGAGATCTCCATCCACTAATATATGGAGTAGACAGCACATGGCATATGAGATCTTTCTGCATCTCTGAGAAGTAGCACCTAATTTTCTGTGTTTCAGACTTCCTTGGGGCCTGTGAACCCTTTCCACACATCTCTTCCCTTGAATGAGGAACATGTGCACCCGGTGTCTTCATCACTGCTGTGGTGTCTGCGTTGATTTGCCTGCTTTGATTTCACAGGCTCAGTTGTGAGACTTCAGAATTTTGTGCTGACGGGGAATGAGATTAAGATTGTTCAGGCAGCTGTTAGGGAATGCCCGCATTTTGCAGAACAGGTGCAGAGATGGGTTTGTCTTGGGGCACAAAGCTAAACATTCAGTTTGCATTGCCTGCAAGAGAATTTCTCTTTCACTCGACACATATTCTAATTACTGTATTTCATTGTAAGAACTATCATTCTTTTCCTTATGGGTCGAACTCAGCAGTCCTCTAAAAAGACTTGAAAGTAGATAGCCCAACCATCTTGGAAACTTGGGAGGGATCCATAGCTCAGGCCAACAGTTTTTCTGTAGAATCATTAAAAAACTTCAGTCACATCCAGGCCCTTTATTCTAAGAGTTGCAAAAATAAATCAAAAACACAAGAACCACAAAACTAACAACAAACAAAACCTTCCATCTCCTTTCCTGTTGTTCTATTCAGCCCCTGAATTAAAAACAAAAAACAAAAAACTTCTATGGTGCAGATACATGTTCTTGACTGTGCTACTCTAGAGAACTCTGCCTAAATATAAATACCTCACAAAATATAATGAGGAAAAAATGGTCTGTATTATAACAGCTTAGATGATGATGGTGATGATGATTCAGTTGCTGCATTTTGGCCCTCTGAGCACTGTGGGGAGAGTAGGCTTTGAAGTTGATGAATGGGACTGGGAAGATAACTTACTGATTAAAGCCTTTGCCTAGGAAGCAAAAGGTTCTGAGTTCACATCCCCAGATTCGACATAAAAATGTCAGGTGGATATGGTGGCAAATTGCAATTATGGTCCTGGGAAACCCCAAAGCAAAGCAATAAGGAGGGAAAAGAATCCAGGATGATTCCTAATATTACCCTTGGGTATCCTCAGGCACACACACTCAAGTGCCCTCTTTTTTTAATTATATTTAATTTTTTTATTATTTATTCAATTGTATGTGTGTGTGTCTATGTATGTGTGTGCACACGTGCGTGTGTGTCTGTGTGTGTAGAACCACGGACGAATTCGGGAACCACCATGGACGCCTCCACCTCCTTTTGCCCCTGGATTCACAGGCTCCGCCCTATCAGGACCAGAAGCGCAGGCCGCCCCTGCTTCTGCCTGGCGTCTATACAGGGGATCTGGGATCCGAACTCAGGACCTTCCGCCTGCAAGGTGGAGGCTTAACCCCTGAGCCACCTCTCCAGCCCTCAAGTGCCCTCTTACATGCAGACCTCACCCACATGTATACCTTCACACACATATATGCAAAAAAATAAAGCATATCAATGATAGTATTGGCTGTCACTGGGTAAGAGAGTGATAGTGTATGAGTTATGAGCCACATGTGAAAATATAAAATGTTCTCATTTTTCCAACAATATGTGAAAAATGAAAATTGCACATGATGAGGTATCATGTGATGGTTCCTAAATGTATCTTATGTAATATGAGTATCATCTTAATCATATCTATCTCCTCAAATAGCACTGCTTACAATGAAAAACATCTGCAATCCTTTCTTCCGGTGTTTGAAGCACGTAATATGTAACAGAAATTTCATTAACATTATGTACCAGGTTCTGAAGAAAAGATACCTAAAAAGGACCCAGTTAAACCTGTTGTCTGGAGCCAAGTTCATTTAAGTTCAGCCTCAATCATTTTTAACCCAGGAGACCACAAAGGTATGAGTGAGAAACAAACGCTTATTTTCAAATGTCTGTGCATGCTCATACTGTTTATTAGATAATTTAGACACTTGGATGTTGTTATTACTTACACATTTTGTGAAATTTAATTTGAATATTTTTCTATATGGGTATAGGAATAAACAAAGCAAGTATAATATTTCTGTTTAGAATCATAAAACCTTTCAAATATTAACTTCGTTTGCCTTTGTATATGGTCAAGAGTTGGCTCTCTCCCTGTTTGTACTGAAGTAGAGCAAAATATCCCTGAATTTTTGGTAAATTTCTGAAATCTATTCCTATTTTTCTTATCTCAAACAGATGCTTTTGTCATTTCGATTCCTCATTTTCATTATTTAATGCTTTATTTTCCATTAAATATTTAGCATAATAATTGTGACAGAAAGAGAGAGATGAAGATAACACAAGTTACCTCTCAAAACATCTAAAACTTCCAGTGGTAGAAAATAAACACACCTGTAAAATGTACCTTACAATATTGATGGTGACTTGGGGAAAATATCAATCTCTATTAAAGAACAGAATGTGTCACTGATAACACTGCACTAAAAGAGACAGAAGATATACCTTTGGTACCGTTCTTTGCGGATGTGAGGAAGCCCCCAGCCAAAGCTACACAGCCATCTGGTGGCTGTTGCAAAGTAACCTTGTGTACCTGTTAGTTTCTTGTTTATCAGCACTGAATCTCTCTATAATTGCTGATTTCTGAGGTAATAGAGTTAGTGTCTGCCAACTTCCTACTTTGACATCTCCTATGACAAGTGTTGTCAGCAGATGGCACTGTTGAGAATGTTTCCTGGGTTCTTGACACAATCTCTGCTGTTGTGGAAGGGCAGCAGCTGCATGTGTGTGGGTGTCTGGTGATATTCATCTTCCAGCAAAGTAAGTTTCCTTACCAGTCACACAGTTCTTAGCACTCTGGGTTCAGAGGACTGATATTTTGATATGAGTTGTATGGGGTCTTCATGCTCGAGAGTCACTGGCAGAGGCATAGAATCAGTCTCTTTCACAGCAATCCAGTGACATCATGTTCAGTGAGGGCTAAAGCCCGTTTTCAAAGAGTAGACATACTCTCAAAGTTCCTCCTTTAAGTATCCTCCTTTTTGAACACACATTCCACTGCAAGTTTTTAGTAAGTATTCACATCAAGGAAACTCTAACTTGCATAGTGATTGTCATAGTTAGGCATAGGTGTCGATTTGACAATTGAAGGTTTGTGCTCTGGGCACATTTGTAGAGATTTGTTGGTTGAGTTAGGCCCAGAGCAAACCTGTAGGAGATTGTCTAGCTGATGGGGAAGGCCCCATGGGTAGGACTAGGCCCTGGAATAAAATACAGACATCTGGTTGGCAGAGTTGGCATCCTTTTGTACAGTTGGCCAGACATGCTGGTCTGCCAAGTAAGGATTTTCTGTCTCTCAGCCATTATGTGGTGATGATATGGCCATCGGCCCTGGTGTTGGTGTGAGTTTTCCCATCAAGCTGGACTGCGAACTGTAACCAGAAAATCATAAGAGAGAGTAAACCCCTTATTCCCTTAAGCTGTTTGATGGTCATTTATCAACAACAATGCAGGCGGACTGCTATAGTGGTCTCTTACCCACAATTTCACTAGCTGGGATTTCAGTTACCTAGGGACAAACAACTCTTGGCTGTAATTTGGGTCTAAATTGTCCCCTGCAAAGCTTGCATGTTTCAGGTTTCATGTTCAGCTTAGTGCTGCAGAGAGAGACGTAAGTGTTAAGAGATGGACCCCAGCGGGAAGTCCTAGATGACTGACACTATGCTCTGGAAGGGGATGCTGAGGTCCTTCCCTTTCTTCGTTTTTGCTTTCTAGCTGCATCAAGTGAGCAACTTCCTGTGCTGTGGTCTCCTTGACATATACATTGTCCTACTATAACAAGCCCCAAAGCAATGGGAGCCAAAATCGATGCATCAAACTCTCCAGAACTGTCAGCTAAAATAAAACTTTTCTTTTTGGTGGCTGATTTATCTCAAGTATTTTGGTGAAGTAATTCCAACTTTACTAACAAAATTATCTTAACTCAATGGGAACTCCCCAAAATAAGCAATTTATGTTTAAATTTTATTTCTAAATTTTACTTCTGAGGATATAGCTTAGTTGGAAAGGTGTCCGCAAATCCTAAGTTCAGTCCCCAGCACTTCATAAATCTGGTATTGTGGCACATGGTTGTAATTCCAGCACTAGGTAGGTGGATCAGGATGCAAGGTCATCCTTGGCCACATAGTGAGTTCAAAGCTAACCTTGGATGCATAAGACTGTGTTCAAATAAATGAGTGAATTAATAAATAAATGAACCATATGTTTAACATGATGAAATCTCATAACAATCTGCTCTATCCCTACCAGAAAGTGAATCATCTCTTTGCTCAGTGTATCTACACTGTATATACTGCACTACCCAAAACAGCTCAAAGAGATGTGATATTACTTAACTTTTATTGTAGTATATTTTTGGCATTTTATTTATTATTGCAGACCTTTTAAATGTGGTTATTTTACAAATTGAATTTTACTGATGATATATACATATATAAAATAATGATATATAATGATTTAAATATTAATTATTAATGATCTTTATTATTATTATTATTTATTCAACTGTGCGCATGTGCGTGTGTATGTGCGCGCGCGCGTGTGTGTCTGTGTGTGTGTGTGTGTCTGTGTATGTGTAGAACCACGGACGAACTCGCGAACCACCATGGACGCCTCCACCTCCTTCTGCCTGGGATTCACAGGCTCCGCCATACCAGGGCCGGAAACGCAGGCCGCCCCCGCTTCTGCCTGGCATCTATACGTGTGATCTGGGATCAGAACTCAGGACCTTCTGCCTGCAAGGCGGAGACTTAACCCCTGAGCCACCTCTCCAGCCCTATTAATGATCTTATACTAGTATTTTAACGTGTCTCCTCATAGATAAAGCTTACTGAAAACCTTCTCTTAGTGTAGATTTGTCCTCATTTTAAAAACCTCTACATGTCAGAGAGACTAATTAAATTAAAAACACGGATGAAATGCATTGCCTTACTTAAGAATTTCAAGCAATAGTTTTTGTTATATTATGATTTATAATTTATATATGATATAGTTGGTTAAATAACCCAAAGCTTCAAAATATAACGTTTGTATCTAAGCATATGTTTTAAAAATAATAAGAATAAGGATCTAAAAATTTTTCAAATCCAGGGGTGTTAAAGTAAACAGAAACTTTATAGATAGTAAAAGTAGCCTTACACCAACTTTAGTTAAGCTATAGTGCCTGAAACGTAAAAGGTTTTATTACTTCTGAATGGGACTTGGAAAAAAATTGTTAGTATAAATATCTGACTGTGTCCAGCAGCTTTAATTCTTGAAAGTATTGAGAATCATAAATATATATATAGCATATTATTTTATATTTTTGTTTTGCGGGAACTTTTTACAATTATAAAAATTATTTCCCACAATTTTGACATATATGCATTTAATTTTATTATTTGTTAAAGATGTGAGCAAATTTATACAGTAAGGAGATGGACACACCTGTTCATTTTCACATAATGAGATTAATCTTGGCTGAATATCTAGTACTGCAAGACGTAGCTCATCTTAGATCTTTTACTCTTTTATTAGTATGATTCATAAAGGTTTTCCAAACTATAGCTGATCCACAAAGAATGGGAAATTTGGCTCTTTTATCAAATGATAAAATCCCAGTTAAATTGTAAGACCTAAAAATAAACTGTAAAACAATAGGAAAGGAAAGGTATAATGAATTTCTAGAAAATATTACAAAATAAAGATCTCTTAATTACCTAATAAATATAATTATACCAAAGATGATCACTGAAAGAGAAGTCAGAAGAATTAAGATGTAGGAAAAATAATGTGCAAATGAAGCAAAAATAACAGCAGATGCAAAGACTTAAAGACATATCAAAATCATAATACAAAAATATAAGTAGTAGAAAATTTCACCAAAGGATGTCAAGAATACACTTGACGAAGCAAAATGAAGAGTCAACACTAGAGTACAGGGCAATCTATAATGGTTACTCAGAAAAAGAACAAGAACTATGGGACATGACATTATTCAAGATGTGCACACTGTGAGACTTACAAGGAAAAAGAAAGGCAGAGAGTCAGACATTTTTAACGAAACATTGGCCAAAACCTTTCCAACTTCAGGAAGGAAATAGACAAAGTGAAGAAGGTCAACAATTTCCAATGAAAATAATACTCAAAGATGTCTACTCTATTATCTTTCTTATCTTGTTGACATTACCAAATATCTGATAAAATCAACTTAAGGGAGGGATGATTCATTTTGTCTCACAATTTCAACTCATTTTGATGGGAAAGACAAAAAAAAAAAACCTACAGGAGTTTTTCCAAAGTGATTTTAAATCAAACCAAGTTGTCAGTGAAGGTTATCTACCACATCCAACTGGAGCATGTTGTAATGAGACAGTCCAATGTTATGTGCAAAGCAAGAGCCTTACTCATATAATACAAATAATAGGAAACACTTTGATCATGTGATTTCCTGAAGGATTTTCGTATACTCAGTAGAAATCTTACAGGTCAGAAAGAATGCAAAGTGAGGCAATTCAAATGCCTGGAGAAACGAAAATGTTAAAATAGCAATACTGTGTGTCACAAACTCATGGTCAAGATGGCGAACTTAAGACTTCTGCCAGTTAAAAATATGCTGAAGTACATCACTACATGAACACCCCTATAAAAGTATCAAAGTCAGTCTTCAAAGGTAAAAGACATGTCTGCCACACAGCCACAGAAAACACATGAAAATATAAAGTTCTTTGATGAAGATAAAAGGACTTTTTTTATAGACCACACTGAAGTATTGTAATGTTGATAGATTTTAAACTTTATTTTGGATATGTGTGCATGCGTGTGTGCGTGCATGTGTGTGTATCAGAGGGTACTGTGTGATATTGTGGAGGACCAAGGGTCACTTAGGGAGTCATCCTGGATTGCTTCTACCGTCTTTTGCAAATTTGGTAGAGAAGTCCTTTTTTGTTTGTTTGTTTTGAAGTTGTTTATTCCATTCCTTCAATAGTTCTTTTTTTCCTCCCACTTTTTTTTTCTTTTTTCCTAATCATACAAACATAATAGGTGCCCTCGTCCTTTCCCTCCCACCTCCTTTCCCTTAGTCACCCATTCCACTCTTATCCCTTCCCCCTTCCTTTCAGCCCTCCTCGCTTCCTCCTCCTCTCCCAGTGCCTCCCGTTTCCTCCCTCCCATCCCCTGGATCATCCATTTATGTGTGGGCTGAACCTCTCTCTGATTCTCCACCCTAGGGAGGGTTCAGGACTCAATGGCATAGCCCACACCACTTTGTGGGCTGCCTGTTACCATGGGAACTCTATTATGATCCTACTGCCTGGAGCTTTCTCCCCTGTGATCCATACTCGACTTTGGGGGATCATTGACATGTCAACCATTGTGCAGGTCACGCAAAGTCCTATTGTGGCTATGGTAGCCCTAACTTGTGTGGAGTATCTTGCATATTGTTGGTCCTCCCCATCTATTTTTTTGTTTCCACTCATACAAAATTAACAGGTACCATGGTCCCCTCCCTTCCTCCAACCTTCCACCGCCCTGTGCCTCCCTCCCCATCCGCCGTGCCTCCCCCTCTCATCCCCGGAGCATCCTTTAATGTGCATCCCAAACTCTCTTCTGGGTCCTCCTCTATGATGAGGTGCAAGTACACAGTGGCATTTCCAAGAACCCTTTCCTGTGTCTGCCCCATCTTTAAGTTTAAAATCTTGCCACCCCCTCTTTTGCAAGGTTCCCTGAGCTTTAGCATGGTGTTCTGAATTGTGGTTTGTTATTGTTTTCAGCTTTGGTATTCCTGCACTGCCCTTGAGAAGTCGTTTTTAATGGTGGGATTAATTTTATAGAACCAACTCAAAAATACAAAATTGTAGTGAATGCAAAATATGATAGCATAATTTTTGGTATCAGTGACAAAGTAGAGGAGATAGAAATGCATATTAATAGTTTACTATGTTAGTTAAGCCTGTATTGTTTCAACTATGGTGTTGCACATTTAAGGTATTTATTTCAGGCCTATAAAATTCCCTGTGGAGGATACATGAAAAAAATCAAGCTTTAATCACCATAAAAATCAAATAATCACAAAGAATAACAAGAAGTCAATCAAAGAAGGGTCAATATGTACAGAAAGCATTTTTAAAGCAGCAATAGAAAGCCCACTCTACTAATAATATTTATAAGTAAGTTCCTAGGATGAAAGACACATATTGACTGAATTTATTAAAAAGATGAAAGATAAAAATGAATTCTGCCTACAAGAGATTCATGTTTAATGAACATTTCATATGTAAACATACTGAATGTGATACTATATCTAAGAGACATTTACTGAGCGTGTAACCAAAAATGGAACAGAGTAAGACATACTTACATAAATAATATACTAAAGTAAGTATATACTTATGTAACTATTTGAGATAAATAATTTTTTTAGAGAAAACACCTCACAGTAATTAATGCAAAGATAATTGAAGTGTAAAAGTCAAGAACACTCTATTACAAAAGATAGGAATATTTCAGAACTGCTTTTTTGAGAAAAAGGTCTTGTACCAGTGAGCTTGCACTGTTGCAGATAAGTTCACAATCAAACACCTCATCAGAACAAGACATTTTATTCTTGCCTTACAACTGTCCAGTTGTAGTTCTTAGTCCAACTTTGCAAGATAACTAATACCAATACCAGGAGCCAAGGGAACCAGCTACAACATATTCATAGAACTGCTGAGAGAGAGGGACATTCTTCACTTTCCAGACAAGCATGTACACTGGCCAAGTATACTGAAGAATGCCAGCTTCTTTAGCCAGCTCCCTCCGTCTCGTCCTCCTGTCCAGGGAGTAGTCCCATCCATCAGGGCTTGGGTTCTCTCCATCAATTAGACAAGATCCTGCAGCCTTGCTCAGAGTTTAACTTTGCTTCTTCACAACTGTGCGTGGAGTTTAAGTCTTCAGTTGTCAACTTGGCATCTTTATCTAACTATGACAAATGTGATGAATAAATTGAGCTTCATGGATCAGGTTGAAATGTGGAAATCAGTTTTTCTAAGAATATAAAGTGACATGCAGGATGCATGGAGACAGCATTGTGTCTTCAATCTAGTGGAGGAAATAAAACCCAAGTCAGTTAAAATAAGTCAAGAAAAAAATAATGCAAACTAGAAAGAAAAATACTTAAATGTCACTACAGACAAAAATCTGTGAGAATCTGCATTTGGATGCAGAATGAAACAAGAAACAAACCGTCACTTTATATAAAAGCAGAGGCTAAGCTCAATTTCAGTTTTGCTTTTTGACAACTACTTGCCTCAGAAAACTTTAAAATAAAGGTGTTTTTACAAAAGCATGAATGTGAAATAACTATATTTCTGTGAAGGTCAATATCAAAGAATTACAAATTACAAATTACTTAATTACAACTTAAATATGTCAAGGCACATACCACAATATAGATTGGAAAATTCAGCTATACTAGGATAATTATAGCAGACACCACAGGGAGAGCTATTTTTACAGTATTCTTGATCTATAATGTACACATAATAAAATTCATCTATTTACCATGTAGTGTAATCTCCTGTTTATAGTAATCACCAACATTAAAGCTAAGTTTCCTTCGTGTATGTGTAGAGGCCCAAAGGTGACTTCAGAAATCATTCTGGATTGCTCTACATTCTTATTGTTTTGCTCTGGGGTTTCTAGATTCCTCCTTCCAGGGCCATATTTGCAGGCCTTTGCCATTTCCATTAGCTTTTTATTTTCCTGTGGGATCTGGCTATCTGAACTCAGGTCCTTTTAATTTCCACCAAAGATGTGAACCCTGAGCCATCTCTCCAATCCAAAACTCAGTTTCTTTCTCCCTCAAATAAACTCTGTACTGATCAGTGGTCATGTCCAATTCCTCTATCTCTGTACCTCTAAGCAAGCACAATCTTTATATCTCTGTAAGTGCCTATCAATTCTTGATAGTTTAAGAAATACAATCATATCTAATATGTAATGTGTTACAAATGATGAATGTCACAAATCTAATGTTAAGTAAAAAAGATCTAGGTACTCAAATATAGTTGTGCTTTTAGGCTGTTTATAACATTTCAATATTTGTTTTTGAAACATGTTCTTAATCTGAACAAATAACATAATTCACTTTAAGACTGTCATCTCTGGTTGATGAAGCATAAAGTTACCTGACTTCAAATGCCGGTATTTATTCAGGAAGCTTATATTTACAAATATAAGGTTTTGGTGATTTACAATCTTCTGTCATAAACCCAGCTGAGTATAACATGACACATTTTTGTCCTTCATGAAATGAGTCTATTATGCTATAGTGAGAGAGACAGATAATTCAATTACATTCAATGGTCTTATCTCTGAAGGCAGTGCATTTTTTGAGGCACAAAAAGGATGCAAAAATGGAGAAGGGTATTTTCATTAAAATAATTAGGACTGGTTTTTATGAACATGGAGTTGTGCATTCTTTCATTTTACATGAACATTTCATTGATTTCAGTATCTTGCATTCAGCTAATTTTTTGAATATTATTACTCCTAATTTTTCCTTTCTACATATTTTCTCCTTCAGCATTTCACTATTTATAAAAACTTACTTTGATTTGAAAGTTGAATTATTTTTAAACATCCATGAATGATCTTTGCTTTTATGAAGTATTCCAACCCATGAGGTGATATGAAAGTAGGATTGTAGAAATGTCTATCAGAAAACATCAAAAGTACATTTAAGTGGTCAGTACAATAGTGTTCATTGTTTCTTAAAATGAAAGTAGTATATTACTTTATAGAATCCTTTTATCAATATATTAATGTAAAATACCTTCCATATGGCCAAAAAAATTATGGATCCTTATAATTTTGTTTTAAAATTACCTTTCACATATTTATGCTTAGTAAATACATTCTTTTTACATGAGTAAACAGTTTTAAAATTGGTTCATGTAATTCAATAGATGCACTAATACAAACTTAGGAAAACTTATGTCAGACTCCATATGGTGCTTTAAGCTCTTCAGATACTGTCCTGAATCAAAGTAATTTCTTACTGTTTATCAGAGTAGGAGCTTTTCAAAAATACTTGCATTTATTTATTTATCCTGTGTGTGTACATGTGTGCCACAGCACAGGTGGATGTCAGAAGAATACATCCTCTATGTGTGTTCCTGGGATCCCACACATGTGGTCAGGATGGCAGCAAAAATATTCTCTATGGCGTACTTGGGCTTTAGAAGGAAATTGATGACTTGCTATGGAAGAATGGGTTACATAGCCACCAAGAATTTTGCTTACTGGGCACCACATTGCTGTGTAAGTAGCTAAATCTCTGCTATTACTGACTAGGCTCTGTGGATTTGTCTGCCTTGGTTACAGTGATAAATAAAATAGAAGCTTTGGAAGTAAAATATGAACTGCTAGAATTCTACAGTAGAACAATTTAGAAAGCATTTGGCACTTGAGGACTGGGTGCTACAGAGTGGCAGAGCATCTAAAGCTCCTTACTCAATAGAAGCAAAGACCTCAACATACCATTTCCCAGCACCCAAGCAAGTACAGGAAGGTCCTGTGAACTCATGTCTCTATGTGGAAGAGAATCGCACCTGTAGTTCTGAGTAAGCTGAATGCTCGGGACAGACTGATCTTTCAAGAGACTTGACAGTGTCAGCTGTCTGGAAGAACCCTTCTCCTTCCCATCAGGGGACAGGGCCTGGAGGTGGGACCCCATGAATTCAAATACCTCTCTTTGTCTCTGACAGCATGACTTTGCTGCCTCCATCCACAGACACCAGGTGTAGTGGATTCCTGAATATTAAATTTACAGTGAACATAAGGAAACTATAGGTCAATAAAATAATACACACGGTGAGCAAGTTAAAAGGTACCAAAATGAAAATAGTAAAATCTGACAGTAGTCAGATGAAGTCTCATTTTTAATAAAAAATTCAGATAAACGGTTTTAAGAGGAGGATGAACAGAAGGAAACAGGCATATCAAACAACATTCAGGGTAATGAAAATCTTGGATTAATGATCTGCCTATAATTACCTTGATCTTTTCACTTTCTGATTAAACTAAACCATCACATGACATTATAGCTTTCCTTGTGCATGGTGAAATTAAACAGCATTGTTCATTTTCAAATGAAACCATTTGTATAAGAATAGTTTTCCACAGAAAACAAAAAGTCACTAATCATTCACTACCAGTATACAAACAAATATAAAAAATGTGAAAGTCAAACAATAGTTTAACAGACTTGAAGATAAATGGAATACAATATATAGACTATGAATAAAATCTATAGACATGATATTAATAGGGGAAAAAGTGTAACATAATGTCTGAAACAAAGTCTTACAAGTTCTTCTTCACTGTCCATATAAAGCAGAGTAGAGTTTTTAGAAGTACAGGATACCATGCTCTCCTTCCACGTTTTCCTTCCCACACCAAAGTAATAACAATTATGGGAATATGCTAGCCACGTCTTCAAACAGTAGTCACAACGTAATGGTGAAGAAATATTATGGTTTACTATATGGAATTTTAATGTTAAAAATTAATTTGCATGCTTAAATGCATATATAAAAATCTATGCAATGTAGAAACTAGTGCATATAAAACAAAATACACACAAGCAGAGGCATTACCCTCTGGTCCCATGATTGGTATATCCATATAAAGCACATAGACATCCTTATCCATCCTACAAATTTCTGCAAAAACATGGAACATAATCCTTATTCTAGAAGAGTGAATTTATTTCTCCTTTATCAAAATGGTATGGTGTTAGGAAATTGAAGTCAATAGCAAAAATATTATATGGCTATGTTAAAATGACTATTTGTTCTTACTGTTAGACTAAAAGAATTTAATCTGTACTATTTATTTGTGACCATGTGGGATTCATATTTCTAGATCATTCTCTTCTGAGAAATCTATGGTTATTTTTCATATCTTACATTAGAAACAAAAGCATAATCTGTGGAAATATCAGATTTTGATAATTTATGGTGTAACTTTCTGGGTTCTTACCAGGGAGGAATTGGTCTGCTCCTTTTTTATATTATCTAGAAAAGAATTAAAGTAAGTCTTGTGAAAATTCACATGTATATCATCTTAACAATTTTACTTTCTTAATTTGAAATTTATACATTGCTTTGAATAAGAATAATGTGAGAGAAAATCTTATATGGCTTAAACATGAATAAACTTATTAAAAAGTTGAAGAAATGTTGTTTCCATGAGAGCCCAATGGTCAAAATGTGAGTGTCTTGTACTTCGCAACCTGTGATCCAACCATTTTCAAAACTGAATTCGTACTTCTCAGTATAGTTTGCCACTCTTCTAAAGCACGTCTTTATGAAATCATGGCAGGCAAAACCATCTTCCACAATACTTCTGTTATTTTTAAATTGGTAAAATTTGGAATAACTGTGGCATTCTTAATCCAACCACATACATGAGGATAAAATCCATATCTTCAGATACTGGGAACTATTGATAGGCATTTCCAATTATCAAGAGAGGATGCTCCTTTATAAACTTTAACAATTTGCTTACGTGGAGTGAGAACTGTGGTTATCACCACCAAAGTGATCAATAAGGCAAGGCAGATGACCCCCAGGACGCCAGCAGTGAGCTTCTCTGGAGGCCATGGAAACTCTGCAGCCAACAAGAGAAAGAGAGAGAAAGAAAGAGGTGGAAACAATGAGAATAAGGGATGGAGACAGTTGGTCGCAAGGGATCTGTACAAAACAGCTCACAGACAAGGCGGAATGTGCAGGTGCAACTTTCCTCTGCACTTGGAATCTAGCTGTGGGCAATATGATGGCATTTTCCATGAACAAAGGAGACATATGTTCCAGCAATGTCTAATAAACTCCATGCTTTCACATTTTATGTTAAAATACGTCCGATCAAGTTAGCGTTGCTGCCCTCACAAAGGCGAGTTTATTCTCTACCTTGGCCTACACCTCTGTACCCCAGCTACGCATCCTGGAGCTTTCACACCCCGAAGGTAAATCAAATGCCTTACCTTCACAATGGCAGATCCTGCCCTTCTCTGCGGGCTTCTGAGAAGTTTGCAGGTTGAACTCCACATAGGTGATTTCCTGCTCTGTTGCTGAAATGGAACTTTGAATGTCCTTGGGTTTCCTTTGTTGTCTCCTTTGGTCTTTGGCCACCTTCAGTTCTGAGTACAAAATTCTTTCGTTATTCATCTCTGCAACTGAATGATGTCAGGTTTTGTGCTGGGGTATCTCTACGTGAGAAGTTACACATCCTGATACAGTCAGGTGGGTGGAGTTGGAAGCAGTGGTGTTCCTTTGGTAGGTGAAAAAAATCTAAGATTTCCTCTTGAGCATTTAACCCATTTGTTAGGGCAAAAATAGGTAACATTGAAAATGAGTAGTAGTGAAATCCTAGAGAACTACAATAATGAGAAGATCTGAACAAGTAAGAGATGTTCTGTAAGTTAAATTCGGTTTATATGTAATGTCATGACAGATTCAATGCTTGTATGAAAACCCACAATGCTGGAATAAAAAAAATGATACACTGATTTTGTGTGTGTGTGTGTGTGTGTGTGTGTGTGTGTGTGTGAGAGGGTACTGGGTATGCCTGTTGGCGGCCCTAGGATGACTTTGGGAATCACCTCCTCTTTACTCTGAAGTTTCCCAAGCTCTCCTTTCAAGGACCAGAAGTACAGGCCACTACCATTTCAATCTGGGAGTTAAAGCTCTTGATAAATGCTGTATGAATGGATGTTATAGTCACAATGCTGATATGTTTCCCTTTCACCCTTCAATATTCAGTTCCCAGGTCCCACGTACAAATGGAAACACCCAATGGAAATGGCAGCAGCCTGCACTTCAGGTCCTAGTGGGCAGAGCCTGGGAAATCTCAGTGCTAAGTAACAAGGATGAACAGAGTAAATAAATAAATAAACAAACAAACAAACAAACAAATAAATAAAGGTGTTAGGGAAAATAATGTGTTAAATAAATAAATAAATAAATGCCATTCCCAAAAATTCTCATCTTGACCAAGCTTTAAAAAAAAAAATGCAATTATAAGTGGATATACTTGACTGACTCTCCATAGGCAATACTTGAAGGTAATCCTCCAGTGTTTTTCCTGTTCCATGAGGTGCCATGGTAATTTAAAACATGCACATCTTACTTCAATTTTTTGCATATGAAGTGTTTCTCAGGGGTACCACATCCAGCATTCATTTTGCCCCACTGGCTGACTGTCAGAAGCTGCCTATCCTGCATGGAGCTGGCACTTGGACCAAGACAAGATGAAATTCAACACAAAACTAGGAGAAAGACACCTGTGATCTTCCCAGGCTGCCTGAGAAGGCTCAGAGTGAGCTGAGTGGAAAAAAGTAGATTTCTCAACAATGTGTCACTTAAGCTGGAACAGGAAATTCTTGTACTTGGCTGATTCAGTATGATTGAAGTTTTTTTTCTTTTTTTTTTTGTCACCCACCTTCACAATTTAGGGCATGTTGGGTTCCTGTGGAAAGGATAAAGTTATTGTTTAAAGTGTCACATGATAAGAGAGACAGAAAGCTGTCCATGCATGGAGTTTGTTACTCCCACCTAAGTCACAAACATTGCAAAAAAAAAAAAAAAAAGAGAGAGAATCTTGGAGTTCTAAGCCTTACTTTTAGACTAGACTGCTATATTCTGTATAGACTAGTGCTATGTTCTATATGTCTGCCTGCTTTCTTCCTCCCCTTCTCTCCCCTGTCCTCCTCTCCCCTTCCTTCTTCCCCTCTCTTCTCCTTCTCTCTCCTCCCTTTTTCCTTACCCCTCCCCTCATCTCCCCTTCTCTGAACGCTTCCCTTCCTCTCTTCCTCTCTCCTCCCCTCTTCCACTCTTCTCCCCTCCCCTCCCCTCTCCCTTCCTCTCCCTTCCTAATTCCTCTCCCGTCCCCTCCCTTCCTTTCCTTTCCCTCCCTTCCCCATCCCTTCCTTCCCTTTCTCTCCTCTCCTGCTTCTTTCTTCCTCTTCTTTCTCATTCTCTCCATATTCCTCCTTCCTCCTCTCAGTGTCTCTCTGTCTCTTTCTCTCTTTCTTTGCCTGTAGTTTGATTTTAGAACTGCACATGTAATATAAGGATTGTTGTGTCTTTTTGTTCTGCTAAAATGTTTACACTATTTGTATCATTACACAAAATTATAAAAACTGTTGTAATATTATTAAAAGACATATAATGACGTTTGTTTTTATTAGTCTGAACAATTACTACATTTTTACTTTCTTTTGACTGGCATAAAATCCACCATTAGAAGCCCATCTCAGTTTTTCTGCTTGAAATTCCTGCATTTTATCCAATTTGAAAAATAAAATTACTCTTTTACAACTTATTTATTATTTATTTGAGTATCAGTAGTGATAACTCCATTTTCATTTCTAATTTGTTAATTGGGTTTTCTCTCTCTTGCTTTTGGTTAATTTAGGTAGGGGTGTATTAATCTTATTGATTTTGTCAAAGAACCAGCTTTTTGACTGGTGGATTCTCTGTATCGTTTTCCTTATCTCAGTTTTGGATATTTCTCCCCTGATTTTGCTAATCTCCTCTCTTCTACTACTTTTGGGATTGGATAGCTCCAATGCCTCTACATCTTTAAGATGCATTGTTATTTATTTGTGATGTTTCCATTTTTATGATGTAGGCATTAAGAGCTATGAACTTTTCTCTTAGGACAGCTTTCATTGCTTCCCAAAGATTTTGATAAGTTGTATTTTCATTATCATTTGCTCCCAGGAAATCTTGAATTTCCTTTGTAATTTCTTCCTGAATCCAATTCTCAGTCAGCATCATAGTTTTTAGTTTCCAGGAATTAGTGTATTTTCTGTTGTTTGTTGTGTCATGGATGTCAAGCTTTATTTTTAAATTTTTGTTTGTTTTTAGTTACCTCATTTCATTATCATTTGGAAAGAGACATAAGACTTTATGATCTCTGAGGGCTCTCCCAGGTCTTATTTTTATAATACATATTTTATTATTATTTCAGCTCATACAAAATTAATAGATACACCAGTTCTCTCCCTCCCTTCTCCTCCCCACGAATGCCCTGCTCCCCCTCCCCTCACCCCTCCCTCCTCATCCCCCGTGCCTCCCGCCCCAAATCCCAGAGTCCTTTCTTGTGCATGCCTGACTGTCCTCTGGGCCCTCCTCTCCGATGACCTACAAGGAACCAGTGGCATTTCCCTGAACCCTTTCCTGTGTTCCCCTTAAGCATAGGAACACTACTGTGGCTGTCAATCCCTTGCCTCCAAGGATCTTGGTGCTTTTAGCAGATGCTAGACTTTGTGAGGTCAATAGTTTGTTGGACATTATGCCGGGCATGCAATGTCCAATTATGATTGCTTTGGCCCTAACTTGTGTGGAATATCTTGCAAATCATTGCTCCTCCCATCCTTTTGCTCTTATAATCTTACCACCCCCTCTTCCGCAAATGTCCCTGAGCTTCAGGATGGGGAGAGATTAGTCTGGTCTAGTTCTAGGTGGTTGATATAGAGTCTCTGAAGTTCTGGATAGTGGTTTGTTGGTTTTCTTTTGCAGTTTTGTTGCTCCTGTAATGCCCTACTCCATCATGATGGGCACTGTATGTCACCCCCTGGCCAGAGATAAAAAGCTGTTAAACTGGAGTCTTATTATAAGAGCACATTCAAGGGTAGATGTAATACTTATACCCAAAAGCAGAATCGTAGGGTCATATGGCATTTGGCAATGGGAGGGGTCAATCACACATTTGTAAAAGGGTTACCTTTTAATCTGCTGGACTATATGCCCTCCCCTTCTGGTGAGTTCATACCCCCTTAGTTGTAAATGATCAGGAACAAATGTCTGTGAACTTAACTAGGTGTCACATTACATTCTTGCAGTCCTTGATGGAGGCCTATTTTCTCTACTGTAACATGGTCACTTCTCTCCTTGTTTCTGGTGTGGCCCTCCAACCCAATCCCTCCTGTTCATAATCCTTGAAATTACTGTAGGTAATACATAGATTTACCTATGAGTGTCTCAAGGTGGGCTGGGTGGATTTGGTACTAGGAGCCACCTATTAGGGAGTACATACGGCGCTTAATTATCTGGGTCTGAGATACTTCACTTAATATAATTGTTTCTAATGATATCCATTTACCAGCATATTCCAGTAATTCATCATTTTTGATGGCTGAGTAGTACTCCATTGTATAGATGTACCACTGTTTCCATATCCACTCATCAACTGTTGGACATTTGGGTTGATTCCATGACTTTGCTATTGTAAACAGTGCTGCTATGAACATGGTTGTGCTTGTGCTATTGAGGTGAACCTCTGCTGTATGGGGGGTTATACCCAAAAGTGGAATTGCAGGGTCATATGGCATTTCAATCTTTAATTTCTTTAAGAATCTCCAGACGGCTCGCCAGAGTGGCTGTATGAGCCTGCATTCCCACCAGCAATGTAGGAGAGTTCCCTCTCTCCACATCCTCTCCAGCATTTGTTGTTGTTTGTATTGTGGATTTTTGTCATCCTGACCGGGATGAGATGATATCTCAGGGAAGTTTTGATTTGCATTTCCCTGATGGCTAAAGAAGTGAAGGGTTTTTTAAGATATTTGTAAGACATTTTAATTTCATCCCTGGTAAAATTTCTTTTAAGTACCAGGGCCCATTTTTCAATTGGGCCATTGGTTTCCTTGGTGTTTAGTTTTCTAAGTTCTTTGTGCACTCTAGACAGTAGAGCTCTATCAGATATGTGGTTAGTGAAGATTTTCTCCCATTCTGTGGGTTGCCTTTGTGCTCATGTTACAATTTCTTTATCTAAACAAAAGCTCTTTAATTTCACAAGATCCCATCCTTTCAACTATGGTTTTTATAGTCTCTGGCTTGATATCAAGGTCCTTGATCCATTTGAAATTAAGTCTTGTACATGGTGATAAGTATGGGTCCAGCTTTAATCTTCTGCATGTGGAGATCCAGTTTTGCCAGCACCATTTGTTGAAGATGCTGTTCTTTTTCCTTTGGATTCTTTATTTCTGATGTTTCCATTTTTTTGACGTAGGCATTAAGAGCTATGAATTTGCCTCTTAGAACAACTTTCATTGTGTCCCAGAGATTTTGGTAAGTTGTATTTTCATTATCATTCACTTTCAGGAAATCTTGAATTTCCTTTTTAATTTCTTCCTGAATCCAGTTCTCATTCAGCATCATAGTGTTAAGTTTCCAGGAGTTAGTGTATTTTCTCTTGTTTGATGTGTTTTGGATGTCCAGCTTTAGGCCGTGGTGGTCTGATAGGGCACAGGTTAGAATTTCAACTTTATTGTATATGTGTAGATTCATTTTGTGGCCCAATATGTGATCTATTTTGGAGAAAGTTCCATGTGCTGCTGAGAAAAATGTGTATTCTTTGGTGTGTGGGTGAAAAGTTCGATGAGATCTGTAAGGTCCATTTCTTTCAGGTTTGATTAAGTTCCAAAGTGTCTCTGTTAAGCTTTTGACCTGTTGATCTATCCCATGTTGAGAGGGCGGTGTTGAAGTCTCCAAGATTTATCGTTTGGGGGTTGATTTCTTGCTTTAGATGCTGTAGGGTTTTCTTAATGAATGTGGAGGGGCCCGTATTGGGTGCATATATGTTCAGTATTGTGAAGTCTTCCTGGTGAATTGTACCTGTGACTAAAATGTAGTATCCATCCGTGTCTCTTATAATTTTCTTTGGTTTGAAGTCCACTTTGATAGCATAATGGCTACCCCTGCCTGCTTTCTGCTTCCATTAGCTTGTAGAATTGTTGACCAGCCTTTTATTTTTAGAGCGTGCCTATCTTTTGTGGTGAGATGGGTTTCCTGCAGGCAACAGATTGATGGATTGTGATTTTTAATCCAAGTTTGTAATCTGTGTCTCTTGATCGGTGAGTTAATTCCATTAACATTTAGTGTTATAATGGAGAAACTATTTTTAATTCCAGACATTTATAATGTTTAGTAGTTTTTATAAGTATATTGCTTCGCTTTTAATGGTGTTATACTTGCCTTCTGTCTCCTGGATATGCCTGTTTTTTTCTTCACGCTTGAGTATCATTTCTAGCATTTTTTGAAGGCCTGGTTTGGTGGACATGTATCCCTTCAAGTTGTCTTTGTGCTGGAAGATTTTTCTTTCGCCCTTAATCATGACGGATAGTTTTGCAGGGTAAATCAGCTTGGGTTGACATTTTTGCTCATTCAATACTTGAAGTGTGTCTCTCCAAGCTCTTCTTGCTTTTATTGTTTCGACTGAGAAGTCATTTGTTATTTTAATAGGCTTACCTTTAAAAGCTTCCCTTGAAGCTCTCAGCACCAGTTCTTTATCTTGAATGTTGAGTGTTTTAACTATTACTTGCTGTGGCATTCTTCTGTTTTGGTCGTATCTGTTTGGGGTGTGGAATGCCTCTTGTATATGGATGGGCCTCTCTTTTTTTATATGAGGAAAGTTTTCCTTGATGATCGTTTGAAAAATTTCCTCAGGGGTGGTATTTTGAGATTCTTGCTCTGGTATTCCATGAATACGCATGTTAGGCTTCTTCAGGGTGTCCCATATCTCTTGGACATTTCTCTCAAGTATCTTTTTGGCTTTAACAACCTCTTCCATTGAGCTGGTTAGTACTCCCACTTTATCTTCAAGGTCTGAAATTCTGTTTTCTGCTTCATTATTCCTGTTGATCAGACTCTCTGGGGAGTTCTGGGTTGAAGATAACTTGTCTTTTAGCTCAGTTTTAAACTCTGCTTGAGTCTGCTTTAACTGCTCCAGCCAGTTTTTGTTTCTTACACTGTTTTTCTCAACTCCAAGTGTCTGTTGTGTTCCTCTTCAAAGCAATTGATTTGATTATTTAATTCCTCCCGGATTTCCTCTTTCATAGTATTGAACATGGTAATGATCATATTTTGAAGGTTGTTATCCTGGGTCAGGCTTTCTTGGCCATTTTCCGTGGTTTTTTTCTGGTTGGAGTCTAAAATTATGGCATTAATTCCTTCAGTGGGAAATTTCTTTACTTGAGTGTTGCTTCTCATGGATTTGCACTTTGACTTTGGCATTGTCGTTTTAACTCTTAAGATCTTTCAGTTTCACTAAACTGAATTATTTGGCCTGGGGTTCTGGGGGTGGACAGGGACGGAGCTTACCTAGATCGCGGTGAGGCCCGGCTGGACCACACGCGCGACCCGGCCTGCGGAGCAGGGTGGGGAAGGGAGGATGGGAGCGTAGGCTGGAGCTATTTAACCCGAAGGAAGCTGGGGAAGGGCCCGGGCGCAGGGGGAGGTCCTCCTCGTCCCTCGGCCCTGCACACTGCTCCGGCTGGATGGTGGGCAGGAGCTGGGTCCACTTGGGCTGACCTGCGGTTCTGGGGGGTGGGCACGGGTGGAGCTTACGTAGGTCGCAGACGAGGCCAGGCTGGACCGTGCGCGCGCCCGCACATCCCGGCCGGCGGAGCAGGGAAGGGCCACATCTCATTTTTTAATAATGTATTTATTTATATTTTACCACTCATAAAAATTTAATAGGTAACCTGGTCCCCTCCCTCCCACCACCCCTCCCTGAACCTCCTTGTTGCTTCCCCCCTTTTCCCCTGCCTTTCCCCCTCCTTCCCTTTCTCCCAGTGCTCCCTCTCCCCCCTTCTTGGAGCATCCTTTAATGTGTATGTCAAACTTTCCTCTGGGTCGTATTCTCTGATGAGGTGTAAGGACTCAGTGGCATTTTCTAGAACTCTTTCTTGTGTTCCCCTTAAGTATAGGGACACTATTGTGGCTGTTAATCTTTTGATTCTAAGAATCCTAGTGCCTTTAACCCATGCTAGACTTTGAGAGACCAATGATATGTTGGTCATTACACAGGTCATGCAAAGTCCTGTTATGATTGCTTCAGTCCTTATTCCCTTAAGCTGTTTGATGGTCATTTATCAACAACAATGCAGGCTGACTGCTACAATGGTCTCTTACCCACCATTTCACTAGCAGGGATTTCAGTTACCTAGGGAAAAACAACTCTTAGCTGTGATTTGGGTTTAAATTGTCCCCCCCAAAGCTTGCATGTTTCAGGTTTCATGTTCAGCTTAGTGCTACAGAGAGAGACACAAGTATTAAGAGATGGATCCCGGCGGGAAGTCCTAGATCACTGGCACTATGCTCTGGAAGAGGACGCTGAGGTCCTTACATTTCCTCTTTCTTGCTTTCTAGCTGCATCAAGTGATTAACTTCCTGTGCCGTGGTCTCCTTGACATATACAATGTCCTACGATAACAAGCCCCAAAGCAATGGGAGCCAAAAATCATGGATCGAACCCTCCAGAACCCTCTCTTTGGTGACTGATTTATCGCAAGTATTTTGGTGAAGTAATTCTTACTTTACTAACAAAATTATCATATCTCAATGGGAACTCCCCAAACTAAGCAATTTATCTTTAAATTTTACTTCTAAATTTTACTTCTGAGGATATAGCTTATTTGGAAGGGTGCCTGCAAAACCCTAAGTTCAGTCCCAGCACTGCATAAATCTGGTATTGTGGCACATGGTTGTCATTCCAGCACTAGGTAGGAGGATCAGGATGCAAGGTCATCCTTGGCCACATAGTGAGTTCAAAGCCAACCTTGGATGCAAAAGACTGTTCAAACGAATGAGTTAATAAATGAGTTAATTAATAAATAAATTAACCATATGTCTAACATGATGAAATCTCATCCCTGCTCTATCCCTACCAGAAAGTGAATCATCTCTTTGCTCAGTGTATCTACACTGTATATACTGCATAACCCAAAACAGTTCAAAGAGACATGTTATATCACTTAACTTTTATTATAGTATATTTTGGTGTTTTATTTATTATTGCAGACCTTTTTAATGTGTTTATTTTACAAATTGAATTTTACTGATGATATATACATATATATAAAATAATGATATCTAATGGTTTAAATATTACTAATTATTACTGATCTTATATTAGTATTAGAACATGTTTCTCCTCATGGGGAAAGCTTACTGAAAATCTTCTCTCAGTGTAGTTTTGTCCTCATTTTAAAAATTTCTACATGTCAGAGAGACCAATTCAATTAAAAACACGGATGAAATGCATTTTCTTACTTAGGAATTTCAAACAATAGTTCTTGTTATTATTATGATTTATAATTTATATATGATATAGTTAAATAACCCAAAGTTTCAAAATATAAAGTTTGTATCTAAGCATATATTTTAAAAATAATAGGGATAATGATCTAAAATTTTTCAAATCCAGGGGTGTTAAAGAAAACAGAAACTTTATAGATAGTAAAAGTAGCTTTACACCAACTTTAGTTAAGCTATAGTGCCTGAAACTTAAAAATTTTTTTTGCTTCTGAGTAGGACTTAGAGAAAAATTGTTAGTATAAATATCTGACTGTGTTCAGAAGCTATAACTCTTCAAAATATTGAGAATCAGAAATATGTATAGCATTTTATTTTATATTTTTGTTTTGTGGGAACTTTTTACAATTATAAAAAATTATTTCCCACGATTTTGACATATATGCATTTAATTTTATTATTTGTTAAAGATGTGAGCAAATTTATATAGTAAGGAGATGGACACACCTGTTCATTTTCACATAATGAGATTAATCTTGGTTGAATATCTAGTACTGCAATATGTAGTTCATCTTGGATCTTTTAGTCTTTTATTAGTATGGTTAATAAAGGCTTTCCAAAATATAGTTGATCCATTAAGAATGGGAAATTTGGCTCTTTTATCAAATGATAAAATTCCAATTAAATTGTAAGACCTACAAATAAACTGTAAAACAAAAGGGAAGGAAAGGAATAATGAATTTCTAGAAAACATCACAAAATAGAGATCTGTTAATTACCTAATAAAAGTAATTATACCAAAGATGATCACTGAAAGAGAAGTCATAAGAGTTAAGATGTAGGAAAAATAATGTGCAAATGAAGCAAAAATAACAGCAGATGCAAAGACTTAAAGGCATATCAAAATTCACAATACAAAAATATAACTAATAGAAAATTTCACCAGAGGATGTCAAGAATACGCTTGATGAAACAAAATGAAGAGTCAACACTAGAATACAGAGTGATCTGTCATGATTATTCAGAAAAAGAACAAGAACTATGGGACATGACTCTATTCAAGGAGATGTGCACACTGTGAGACTTACAAAGAAAAAGAAAGGCAGAGAATCAGACATTTTTAAAGATACATTGGCCAAAATCTTTCCAACTCCAAGAAGGAAATAGACAAAGTGAAGAAGGTCAACAATTTCCAATGAAAATAATACTCAAAGATTGTGGCACTGTCGATTCACGGAGGCTGAAAGCCGGGCTCCCGAAGGCAGGAGGTCTGGCTACAGACAAGCCTGAATAAGGAACCAAACAGGGGAAGAATAGACAACTATTAGTCGTACTGATGAACAACCAATGGGAAGGAAGGATGAACAACCAATGGGAAGGGGATGACAACCAATGGGAAGTGGCCATCTAACCTGGACATTGAGTAAACAGCTAAATGATTGGTGGCTGCTCTCCCCCTCCCCTGAGCAGAGAGGTGGCCACACCTGATTGGATCCTGACCCTAAGCAAGTCCAAACACTTCCTGAGTAAAATTGACTTTATGGCCAACTCATCATCTTCATGCTGCTTCTCGCCTGACGCTGGGAGTCTGGATGGTGACCCCGACACCGGTCTCCCATTCACCTCACGCCCACGAGGCCCCTCCGTTTACCCTCTCCGAGGGGATTTGGCAACAAAAGATGTCTACTATATTATCTTTCTTGTTTTGTTGAGATTACCAAATATCTGATAAAATCAACTTAAGGGAGGGATGATTCATTTTGTCTCACAATTTCAACTCATTTTGATGGGAAAGACAATAAAAAAAAAAAAAAACTACAGGAGTTTTTCCAAAGTGATTTTAAAACAAGCCAAGTTGTCAGTGAAGGTTATCTACCACATCGAACTGGAAGATGTTGTAATGAGACAGTCCAACGTTATGTGCAAAGCGAGAGCCTGACTCATATAATACAAATGATAGTAAGCACTTTAATCATGTGATTTCCAGAAGGATTTTTTATACTCAGTAGAAATCTTACAGGTCAGAAAGAATGCAAAGTGAGGCAATTCAAATGCCTGGAGAAATGAAAATGTTAAAATAGCAACACCGTGTGTCACAAACTCATGGTCAAAATGGAGAACTTAAGACTTCTGCCAGTTAAAAATATGCTGAAGTACATCACTACATGAACACCCCTATAAAAGTATAGGTCAGTCTTCAAAGTTAAAAGAGACGTTTGCCACACAGCCACAAAACACATGAAAATATAAAGTTCTCTGATGAAAATAAAACGACTGTACAATAAACCACACTGAAGTATTGCAATGTTCATAGATTTTAAACTTTATTTTGGATATGTGTGCATGCGTGTGTGCGTGCATGTGTGTGTATCAGAGGGCACTGTGTGATACTCTGAAGGACAAAGGGTAACTTCTGGAGTCATCCTGGATTGCTTCTACAACCTTTTGCAAAGTTGGTAGAGAAATCCTATTTTTTTTGTTTGTTTTGAAGTTGTTTATTCCATTCCATCAATAGTTCTTTTTTTCCTCCCACTTTTTTTTTCTTTTTTCCTAATCATACAAACTTAATAGGTGTCCCCGTCCTCTCCCTCCCACCTCCTTTCCTCTTAGTCACACATTCCACTCTTATCCCTTCCCCATTCCTTTCAGCCCCCTCACTCCCTCCTCCTTTCCAACTGCCTCCCATTTCCTCTCTCCCATCCCCTGGAGCATCCATTTATGTGGGTGCTGAACCTTCCTCTGAATCTCCACCCTAGAGAGGGTTCAGACTCAGTGGTATAGCCCAGATCCACTTCCTGGGCTGCCTGTTAGCAAAGGAACTCATTTATGAGCCTACTGCCTGGAGCTTTTCTCCCCTCTGATCCATGCTCCACTTTGGGGGATCATTGACATGACAACCATTGTGCAGGTCATGCTAACTCCTATTATGGCTAGGGCAGACCTAACTTGTGTGGAGTATCTTGCATATCATTGGTCCTCCCCATCTTTAGGCTTAAAATCTTGCCAACTCCTCTTTTGCAAGGTTCCCTGAGCTTTAGCAGATCTGACTGGTCTGGTTCCAGGTGATTAATGTAGGGTCTTTGGTGTTCTGAATTTGGTGTTCTGTTTGTTATTGTTTTCAGTTTTGGTATTCCTGCAGTGCCCTTGAGAAGTCATTTTTAATGGTGGGATAAATTTTATAGAACCAACTCAAATGGTACAAAATTGTAGTGAATGCAAAATGTGATAGCATAATTTTTGGTATCAGTGACAAAGTAGAGGAGATAGAAATGTATAATAATAGTTTACTATGTCAGTTAAGTCCGTATTGTTTGAGATATGGTGTGGCACATTTAAGATATTTATTTCAGGCCTATAAAATTCCCTGTGGAGTATACATGGAAAAAAATAAAGCTTTAATCACCATAAAAATCAAATAATCACAAAGAAGAACAAGAAGTCAAACAAAGGATGAGTCAATATGTACAGAAAGCATTTTTTTAAAGCAGCAATAGAAAGCCCACTCTACTAATAATATTTTTAAGTAAATTCCTAGGATGAAAGACACATATTGACTGAATTTATTAAACAGATAAAAGATAAAAATGAATTCTGCCTACAAGAGATTCATGGTTGGTGATCATTTCAGATATAAATATACTGAATGTGATACTATATCTAAGAGACATTTACTGAGCATGTAACTAAAAATGGAACAGAGTAGGACATACTTACATAAATAATATACTAAAATAATACTGAAGAATGCCAACTTCCTTAACCAATTCCCTCCGTCTCGTCCTCCTGTCCAGGGACTAGTCCCATCCATCAGGGTTTGGGTTCTCTCCAACAATTAGACAAGATCGTGCATTGCTTGGTCAGAGTTTAACTTTACTTCTTCACAACTGTGCGTGGAGTTTAAGTCTTCAGTTGTCAAGTTGGCATCTATCTAATTATGACAGATGTGTTGAATAAATTGAGCTTCATGGATCAGGTTGAAATAAGAAAATCAGTTCTTCTAAGAATATAAAGTGACATACAGGATGCATGGGGACTGCATTGTGTCTTCAACCTAGTGGAGGAAATAAAACCCAAGTCAGTTAAAATAAGTTAAGAAAAAAATAATGCAAACCAGAAAGAAAAATACTTAAATGTTACTACAGACAAAAACCTGTGAGAATCTGCATTTGCATGGCCGAATGAAACAAGAAACAAACAGTCATTTTATATAAAAGCAGAGGCTAAGCTCAATTTCAGTTCTGCTTTTTATTTATTTTTTTTGTTATTATTTATTCAACTATGCGCATGTGCATATGTATGCGTGAGCGCACGCATATATGTGTGTCTGTGCGTGTGTATCTGTGTATGTATAGAACCACAGACGAATTCACGAACCACCATGGACGCCTCCACCTCCTTCTTGCCCAGGGATTCACAGGCTCCCCCCTACCAGGACCAGAAGCGCAGGCCGCCCCTGCTTCTGCCTGAAGTCTATACGTGGGATCTGGGATCCGAACTCAGGACCTTCCGCCTGCAAGGCAGAGGCTTAACCCCTGAGCCACCTCTCCAGCCCCTCAGTTCTGCTTTTTGACAACTACTTGCCTCAGAAAACTTTACAATAAGGATGTTTTTACAAAGGCATGAATGTGAAATAAGTATATTTCTGTGAAGGTCAATATCAAAGAATTCCATGCAATCAATACAAATTAAGTTTGTCAAGGCACACACCACAATATAGATTGGAAAATTCAGCTATACAAGGATGATTATAGCAGACACCACAGGGAGAGCTATTTTTACAGTATTCTTGATATATAATGTGCACAAAATAAAACTCATCTATTACAGTGTAGTGTAATCTCCTGTTTATAATAATCACTAGCATTAAAGCTAAATTTCCTTTGTGTATGTGTAGAGGCCCCAAAGGTGACTTCAGAAATCATTCTGGATTGCTCTACATTCTTATTGTTTTGCTCTGGGGTTTCGTAGGTTCCTCCTTCCAGGGCCAGATTTGCAGGCCTTTGCCATTTCCATTAGCATTTTATTTTTCTGTGGGATCTGGCTATCTGAACTCAGGTCCTTTTAATTTCCAGGCAAAGATGTGAACCCTGAGCCATCTCTCCAACCCCAAACTCAGTTTCTTCCTCCCTCAAATAAACTCTGTACTGATTAGTGATCATGTGCAATTCCTCTATCTCTGTACCTCTAGGCAAGCACAATCTTTTTATCTCTGTAAGTCCCTATCAATTCTTGATAGTTCAAGAATTACAATCATATCTAATATGTAATGTGTTACAAATGATGAATGTCACAAAATTAATGTTAAGTAAAAAAGACCTAGATACAGTTTTGCTTTGGGTTGTTTATTACATTTCAATATTTGTTTTTGAAACATGATCATAATCTGAACACATGACATGATCCACTTTAAGACTGTCATCTGTGGTTGATGAAGCATAAATTTACCTGACTTTACATGCCGGTATTTATTCAGGAAGCTTATATTTACAGATATATGATTCTTGAGCTTTACAAGGCCATTGGAGGATAACATGACACAGTTATATCCTTCATGAAATGAGTCTATTATGCTACAGTAGGAGAGAGAGATAATACAATTATATTCAATGGGCTTATGTCTGAAGATAGTGCATTTTGAGGCATAAAAAGGAGAAGGGTATTTTCATTAAAAGAATTAGTACTGGTTTTTATGAACATGGAGTTATGCATTCTTTCATATTTACATGAACATTTCATTGATTTCAGTATCCTGTATTCAGCTAACTTTTTGCATATTATTCCTCTTAATTTTTCCTTTCTACATATTTTCTCCTTCAGCATTTCACTATTTATACAAACTTACTTTGTTTCGAATGTTGAGTTGCTTTTAAACATCCATGAATGATCTTTGCTTTTACGAATTATTCCAACCCATGATATAGGAAATTATGATTGTAGAAATGTCTATCAGAAAACATAAAAAGTACATTTAAGTGGTCAGTACAACATTATTCATTGTTTCTTAAAATGAAAGTAGTATATAAGTTTATAGAATCCTTTTATCAATATATTAATGGAAAACTACCTTGCATATGGCGAAAAATATTATGGATGTTTATAATTTTGTTTTTAATTACCTTTCCTGAATTTATATTAGTAGATACATTCTTCTTACATGAGTAAACAGTTTTAAGATTGGTTCATGTAATTCAACAGATGCACTAATACCAACTTAGGAAAACTTATGTAAGATTCAATATGGTGTGCTTTAAGCCCTTTAGATACTGTCCTGCATCAATGTAATTTCTTACTGTTTATCAGAGTAGGAGCTTTTCAAAAATACTTGCATTAATTATTTATCCTGTGTGTGTACATGTATGCCACAGCATAGGCGGAGGTCAGAAGAATACATCCTCTATGTGTGTTCCTGGGATCTCACACACGTGGTCAGGATGGCAGCAAAAACATTCTCTCTGGTACAGTTGGGCTTTATAAGGAAATTGAGGACTTGCTATGGAAGAATAAGTTACATAGCCACCAAGAATTTTGCTTACTGGGCACCGCATTGCTGTGTAAGTAGCTAATTCTCTGCTATTGTCTATCTCTCTATTGGTGCATTACTGACTAGGCTGTGTGGTTATGGCGATAAGTACAACTATAAGCTTTGGAAGTAAAATATGAACTGCTAGAATTCTACAATGCAACCATGTAGAAAGCATTTGGCACTTGAGGACTGGGTGCTACAGAGTGGCAGAGCATTTAAGCTCCTTACTCAATAGAAGCAAAGACCTCAACATACCATTTCCCAGCAACCAAGCAAGCACAGGAAGGTCCTGTGAACTCATGTCTCTATGTGAAAGAGAATCGCACCTGTAGTTCTGAGTAAAGCTGAATGCTGGGGACAGACTGATCTATCAAGAGACTTCACAGTGTCAGCTGTCTAGAAGAACCCCTCCTCCTTTCCATCAGGGGGACTCGGCCTGGAAGTGGTACCCCCATGTGTTCAAATGTCCTAAGATACCTTTCTTTGTCTCTGAGAATGATCTTTGCTTTTATGACTTTGCTGCCTCCATCCATAGACACCAGGTGTAGTGGATTATTGAACATCAAATTTACAGTGAACACAAGGAAGCTATAGATCAATGCAATAATACACACCGTGAGCAAGTTAAAAGGTACCAATATGAAAATATTAAAACCTAACAGTAGTCAGATGAAAGCTCATTTTCAATAACAAAAGTCAGATAAACGGTTTTAAGAGGGGGATGAACAGAAGAAAACAGGCATAACAAGAGACATATGGGCTACTGAAAATCTCAGATTAATGATCTGCCTATAATTACCTCAATCTTTTCACTTTCTGATCAAACCAACCACCACATGACATTATAGCTTTCTTTGTGCATGGTGAAATTAAACAGCATTGTTGATTTTCAAATGAAACCATTTGTATAAGAATGGTTTTCCACAGAAAACAAGTCACTAATCATTTACTACCAGTATACAAACCAATATAAAAAATGTGAAAGTCAAACAATGATTTAACAGACTTGAAGATAAATGGAATGCATTATATAGACAATGAATAAACTCTATTGACATGATATTGATAAGGAAAAAAGTGTAACATAATGTCTGAAACAAAGTCTTACCAGTTCTTCTTCACTGTCCATATAGAGCAGAGTAGAGTTTATGGAAGTACAGGATACCATGCTTTCATTCCACGTTTTTCTTCCCACACCAAAGTAATAAAAATTATGGAAATATGCTAGCCATGTCTTCAGACAGTAATCACAACGTAATGGTGAAGAAATATTGTTGTTTACTATCTGGAATTTTAAAATTTAATCTGGAATGTTAAAAATTAATTTGCATGCTTAAAAGCATATATAAAAATCTATGCAATGTAGAAACTAGTGCATATAAATGAAAATACACACAGGAACAGGCGTTACCCTCTGGTCCCATGATTGGTATATCCATGTAAAGCAGATAGATATCCTTATCCATCCTACAAATTTCTGCAGAGACATGGAATACAATTCTTATTCTAGAAGAGTGAATTTATTTATCCCTTATCATAATGGTATGGTGTTGGAAACTGAAGTCAATTAGCAACAATATTATGTGGCTATGTTATTAGCAACAATATTATGTGGTTATTTGTTCTTACTGTTAGACCTAAAGGATTTAATTTCTGTACTATTAATTTGTGACCATGTGGGCTTCATATTTCTAGATCATTCTCTTCTAAGAAACCTTACATATCTTACATTAGAAACAAAAGAATAATCTGTGGAAATGTCAGGTTTGAAAGTGTATGGTGTCCCTTTCTGGGTTCTTACCAGGGAGGAATTGATCTGCTCCTTTATTTTAGTATCTAGAAAAGAATTAAAATGAGTCTTGTGAAAATTCACACACATATCATCTTAACAATTTTACTTTCTTAATTTGAAATGTATGCATTGCTTTGAATGAGAATAATGTGAGAGAAAATCTTATATGGCTAAAACATGAATAAAGTCATGAAAAAGTTGTAGAAATGTTTCCTTGAGAGCCCAAATATCAAAATGTCAGTGTGTTGTACTTCGCAACCTGTGATCTGACCATTTTCAAAACTGAATTCGTACTTTTCAGGAAAGTTTGCCACTCTTCTAAAGCACGTCTTTATGAAATCATGGCAGCCAAAACCATCTTCCACAATACTTCTGTTATTTTTAATTTGGTAAAATTTGGAATAACTGTGGCATTCTTAATTCAAACACATCGATGAAGATAAAATCCATATCTTCAGATACTGTGAACTATTTATAGGCATTTCCAATTATCAAGAGAGGATGCTCCTTTATAAACTTTAACAATTTGCTTACATGGAGGGAGAATTGTGGTTATCACCACCAAGGTGATCAATAAGGCAAGGCGGATGACCCCCAGGACCCCAGCAATGAGCTTCTCTAGAGGCCATGGAAACTCTGCAGCCAACGAGAGAAAGAGAGAGAGAGAAAGAGGTGGAAACAATGAGAATAAGGGATGGAGACAGTTGTTCACAGGGATGTGCACAAAACAGCTCACAGACATAGCAGAATGTGCAGGTGCAACTTTCCTCTGCACTTGGAATCTAGCTGTAGGCAATACGATGGCATTTTCCATGAACAAAGGAGACATATGTTCCAGCAATGTGTAAATAAACTCCAAGCTTTCACATTTTATGTTAAAATATGTTGGATCAAGTTAGCGTTTCTGCCCTCACAAAGGCGAGTTTGTTCTCTACCTTGGCCTACATCTCTGTACCCCAGCTACACATCCTGGAGCTTTCACACCCCGAAGGTAAATCAAATGCCTTACCTTCACAATGGCAGGTCCTGCCCTTCCCCGGGGGCTTCTGAGAAGTTTGCAGGTTGAACTCCACATAGGTGATTTCCTGCTCTGTTGCTGAAATGGAACTTTGAATGTCCTTGGGTTTCCTTTGTTGTCTCCTCTGGTCCTTGGCCACCTTCAGGTCTGAGTACACAATTCTTTCATTATTCATCTCTGCAACTGATGTCAGGTTTTGTGCTGGGGTATCTCTACGTGAGAAGTTACACATCCTGATACAGTCAGGTGGGTGGAGTTGGAAGCACTGGTGTTCCTTTGGTAGGTGAAAAAAAAATCTAAGGTTTCCTCTTGAACCTTTAACCCATTTTTTAGGGCAAAAATAGGTAACATTGAAAATGAGTAGTAGTGAAATCCTAGAGAACTACAGTAGTGAGAAGATGTAAACAAGTAAGAGATGTTCTGTAAGTTATATTCGGTTTATATATAATGTCATGACAGATTCAATGCTTGTATGAAAACCCACAATGCTGGAATAAAAAAAAATGATACACTGATTGTGTGTGTGTGTGTGTGTGTGTGTGTGTGTGTGTGTGTGTGTGTATCAGAGGGTACTGGGTATGCCTGTTGGCGGCCCTAAGATGACTTTGGGAATCACCTCCTCTTTACTTTACTCTGAAGTTTCCCAGGCTCTGCTTTCAAGGACCAGAAGTACAGGCTGCTACCATTTCAATCTGGGAGTTAAAGCTCTTTATAAATGTTGTATAAATTGGTATTATAGTCACAATTGCTGATATGTTTACCCTTCACCTTTCAATAGTCTTTTTTTCATTTATTCAATTGTGCGTGTGTGCGCGCGCGTGTGTGTACATATGTGTGTGTGTGTGCGTGTTTGTCTGTGTAGAACCACGGGCGAATTCCGGAACCACCATGGACAGCCTCCTCCTCCTCCTTGTTTACTCTGCCCCGGAATTTACAGGCTTCGCCCTACCAGGACCAGAAACGCAGGCAGTCCTCTGCTTCTACCCTGTGTCTATATATGCGTTATAAGATCAGAACTCAGGACCTATCACCTTCAAGGCAGAGGCTTAACCCCTGAGCGACCTCCCCGCCCCCTCAATATTCTTTTTAAGAATATTTCTGGGATAAATATAAGTGGTGTGTTATTACATAGATTACAGGTTATGACATTCAAAATAATTCTCCGTCATCAGAATACCATTGGTTTTATTTTTAACTAGACTGATGAAGAAATATAATTATAAGTGGATATAGTTGACTGACTCTCCATAGGCAATACTTGAAGGTAATCCTCCAGTGTTTTTCCTGTTCCATGAGGTGCCATGGTAATTTAAAAACATGCACATCTTACTTCAAGTTTTTGCATATGAAGTGTTTCTTAGGGTTTCACATCTAACATTCATTTTGCCCCACTAGCTGACTGTCAGAAGCTGCCCATCCTGGATGGAGCTGGTGCTTGGGACCAAGGCAAGATGAAATTCAACACAAAACTAGGAGAAAGACAACACCTGTGATCTTCACAGGCTGCCTGAGAAGGCTCAGAGTGAGCTGAGTGGAAAAAGTAGATTTCTCAACAATGTGTCACTTAAGCTGGAACAGGAGATTCTTGTACTTGGCTGAATCGTTTTTTTTTTTTTTTTTTTTCTTTACCCAATTTCACCACTTAAGGCACATTGGGTTCCTGTGGAAAGGATAAAGTTGTTCTTTAAAGTGTCACAAGATAAGAGAGATAGAGGGCTGTCCATGCATGGAGTTTGTTACTCCCACCTAAGTCACAAACATTGCAAAAAAAAAAAAAAAAAAAAAAAAAGAGAGAGAATCTTGGAGTTCTAAGCCTTACTTTTAGACTAGACTGCTATATTCTGTATAGACTAGTGCTATGTTCTGTATGTCTGCCTGCTTTCTTCCTCCCCTCCCCTTCCCTGCCCTCCCCTCCCCTTCCTGCTTCCCCTCTCCTCACCTGCCCTCTTCCCCCTCCCCTTGCTTCTTCCCCTCCCCTCTTCCCCTCTGCTCCTCTCCCCTCCCCTCCCCTCTTCCCCTCTGCTCCTTTCCCCTCCCCTCCTATCCCCTCCCCTTCCCTTCCTTCTTCCCTTGTCCTCTTCTTCCCCCTCTCCCCTTCCCCTACCCTCTTCCTTTCTCTTTCCCTCTTCTCCTCCCCTCTTCCCTCTCCTTCCCTCTTCCTCTCCACTCTTCCCCTCCCCTCCCCTCCTCTCCACTTTTCCCCTCCCCTTTTTTCCCTCCTTCCTTCTCTCCTCCCCCCTCTTCCCTTCTCCTTTCCTCTTCCTCTCCACTTTTCCTCTCCTCCCTCCCTCCTCTCCACTCCTCTCCACTCTTCCCCTCCTCTTCCTCTCCCTTCCTCACCCCTCCCCTCCTATCCCTCCCCTTCCCTTCCTTCTTCCCTTGTCCTCTCTTCCCCCTCTCCCCTCTTCCCCTACCCTCTTCCTTTCTCTTTCCCTCTTCTCCTCCCCTCTTCCCTTCTCCTTCCCTCTTCCTCTCCACTCTTCCCCTCCCCTCCCCTCCCTCTCCCTTTTCCCCTCCCTTTCCTTCCCTTCCTTCTTCTCCTCCCCTCTTCCCTTCTCCTTTCCTCTTCCTCTCCACTTTTCCTCTCCCCTCCCCTCCTCTCCACTCCTCTCCACTCTTCCCCTCCCCTCTTCCTCTCCCTTCCTCACCCCTCCCCTTCTTCTCCCCTCCCCTCCCTTCCCTTTCCCTTCCCTCCCTTCTCCATCCCTTCCCTCCCTTTCTTTCCTCTCCTGCCTCCTCCTTCCTCTTCTTTCTCATTCTCTCCATATTCCTCCTTCCTCCTCTCAGACTCTCACTCTCTCTCTGTCTCTTTTCTCTCTTTCTATGTCTGTAGTTTGACTTTAGAGCTGCACATGTAATATAAGAATTGTTGTGTACTTTTTTGTTCTGCTAAAATCCTTACATTATTTAAATTATGACACAAAATTATAAAAATCTATTGTAATATTATTAAAAGACCTATGATGACATTTGTTTTTATTAGTCTGAACAATTATGACATTTTTACCTTCTTTTGACTGGCATAAAACCCACCATTAGAAACCCATCTCAGTTTTTCTGCCTGAAATTCTTGCATTTTATCCAATTTGAAAGATAAAATTACTTTTTTATTATTTATTTGGGTATGGTAGTGATAACTCCATTTCCATTTCTAATTTTGTAAATTTGGGTTTTTTCTCTCTTACTTTTGGTTAATTTAGCTAGGGGAGTATCAATCTTATTGATTTTTTCAAAGAACAGCTATTTGACTGGTTGATTCTCTGTATCATTTTCCTTACCTCATATTCCGATATTGCTCCCCTGATTTTACTAATCTCCTCTCCTCTATTGCTTTTGCGATCGGATTGCTCTAGTGCCTCTAAAGACTTAAGCTGCATTGTTAAGTTATTTATTTGTTATGTTTCTGTTTTGTTTTGCTTTTTGTTTTTTGATGTAGGCATGAAGAGATATGAACTTACCTCTTAGGACAACTTTCATTTTGTCCCAAAGATTTTGATAAGTTGTATTTTCATTATCATTTGCTTCCAGGAAATCTTGAATTTCCTTTCTAATTTCTTTCTGAATCCATTGCTCTTTCAGCATCATAGTGTTTAGTTTCCAGGAGTTAGCATATTTTCTGTTGTTTGTTGTGTTGTGGATGTCAAGCTTTATTTTTTTATTTTTTTATTTGTTTTTAATTACTTCATTTCATTATCATTTGAAAAGAGGAGTAAGACTTTATGAGCTCTGAGGGGTCATGTGAATCTTTTTTTAAAATAATCTATTTATTTTTTTCCACTCACACAAATTTAATAGGAACCATGGTCCCCTCCCTCCCACCACCCTTCCCAGGACCGCCTTGCTCCCTCCGCCCTTTTCCCCTGCCTTTACCCCCTTCTTTCCCTTTCTCCCACTGCCCCCTCGCCCCCATTCCTGGAGCATCCTTTAATGTGTATGTCAAACTTTCCTCTGGGTCTTACTCTCTGATGAGGTGTAAGGACTCAGTGGCATTACCTAGAACTCTTTCTTGTGGTCCCGTTAAGTATAGGGACACTATTGTGGCTGATAATCCTTTGATTCTAAGGATCCTAGTGCCTTTAACCCATGCTAGACTTTGAGAGACCAATGATATGTTGGTCATTACACAGGTCATGCAAAGTCCTATCATGATTGTTTTGGCCCAAATTTGTGTGTAGTATCTTGCATATTGTTCCTCCTCCCCATCTTTGTTCTCCTACAATCTTATTGCCCCCTCTTCCAAAAATTTCCCTGAGCTTCAGGATGGGGAGAAATTAGGCTGGCCAGATTCCAGGTAGTAGATATAGACACTCTGATGTTTTGAATTATGACTTGTTGACTTTTTTTTTTAGTTTTACTGCTCCTGAAATGCCCTTGACTCCATCCTGATGGGTATTGGATGTCACCCCTGGCCATAGATAAAAAAGCTGTTAAAATAGAGTCTTTTTTTAATGTTCATGTTTTGTTATATATAAGGAAATTTATTATTTTTTCTCTTTTTTTATTTCCACTTATACAAATTTAACAGGTACACTGGTTCACCCCCCCACCCCACTATGTCCCCCTCCCCTCCCCCTCCTTCCCCATCTCCCAGTGCCTCCCCCTCCCATTCCTGGAGCATCCTTTAATGTGCATGCCAAAGTCTCCTCTGGGTCCTCCTCTCTGATGAGGTGCAAGGAACCAGTGGCATTTCCCAGAAACCTTTCCTGTTTCCCTTAAGCATAGGAACACTACTGTGACTGTCAATCCCTAGCCTCCAAGGTTCCTAGTGCCTTTAGCCCATGATAGACTTTGTAGGGTCAATAATGTGTTGGACATTGCGCAGGGCATGCAAAGTTCAATTATGATTGCTTTGGTCCTAATTTGTGTGGAGTATCTTACATATCATTACTCTTCCCATTCTTGAGGTCTTACAATCTTACTGCCCCCTCTTCCACAAATTTCCCTGAGCTTCAGGATGGGGAGAGATTAGGCTGGCCTAGTTCCAGGTGGTTGATATAGAGTCTCTGATGTTATGGATTATGGTTTGTTGATTTTTTTTCAGTTTTGCTGCTCCTGAAATGCCCTTCACTCCATCCTGATGGGTATTGGATGTCACCCCCTGGCCAGAGATAAAAACTGTTAAACTAGAGTCTTGTTATAAGAGTATATTCAAAGGTAGATGGAATGAAAGTAGGAAACCACGGTGAGGAAGGGGTCAATCACCCATTTGCAAAATGGTTACTTTCTATCTGCCAGACAATATGCCAAACCTTTCTGGTAAGATCATACCCCATCAGTTGCAAATGATCAGGATGGAAAGTCTGTGAACTTAACCAGATGTCTCATTACTTATTTGCAATCCTTGATGGTGGCCTATTTTCTCTGCTGTAACATGGTCCCCTCTGTCCTTGTTTCTGGTAGGGCCCTCCTTCCATATCCCTCCTGTTCATAATCTTTGCAATTACTGTAGGTGTTACAGAGATTTATCCTTGAATCTCTCTAAGTGGGTTTGGTACTAGAAGCCAGCTATTAGGGAGTACATATGGCACTTAATTTTCTGTGTTGGGATACTTCACTCAAAATAATTGTTTCTAATTCCATCCATTTCCTGGCAAATTCCATTAATTCATCATTTTTGGTGGCTGAGTAGTACTCCATTGTGTAGATGTACATTTTCCTTATCCACTCATCAACTGTTGGACATTTGGGTTCATTCCATAAATTTGCTATTGTAAACAGTGCTATTATGAACATGATCATGCTTGTGCTATCAAGGCAAATTTTTGGTGTATGGGGGGTTATTCACAAAAGTGGAATAACAGGGTCATATGGCATTTCAACTTTAATTTCTTTAAGAATCTGCAGATGGCTTGCCAGAGTGGTTGTATGAGCCTGCATTCACACCAGCAATTAGGAGAGTTCCCCTCTCTCCACATCCTCTCCAGCATTTGTTGTTGTTTGTATTGTGGATTATTGCCATCTTGACAGGGGTGAGATAATATCTCAGGGAAGTTTTTGATTTGCATTTCCCTGATGGCTAAGAATGTGGAGCATTCTTTAAGATATTTGTTAGACATTTTAATTTCATCCCTGGTAAAGTTTCTTTTAAGTTCCAAGGCCCATTTTTTAATTGGGCCATTAGTTTCCTTGGAGTTTAGTTTTCTAAGTTCTTTGTGCACTCTGGATAATAAAGCTCTGTCAGATATGTGGTTAGTGAAGATTTTCTCTCATTCTGTGGGTTGCCTTTGTACTCTGGTTACAATCTCTTTATCTGAACAGAAGCTCTTTAATTTCACAAGATCCCATCTGTTGAAAATTGGTTGTAGTGACTGTACTATGGGATGTCCATTTAGGAACTGTTGGCCTAGCCCAATCAGCTCGAGAGAGTTCCCTACCCTTTCAACTATGGTTTTTATACTCTCTGGCATTATATGCAGGCCTTGACCCATTTGGAATTAATTCTTTTTTTATAACTTTTTTATTATTATTTCAGCTCATACAAACTTAATACGTACACCAGTTCCCTCCCTCACTCCTCCTCCCCCAGAACCCCGTGTTCCCCCTCCGCTGACTCCTCCCTCCCCATCTCCCAGTGCCTCATGCCCAATTCCCAGAGAGTCCTTTCTTGTGCATGCCTGACTCTCCTCTGGGCCCTCCTCTCCGATGATGTACAAGGACCCAGTGGCATTTCCCTGAACCCTTTCCCATGTTCCCCTTAAGCATAGGAACACTACTGTGGCTGCCAATCCCTTGCCTACAAGGGTCTTGGTGCCTTTAGCAGATGCTAGACTTTGTGAAGTCAATAGTGTGTTGGACATTGCGCAGGGCATGGAAAGTCCAATTATAATTGCTTCGGCCCTAACTTGTGTGGAATATCTTGCAAATCATTGCTCCTCCCATCCTTTGCTCTTACCCTCTTACCAGCCCCTCTTCTTCAAATTTCCCTGAGCTTCAGGATGGGGAGAGATTAGTCTGGCCTAGTTCTAGGCGGTTGATGTAGGGTCTCTGAAGTTCTGGATTGAGGATTGTTGATTTTCTTTTGCAGTTTTGCTGCTCCTGCAATGCCCTTCACCCCATCCTGCTGGGGACTGTATGTCACCCCCTGGCCAGAGACAAAAAGCTGTTAAACTGGAGTCTTATTATAAGAGCATATTCAAAGGTAGAAGTAATAAAAGAAGGAAACCACAGTGAGGGAGGGGTCAATCACCCATTTGCAAAATGGTTACTTTTTATCTGCCAGACTATATGCCCTCCCCTTCTGCTGAGATCATACCCCCTTAGTTGTAAATGATCAGGAATGAACGTCTGTGAACTTAACTCGGTGTCACATTACTTGCAGTCCTTGATGGAGGCCTATTTTCTCTACTGTAACATGGTTACTTCTCTCCTTGTTTCTGGTGTGGCCCTCCAACCCCATCCCTCTTGTTCATAATCCTTGAAATTACTGTTGGTAATACATAGATTTACCTATGGGTGTCTCAAGGTGGGCTGGGTGGGTTTGGTATTAGGAGCCACCTATTAGGGAGTACATATGCTGCTTAATTTTCTGGGTTTGGGATACTTCACTTAATATAATTGTTTCTAATGATATCCATTTCCCAGCAAATTCCAGTAATTCATCATTTTTGATGACTGAGTAGTACTGCATTGTATAGATGTACCACAGTTTCCTTATCCACTCGTCAACTGTTGGACATTTGGGTTGATTCCATGACTTTGCTATTGTAAACAGTGCTGCTATGAATATGGTCGTGCTTGTGCTATCGACGTGAACCTCTGCTGTACGGGGGGTTACTCCCAAAAGTGGAATAGCAGGGTAATAAGGCATTTCAATCTTTAATTTCTTTAAGAATCTCCAGAGGGCTCGCCAGAGTGGCTGTATGAGCCTGCATTCCCACCAGCAATGTAGGAGAGTACCCCTCTCTCCACATCCTCTCCAGCATTTGTTGTTGTTTTTATTGTGCATTTTGCCATCCTGACCGGGGTGAGATGATATGTCAGGGAAGTTTTGATTTGCATTTCCCTGATGGCTAAAGAAGTGGAGCATTTTTTAAGATATTTGTAAGACATTTTAATTTCATCCCTGATAAAATTTCTTTTAAGTTCCAGGGCTCATTTTTTAATTGGGCCATTGGTTTCCTTGGTGTTTAGTTTTCTAAGTTCTTTGTGCACTCTGGACAGTAGAGCTATATCAGATATGTGGTAAGTGAAGATTTTCTCCCATTCTGTGGATTGCCTTTGAGCTCGTGTTACAATCTCTTTATCTGAACAGAAGCTCTTTAATTTCACAAGATCCCAACTGTTGAGAGTTGGTAGCAGTGACTGTGCCATTGGGTGTCTGTTTAGGAAGTGTTGGCTTAGCCCAATCAGCTCGAGGGAGTTCCCTATCCTTACAACAATGGTTTTTATTGTCTCTGGCCTTATATCAAATTCCTTGATCCATTTGGAATTAAGTCTTGTACATGGTAACAAGTATGGGTCCAGCTTAATCTTCTGCATGTGGAGATCCAGTTTTGCCAGCACCATTTGTTGAAGATGTTGTTCTTTTTCCATTGGATTCTTTGGGCCCCTTTGTCAAAGACCAAATGGCTGTAATTTTGTGGGCTTATATCTGGGTCTTCAATCTGTATACATTGATCTGTGTCTATTTTGGAGCCAGTACCAGGCTGTTTCTATAGCTACGGTTTTGTAGTATAGACTTAGCTTTGGTATGGTAAAACCTCCAGCAGTTTTTTTGTTACTCAGGATTGTCTTTGCTATCCTTGGTCTTTTATGCCTCCACACGAATTTTGAGATTTTTTGGTCAACTTCTTTGAAGAATTGCTTTGGGATTTTAATTGGTATAGCATTGAATTTGTGAATTGCCTTTGGTAGGATGGTCATTTTTAAGATGCTGATTCTGCCAATCCAGGAACATGGGAGGTCTTTCGACCTTCTGGTGTCTTCTGCAATTTCTTTCTTTAGGGTTTTAAAGTTTTCATTGTAAAGGTCTTTTACCTCCTTTGTTAGGTTTATACCAAGGTATTTCATTTTTTTAGGGGCTACAGTAAATGGGATTTTTCTCACAGGGTTTTTTCACTTCTTTCATTCTGGGCATATAGAAACACCACTGATTTTTGTACATTTATTTTGCATCCTGCCACCCTGCTGAACTTCTCAATTAGTTCCAGGAGCTTCCTGGTGGAGTTTTTGGGATCACTCAGATACAAGATCATGTCATCTGCAAATAGGGATAGCTTGACTTCTCCCTTGCCGATTTGAATCCCTCTTATGTCCCTTTCTTGTCTTATGGCTTCAGCTAAGACCTCAAGTACAATATTGAATAGAAGTGGTGAGTGTGCACAGTCTTGTCTAGTTCCTGATCGAAGTGGGATTGCTTTCAGTTTTTCCCCATTGAGTATAATCCTTGCTGTGGGCTTGTTGTATACAGCTTTTAGTATATTGATACAGGTTCCTTTCATTCCTACTGTCTCTAGTGTTTTGATCATAAAAGGCTGTTGGATCTTGTCAAAAGCTTTTTCTGCATCTATCGAGAGTATCATGTGGTCTTGGACTTTGGACTGGTTTATATGATGAATTACCTTTATTGATTTGCATATGTTGAAGCAATTTTGTGTGTCAGGGATAAAGCCTACTTTTTCCCAGTGAATGATCTTTTTGATATGTTTTTGAATCCGATTTGCTAAGACTTTGTTCAGAATCTTTGCATCTGTGTTCATCAGAGAGATTGGCCTATAGTTTTCTTTTTTAAGTGCATCTTTATTGGGTTTTGTTATTAAAATGGTATTAGCTTCATAGAAGGAATTTGGTAGTGTTTGTTCCTTTGCTATTTGATGGAACAGTTTAAGGAGTATTGGTGTTATTAACTCCTTAAATGTCTGGTAGAACTTTGTGCTGAATCCATCTGGTCCAGGAGATTTTTTGGTGGGAATTTCGAGATTACTTCCTCAATTTCCTCATATATTATAGGACTATTTAAATAATTCACAACTTCCTGATTCAATTTAGCTAAGTTGTGTTTACTTAGAAATTCATCCATCTCTTTTGTGTTGTCAAATTTCACAGAGTATAAGTTTTATAATATGATGTTATAATTCTCTGGATTTCTTGGATATCAGTAGTGATAACTCCATTTTCATTTCTAATTCTGTTAATTTGGTTTTTCTCTCTCTTGTTTTTGGTTAATTTAGGTAGGAGTATGTTAATCTTATTGATTTTTTCAAAGAACCAGCTTTTTGACTGGTTGATTTTCTGCATTTTTTTCTTAATCTCGATTTCAGATATTTCTCCCCTTATTTTGTTAATCTCCTCTCTTCTACTACTTTTGGGATCAGATTGCTCTAGTTTCTCTAAAGCTTTAAGCTGCATTGTTACGTTATTTATTTCTGATGTTTCCATTTTTTTGATGTAGGCATTAGGTGCTATGAACTTACCTCTTAGGACATCTTTCATTGTGTCCCAGAGATTTTGGTAAGTTGTATTTTCATTATCGTTCACTTTCAGGAAATCTTAATTTCCTTTTTAATTTCTTCCTGAATCCAGTTCTCATTCAGCATCATAGTGTTAAGTTTCCAGGAGTTAGTGTATTTTCTGTCATTTGTTGTGTTGTGAATATCCAGCTTTAGGTCGTGGTGGTCTGATAGGGCACAGGCTAGAAGTAACTTTCCTGTATATGTGGAGATTCATTTTGTGGTCCAATATGTGGTCTATTTTGGCGAAAGTTTCTTGTGCTGCTGAGAAAAATGTGTATTCTTTGGTGCGTGGATGAAAAGTTTGATATAGATCTGTAAGGTCCATTTCAGTAAGGGTTTGATTAAGTTCCAAAGTGTCTCTGTTAAGCTTTTGACCTGTTGATCTATCCCATGTTGAGAGGGCGGTGTTGAAATCCCCAAGAATTATCGTTTGGAGTTGATTTCTCACTTTAGATGCTGTAGGGTTTTCTTAATGAATGTGTAGTGTCCTGTATTAGGTGCATATATGGTCAGTATTGTAAGTCTTCCTGGTGAATTGTACCTGTGACTAAAATGTAGTACCCATCTGTTTCTCCTATTATTTTATTTGGTTTGAAGTCCACTTTGTCCAACAGCACAATGGCTATCCTTGCCTGTTTCCTGGTTCCATTCGCTTGCAGAATTTTGGACCAGCCTTTTATTTTTAGGATGTGCCTGTCTTTTGTGGTGAGATGAGTTTCCTGAAGGCAGCAGATTAATGGGTTATGGTTTTTAATTCAAGTTTTTAATCTGTGTCTCTTGATCAGTCAATTAATTACATTGACATTTAGTGTTCTAATAGAGAAATTATTTTTAATTCTGGACATTTTTTATGTTCAGTGGCTTTTGTAAGTGTATTATTTGACTTTTAGGTTTTGGTTTTATTATACTTCCCTTCTGTCCTTCTGGATATGCTTGATTTTTCCTTCAAACTTGATTAACATTTCTAGTATTTTTTGAAGGCCTAGTTTGGTAGATATGTAAGGCATCAAGTTATTTTTGTGCTGGAAAACTTTTCTTTGTCCCTGGATTATGATGGATAGTTTTGCGTGGTATATCAACCTGGTTTGGCATTTTTGCTCATTTGGTACTTGAAGTCTCTCCAAGCTCTTTTTGCTTTTACTCTTTCCATTGAGAAGACATTTGTTATTATAATATGTTTACCTTTAAAAGTAACTTTTTTTTTCCTTGAAACTCTCAGCACCTTTTCATTGTCTTGAATGTAGAGCGTTTTGACTATTATTTGCCATGGCGAGTTTCTACTTTGGTCATATCTGTTTGGAGTGCGAAATGCCTCTTGTATTTAGATTGCCTCTCATGCTTTAGATGAGGGAAGTTTTCATTTATGATAATTTGAAAAACTTCCTCAGGTGTGGTATTATGGGATTCTTGCTCTGGTATTCCATGATTGCACTTGTTAGGCTTCTTCAGGGTGTCGCATAACTCTTGAATATTCCCCTCAAATATCTTTTTGCTTTAGCAACCTCTCCCATTCAGCTGATTAATACTCCAATGTTGTCTTCAAGATCTGAAATTCTATTTTCTGCTTTGTTAGTTCTGCTGAGAAGACTCTCTGTTGAATTCTGGGTTGAAGATAACTTGTCTTTTAGTTCAATTTTAACCTCTCCCTGAGACTGTTTGAACTGCTCTATGCCTATTTTTGTTTCTTGAACTGTTTTTCTCAACTCTTCCAAGTGTCTGTTGTGTTCCTCTTCAAAGTGATTGATGTAGTTATTTAACTCCTCCGGATTTCCTCTTTGATAGTGTTGATCATGATAATGATCATGCTTTGAAAGTTGCTATCTTGGGCCTGGCTTTCTTGGCTATTTTCTCTGAATTTGTTCTGGTTAGAATCTATCATTATGGGGTTAATTCTTTTGGTGGGAGATTTGTGTTCTTTGCTTTTGTTTCTCATAAATCTGCGCTTTGACTTGGGCATTGTTATTTAGCCTCTTAAGACCTTTCAGTTTCTTTGTGTTTTTGACTGAACTGATTAAGTTGGTATTACTACTCTCAGGCAAATATTACTAGAGTTTGACTATGAGTTGTGTATGTTTGTCTATTGTTATTGTTATTTCCTAGATAAGGCTATTAGACTGTTAGTATATCAATTAAGTCAGGTTTAGTAGACGGGGTGAATATTAGTATGGTAGTGCACTACTACAATTTAGTATCTTGGTGATATGTGAGGGTCAGTGGTATAATCCCTAAAGTTGTGTAGGTTTTGGGGGTCAATATATTGAAAAATAAATCTATAGTGGTTAATAATCGAAAGGAGCACAATGGTAAAAGGGGTTTGCTTATCTTTGTGCAGGTTGTAACAAGTCTCTCCCATCTGATAGGATGATTTTAGAGACTTCAGATGTATGGCCTTTGTCCTCTAGAGCTTTGCTTGAGTTTCCTTTGGACTCTGTTGAATTCTGAGGAGCAGTGTGTCCTCTCTGCACCCTGAGCAAGGGTCCCCGGCAGGCCCTCGGGGGCAGGCCAAGCTGGGGGCAGCCTGGCTGTTGCTCGGGCTGGCTGGTGGGTCGGTGTCTGGGACAAGCAGATGAACCTGGGGTCTGGTGGAAGTTACTTGGGAAGGTGGACTGCAGCAGGAGGGGCTGATGGCATGCGGTGTGCCTCGGACCTGGGGTATGACATGTTCAAACACAGGACAGCCTAGGTGTTGCTCAGCCTGGCTAGTGGGGGGGCCCGGACGATCGGGTGCACATGGGGTCTGGTAGAACTTACCTGGGAAGGAGGACAGCTAGAGCATCCTGTCCCTGGCGCCGGGTGGGGCAGAGGGGCTGATGGGATTCACATCTCACTTTGTAAAAGGAAAATCATCCCCAAAGATAGTTTACCACAGTCAGTTCCTTCCTTCTCCTCCTCCTTCCTCCTCCTCTCTCTTCCTCCATAAGAAGTAGTCCACAGGACTGGAGCGATGGCTCAGGCGTTGAGTTTCTGCCTGGCAAGCAAACAGGACCTGAATTTGGATCCTAGGTTTAAAAAAAAAAAAAAACCAAGCAGAAAACGCCTGCACTTCTAGTCCTGGTGGGCAGAGTCTGGAAAATTCCAGAGTGAAGGAAAATGGAGGTAGAAGCAATCCAGGATGAGTCCCAAAGTCACACTTGGTCCTTCACAGAGAAACATAGTGCCCTCTGATACACACATGCTCATGCGTCCACACAGACACAAATAAAGTACAAATAGCCTGCATATCTCCCTCTTCACACAAATACTTGCTTATGCTAAACACTGAGTTATAGGGAAGGGAACATAGAAGTCAATTTTAAGACTCTTGTCAGCTTCAAAATACACATCCTGGAAAAAGAAACTGATTAACTCTGCTTGGTTGGTTGTGTGAGTCAAGAGCACATCATGTAGTGCAGGGTCACTTTGAACTAATGAACCTCCTACCTCTACCTCTAGCATACTGGAGTTACAGGCAGGTATAATGAGAACAGCTCACAGACACAAGAATATTCTTTCCAACAGAAGCGGCTATAATCACTAAATAGATAAGGCAATTTTTTTTATTCTGGAAAAATCTTTAATATGCACAGAGTTTAGTACATCATCATGACAAATCTCATATTAGGGAAGAGTTTAAACTGAGAAAGTAAGGTAGAAAGGTTCTGGCCGGACTCTACGAGAGAGGAAGTGAGAGAAAGCATTTACAATCTTCGGTCCTGGCAGCAGAGACAGTGGGGACTCCGGGAAGCCGAGGAGATGAAGACGCGCAGGGCCACTGCTCTTCAGCAGCAGCAGCTCGCAGCAGCCTCAGTCACAGCCGTCTCCAGTTACAACCCGGAGAGGCTTGCGGGACTCTCTGTCCTCTGAAGAGGATGAACCATCTTCCCAAACTGTTTTAAGTCAAACAGTCTCAAAGAAAAATGTCAGAACACCAGAGCCTTCAGTGGTGAATGAAGATCCTATAAGTAACTTATGCAGACCTCCACTAAGAAGCCCGAGATCTGAATCTGCCAGTGCCCAGGAGAAAGTCAATTTCTCTGAAGAAGGAGAAACTGAAGATGATCAAGGAAGTTCTTACAGTGATGCTGCTGTTAAAGTCAGATCCAGGGATTATGTTGAGTCTAAAGGTCAGGATTTCACAGCGCTTGACAAGCAGCCTTCAGTGCTGGGCTTGAGATGTCAGATAAACCCCGAGGAATGGGTGGAACACACCTTAAGAATGAAGACTAGGATGCCAAATAACAGCATTCAGAAATCAGAGTTTGGGAACCAGTCACCATCAACCTCCAACCAACGTAAGTTATTTGTCCAGTGAGTCCAAACTTGGTAACCTATAATTGTTTTAAAATACCTTTGACAGGAGTGTGATTAATGCTATTTGAGGAATTATATTTTAAGCATTTCAAAGGAAAAAATACATGTTTTACCATCTATAAAATAGTATCTAGTTTTGACTTTATTGTACATAAAACCAAAACAAAGTTAATTAGTGAGGCTGCCTGAATATACTGACTCAGAAGAAAGGCAACACATATGTAGCATGGCATAGAGATGGCTTGGGGCATCGGAGTCCACAGGTCTTTATTTGAATTAAGTTGGACCATTTGCCTTGGATACAACCTTGGAATAGGTTTATTTTTTAATCCCAAAGTCTGTTTATTATCCCGAATGAGTACTGAGAAAGCAAATAACTAATAATTCTCAATTCAGGGGTACCCCTTTATCCTGGAAAGTTAATTATCCCCAAAGAGTTTTATTTTAGCCAGTTTTTAAATTTATACATAAAATTATTAAAATTGGGCTGGGGAGGTCACTCGGGGTTAAGCCTTTGCCTCACAAGCTAAAGGACCTGAGTTCAGATCCCCAGATCCCATATAAAAATGCTGGGAGGGTATGACAAAGGCCTACACTTCTGACCCTTAAGACAGAACCTGGGAAACTCCAGAGCAAAGCAATAAGGAGGTAAAGAAATTCAAGATGATTCCAGATGTCACTCTTGGGCCTTCATAGCAGACACATTCAAGTGCCCTATTGCACATGTGTCATGGTTAGGCACAAGTGTCAACTTGACTGTTGAAGGTTTGAGCTCTGGGCACAGTTGTAGAGAGTTGATGGTTGAGTTAAGCCCAGAGCAAACCTGAAGGAGATTGTCTGGCTGCTGGGGAAGACCCAACTCATGGTGGGTGGGATTAGGCACTGGATAAATCACAGAGAGCTGGTTTGAGAGAGTGGTAATCCTTCTGTTCACTTGGCCAGACATGCTGGTCTGGCAAGTAAGGATTGTCCATCTCTCAGCCGTTACGTGGTGATCGTGTGGCCACTTCCCTTGGCCCTGATGTTGGTGCATGCTCTCCCGTCAAGCTGGATTGAGAAGTGTAACTGGATTGTTGTAAGAAAGTAAACTCCTTGTTCCCTTAAGCTGTGTTATGGTCATTTATCAGCAACCATGCAGGCAGACTGCAACAGAATTTGGTACCAGGAGTGGGGTGTTGCTGATAAATCTGACTATGTGGATTTTGTGGCTTTTGAATGGTTTTGCTGGACAAAGTTGAAAATGCTTGAGAATTTTCACTTTGTGGATTTACAAATACCGTTCTTCAGAGTTTAGTGGGCCAATTGCTGAGAGAGATTGTTTCGGCCCAATTTGTGATGAGGGAAACAAGGACTTGGTTGAAGTTGAATTCGAATATGATGGACTGGTTTGCTTGACAGAGGAGAGCTGTGTTGGCAGCCTTAAAGGTTTGGATGTACAAAGGGCAGGCAGCAGAATATCTGCTGCTGTTGGAGAAGTGAGTATCCGTGAAGGAAAACCTAGTGACTCACTGGGACGGTGAAAGATGTGAAAACCACCGTATGGCAAGTTCATGGTCTGAAAACCCAGATTCCTTCAGGGCTGACAGGCCAAGTTAAAGCTATTTCTTGCCCTTTGCAATTTTGGCTGCCTAGAAAAGAGGCTTTTTCAGCATCAGAGCACAAGATTTGGTGCAGCTGCAGTTCCAGTGGACCAAGCTACATTTCAAACTTGCTTAGGAATCTGACAGCGTCCCTCAGGTGATACTGGTTTGAGCGTACTATTGAGGGATTCATGGAAAGCAGCAAAGGCTTGGCACTGAGTGGCAGGCGTAGAGCCCTGCAAGAGAAGGTGAAGCTCATAGCTGCAGAGGCAAACCCAGAGTGTTGGAGATACCAGAACCATGGGATGTATGCTCAGGACTGCTGTGAGTGGAGATTCAGCTTGGTTCAAAGGAACTCTGCTTTTAAAATTTCAAGCTGCAAACAGGGACTGGGAATTCCTGAAATCTTTGAGCCACCGTGATTACATGATGAGCAACAGAAGATGGACATTGAAGTACAGGATGTGGTAATTTTATTGGACTTTGGTCTTAACTTGTTTTCTCCTTGTTACAATGATTCAATTTGGAATATTTAAAGATTTAATTTGGCATATTTAAAGAAAGACTTTTAGTTCCAACATTTTAATAACTGAAATTTTAATGAGAATATTTTAAATTCATTTATGAAATGTATTTATATTTTTAAGATAACTTTTAACATCTGTGGGGACAAGGAAAGGTTACAGTTTATAAGTGCTATTGTTTTTTGTGTCAAGTTGACAAGAGGTGGAATGTCATGGTTAGGCATGGGTGTCAACTTGACTGTTGAGGGTTTAAGCTCTGGGCACAGTTGTAGAGAGTTGATGGTTGAGTTAAGCCTAGAGCAAACTTGAAGGAGATCGTCTAGCTGCTGGGGAAGACCCAACTCATGGTGAGTGGGATTGGCACTGGATAAATCACAGAAAGCTGGTTGAGAGAGTGGTCATCCTTCTGTTCACTTGGCCAGACATGCTGGTCTGGCAAGTAAGGATTGTCCATCTCTCAGCTGTTACATGGTGATGGTGTGGCCACTTCCCTAGGCCCTGGTGTTGGTGTGTGCTCTCCCATCAAGCTGGACTGAGAACTGTAACCAGACTGTTGTAAGAAAGTAAACTCCTTGTTCCCTTAAAAAAAATAAAAAATAGGGGCTGGAGAGGTGGCTCAGGGGTTAAGCCTCCGCCTTGCAGGCGGAAGGTCCTGAGTTCGGATCCCAGATCCCACTTATAGACGCCAGGCGGAAGCGGGGGCGGCCTGCGCTTCTGGTCCTGGTAGGGCGGAGCCTGTGAATCCCGGGGCAGAAGGAGATGGAGGAGTCCATGGTGGTTCGCGAATTCGTCCGTGGTTCTACACATACACAGACACACACACACAGACGCACACACGCACATGCGCACAGTTGAATAATTAATAATAATAATAAAAAAATTAAAAAAAAATAAAAAAATAAAAAATAAATAAATTGAGAAAGTTGAGATATTCCATGGGACAAAAACATCCATGACACCACTATTAGTTCTTAGCATTGCATTATTATATTTTTGAGTGATGTCCTCCTTTGTCTTTCTTGAAGTTGGTTGTATATTCTGTTAAGGTAAAAATTGTGCATTATCTTTGAATCGCCAACACGCAGTAAGAATTTAACATATAAAAACACTAAATGAAAGAACTAATAAAAGGCTTTATGCCCAGGATCCAGACCAGGGCAGACTCCTTGGTCCTCAGGTAAGGCCCCTGACGACGCCTCAGGCCCCAGGTCACCTGCATGCCCCATTAGTAGCCAACCTTTCTTTCTGGCACTGGAGAAGGCCCCTAGGCCATACTCCAGATCCCAGGTGATCTGAGCAAACCCACTAGCCACTCTGCCTGTCTGCTCCAGACCTGGACCAGGGTGAACTCCCTGATCCTCAGAATTCGACAGAGTCCAGAGAAAACCCAGACAAAACTCTAGGGAACAAACGCCATTCATCTGAAGACCTCTAAAACCATCCCATCACACGAGAGAGAATCTTTACATCCAACTCTAAGATAACTATCTTGTTCCTCTCAATTATTAGTCACTGTAATTTAACATTTCCATATAACCACCCCAAAACCCATACAACTTCAGGGACTATACCATTCACTCTCACCAAGGAAATAAACCTAAAAAATGCACTACGATACTAATCTTCATTCCCTTTCTACTAAACGTGACTTAATTGATGTACTAACAGTCCAATAGCCTCATCTAGAAAATAACACCACCAACAAAAAACATACCCAACTCCAGGGCAAACACTAGCAGTAACTGCTCAAGTGTAGTAATACTGTCTAATTTAGTTCAGTCAAAAACACATAAAAACACCCTCTGCCCGCCCCCCAAGCAGGACAGGATACTCGCTTGTGGTCTTCCTTCCCTGGTAAGTTCCACCAGCCCTCCAGGTCACCCGCTCGTCCCAGCTTCTCCCACCAGGCAGCCTGGGCAACACACATATCATTAAGGTACTAAATTGTAAAAGTGCACTACTATACTAATATTCACCCCCTGTCTACTAAATCTGACTTAATTGATGTACTAACAGTCTAATAGCCTCATCTAGGAAATAACACCAACAGCAGACAATAGTACCTAGCTCCAAGGTAAACACTAGTAATAATTGCCCAAGAGTAGTAAAACCAACTTAATCAGTTCAGTCAAAAACACGCAGAAACTGAAAGATCTTAAGAGACAAAAGAACAATGCCCAAGTCAAAGTGCAGATCCATGAGAAGCAAAACCGAACAAACAAATCTCCCACTGAAAAATTAACCCCATAATGATAGATTCCAAACAGAACAAATCCACAGAAAATAGCCAAGAAAGCCAGGCCCAAGATAATGACTTTCAAAGCATGATCATTACCATGATCTATACTATGAAAGTGGAAATCTGGGAGGAGTTAAATAACCACATCAACCACTTTGTTTTTTTTGTTTCTTTCTTTTTTTTTTTTTTTTTTTTTTACCGGCAATAAAATTTATTACCAGAAGCATTTGAGGAATTTCAGGTACTGGCCATGATCTTGCCCCTGCTACACCAGTCTCTTTTCAAACATGTTCTCTACCCACAGCTGCAACCCAAATTATGTCATAGCTACTCTATTCTCATTCTTAATCACCTCAAAATCACAAGTGGTATGATTTGGACCCAAGTCTTACACAGAAAACCCCTATGATTAGAATAAGTTACAAGAAAGGGAACATTTGGTGAACAGAACCATGTTAACAGTCATCTGTAAGGGCGCTTAGGAGACCACATTTCTGTGAATGAGCTAGTCAGTCAGGGTTTAAAGCTTCCCTGTGATTGTGTTCAGGGGGAGTATCCTGTTTGCCTAGCAACTGGTACTGCTCCTCAAAGTAGATGAGCACTGTTGGAAAGTGGTCCTCCACTTTGCAAAAAGAATGACAGAATTTTCAGGAGTTGAGGGAGGGGCAGCAAGGGTGAAAAGCACACTTGATTCTTTCCAAATTGGGGAGCTGGTGTGATCTCATGTGGGATTTCAGTTTCATTCCTTCAATTAACTCTAAAATTATGCTAGACCTGAAAAATTAGTTCTTTTTCTGATTTTCATTTTACCATCAAATGAAATAGGACTTACATTAAAAAGACACTGTGCTCTGAATTATAACTGCTGGCAAACTCTCATCCCAAACTCTGAAAATCATTCCTGGAGCCACTTGAGTTTTAAACTTAATTTTAACTGTCCTACACCACAGCCAGCCACAACGAACCCTGGAAACCAATGATCCACTTTGTTTCCTTACCCAAAGGTACTAAGGAAGAAGGAAGTGCCCAGAACCTGTCTGCAAACTCTGCTCCAAGTGCTGGACTTTGTTCAACAAACAGGTCATCCTGACTACCCAGTCTCAAAACCATCCCTACTTCTTCTTTCCTTACGGCACATCAAGTCCTCCATGATTCCTGTTTATTATGAGTTGTGTTAATTATTTTTATCATTCAAAAGCTAGTTTTGCACCAAGGCCCACCCTGCCTGTCCATTTGACCCTTCCACGCTGAGAGGGTGGGCCGAGGACACAGTTTAGCTCACATTAGGGATTCTGGTCGTTGGGGTCACACTTAATCATGACTTTCAACCCCAATCCTTTTTTGGTTGTTTCAAAGGCCTCGAAAGCTTTCTCCAGAGGAAACCTATCGCCATCGGCCACATGTTGCAGTATCGAAACACACCCCTGATATCCACCTCCGGGGTGGATGCTTCCACTAGGGGTACAGTGATCATCTCAGGGCCCAGCCCCACAAGCACCAGGGTCCCTCCAGAGGTAGTTGCATAGATGCCCGCCTGGACCGAAGGCTCTGATCCGGTGCATTCGATGGTGACATCGGCTTTGCTCCCCAGCAGACCTTCCACTTTCTTGGCAATTTCCCGAGGGTTCTCTTTGGCAATCTGGAGGACAAAATCAGCCCCAATTTCTTTGGCTTTGGATAACCGGGAGGTAGAAAGATCAGTCACCACCACTAGAGATTCTCCCATTGCCTTGGCCACAAGCAAGGTGACCAGTCCCACTGGCTCAGCTCCACACACCAAGACCTTGTGCCCCAGAGAAACTCCACCTCCACGACAGGAATGGATCTCCACAGAGAGGGTTCAATCAGGGCCCCTTCCTCAAAGGTGACATTGTCAGATTCTGGAACTTGTAGCAGTAGTCAGCATTGTGCTTGTAGAATCAACAAAGGTTCCCATCATCCGGAGGTGTGGCACAAAAGAAGATGGATGGTGATCGATTGTATTGACCTTTCTTGCAGTAGTCATCTGTTTCTCGGGGAGTCCCAGGCTCAATGGCGACCCGATCACCTGGTTTTAGATGTTTCACCATTTCTCCCACTTTTAAGACTGTTCCTGCAGCTTCATGCCCAAGCACCATTGGCTTTTTCACAACAAAATCTCCAATTCGACCATGTTGCCAGGAGTGAACATCCGAGCCGCAGATTCTGACAGAATGCATCTTCAGCAGCGCTTCATTTGGACCGGGTTCAGGGATTGGATAGTTCTCCAGGCGAATGTCCCCGGGTCCGTGCACCACTATGGAGAGGTTCTCCGACTTGGCCGCGGCCGCCATGTCATCCTGTCGCTCAGAGGTAGATTCTGGAGCCGGAGGGAGGCTGGTGGTCCACATCAACCACTTTGAACAGGAGCACAACACACACTTGGAGGAGTTGAGAAAAACAGTTCGAGAAACGAAAATAGACATAGAGCAGTTCAAACAGTCTCGAATAGAGGTTAAAATTGAATTAAAAGAGAAGCTATCTTCAACTCAGAACTCAACAGAGAATCTTATCAGCAGAACTAACGAAGCAGAAAATAGAATCTCAGATCTTGAAGACAAAGTGGAAGTATTAACCACCTCAATGGAAGAGGTCATGATAGCCAAAAAGATACTTGAAAGGGATAAAGGGAGGGAGGGGAGAAAAGAAAGGGGACAAGGGGAAGGGAACAGAGAGATCCAGCAAGGGGTGGAGGGAGTGAGGGGATTTGGGTACTTATCAACTTTGTATGAGTGGAAGAATTTAAAAAAAAGGAGGGAGGCTGGAATCAGTGCTCAGCATGTTTGTAAAAGTAAAAAAATAAAAATAAAAATCAAAAAAAGCAAGAGTTTAGGGCTGGAAAGATGGCTCAAGGTTGAAGAATCAATCCCATAAGCAGAATATCTTGAATTCAGATCCCACGCAGTGGCCTGCACTTCTGGCCCAGGTGAGCAGAACCTGAGAAGTCCAGAACAAAGCAATAATGAGGTAGAAGCAATCTAGCATGAGTCCTGAAGTCACCCTTGATCCTCCATAGGGAAACACAGTGCCCTCTGATACACACACACACACACACACACACACACACACACATAAATGTCCGGAATTAAAAATAATTTCCCCATCATGACATTATATGTCTATGCAATTAACTCATCAATCAAGAGACACAGATTACAAACTTGGATTAAGACTTTGCTGCATGTTTCTTTCTTTATTTGTTTGTTTGGAGAAAAATAGAGACATACAAGGCACATGGGTCAAAATCAGAGAACAACTTTTGGAAGTCAGTTATTCCCTTCTACCATGTGGACATCCCTCGATCAAACTCAGGTCTCCAGGTCTGAGACCAGGCACCTTAACACAGCTATTTCAAAGGCTTCATGTGATTTGTTTTTTATCTTGTTATCTTAGCTTATTCAAAAGTTGATTGCATATGCTAAATTGTACAACATATTTGTTAAATAAGAGTTGTTTTCTTGTAGGCTTCTTTGAAGTCCAGAAAAGCAATAGCCAAAGAAATAGCTTGTAGGCCATATATTCTAGGGACATGAAACATGGTTGATTCTCTTACTCTTCCTAGCTACTGACATTAGAAACAAGTATATGTTGGGTGTTAGTATTCTACTCTTGAACTGTACAGGGATGTCCATTGCATACAGAGGTAGCCAACAAGGTTGTTACAGCTTTGAAAATGTATTGTGCTTTAAGGGGGCTGGAGAGATGGCTCAGTGGTTAAAGCCTTTGCCTAAAAAGCAAAAGGACCTGAGCTCAAATCCCAGATCTCACATAGAAACAAAGAACAGAAATGGCAACAGTATTCACTTCTAGGCCCTAGAACAAGGGAAATTCTAGACCAAAGCATAAATTAGGTAGAATAATCCATGAAGAGTCCTAAAGTCATTCTCTGTCTTCTGTAGGCACACTCATTCAAATGTCTGCTTCTACAACCTCCCTACACACAAGCTTACCCCCACACATGCAAAAATTAATTAGTTAATTAATTAACTAAAGAGCTATGAAGACTATCTTCAAACTTTGATCATTCTTCCCTTTTAAGAATCTGCAGAGAGCAGAATATTTCTCTTATGTCTTATGTTGACATAAGACAACATCAATACTTGCTTTGAAAATACTGCAGACCAAATCCTATTTCCTTATTGAAGACATGTTATGGGGTTTTTCCTAAGTTCTTATCATTCTCCAGAAAAGAGACAAAAATCTTTATTGTGCCTCAATGTAGGACCTGATTATAAATTACTGAATGGAGAAATATGAAGCAAAAAAGGGAGCTCTGAACAGAACGCAAAGAAGATAATCAAGTGTGAGCATTGTACTAACTTGAAGAGAGAGGACGAACACAGACGTCCCAGAGTAGAATAGAAATATTCTGCTGGAGAGAAGCACATACACGTGTGGAAAGCACATGGAGGTGCAAGAATAGTACATATTTGACCTTATATTGTGTGAATGGTGAATGTGAAAATTACAAAACACCCAATTCATACTAAAACATGAAGATACATATACATGAGAGAGAGATATAAACACCCACATATTTATAAGATATGCACATCTTATTCTATGATGGATATATATGGATGTAAGTATGTGTCTATGTGTTTGCTTTTTTATATATTTCTTCAAAGATCACTTGTCATTAATTACATTAAGTTTGTAGATTGACCTTCAAGGGACATGTCTGCATTATGATGGGAATCTGGCCACTGTTTGAGTCAGACCTCTGTTAGCAGCCCAACCCTCTCCAAGAGTGTGAATGATTTGAAATAACAGCTCACACCTACACCAACCTTGGTGTGATCATGTGGTCAAGAAGAGAAATTTTGAGTAATGGGCAGGGGTAATATTGCGTCTCACCATTGCAAACTACGTTGGCAGCCAAAGCCCTGCAGCTGACCAGGGCTCAGAAGTCACAGGGTAGAGGACTGAAAGTGTGATTTATGTGTGTGGATGTGTTTGATTGCTATCACTTCAACTGCACTGTCTGTGTTATTCTAGCATGTGTGACCACAGGAAACAGTAAGTTTGGAACCATGACCATGTTTACCCATTGAGAGGGGAAAAAAAAAGTCAAACACAATTTAAAATAACCCCCAAAACATGAAACATTACCTAGGCTATAGATACCAGAGTCATTTTTCTCATGGAATCCGTTGTACCTGGCATTTTCTCCCTCTGAGGTATTTAAAGGTGGCACATTTTGTGGAGAGAGATGATGGACAGAGAGATGTAAATACAAAGTCGTCTCTCACATACTTAGAAAAATATAATGAACTACACATGGGGGAAGACCAAGAAAACCATGGCACTGAATGCAAGTAGAGTAACTCAAACTTCTGTCATAACTAAGAACAAATATATTGATAAGATACAAATTTTATTTTTACTATATGTATACACTTAGATTAGTGGAATACACCAAGAAGGGTGGTAGCTATAACACTCTTGTATAAAATCAAATCATTCTCATAGGAAACTAAGAGCAGATCATTGAAATGCCAGTCACTCTAAAGTTTGAAATTACATAATGAAAATAAATCCTGTAATAACCATTCCATTTTGATATTTAAAAATTATGTAAGACATCACTAAAGGAAATGAAGATTTGGCAATTGAGATAGTAGATCAAATCCTTTTGGCATCAGAATCTGGCTTACACCTTTGTCCTAATTAGTGTAAGACATTGAAACTGAAATCAAGTTGGAAACTAATTAAAACTTATGGAACCATCAGATTTTTTTGTATTTAATACTTCTTGCATTTCTTCACAGCAATAGCCCGGTGTTATTGCTTAGAAGAGTACTCTGACACTATGTAGACTACATGTATATACATATGTGTGCACACATATAGGCATGTACACATGCATGCATTCATACACAAGAGCAGAGGTGAGAGTTGTAGCCCATGTTATTTAGCATCCATTCACCTAACTTGAATGTATTACTTCACTCAGAAAATATTTGTTATAGTGTCTGTTGAAATGCATATTAATAAACATATGCACATAAACATTGACTTGCGACATTACATAAAATCTCATAAAAACCATATCTGCTCAAAAAAGCTACAGAATGTGAAAATATTATAGATACATTATATTCATAAATGAAGCAATGAAAGAAAAACAGGTCTTTTGTTAGAATACTTTAATGAACGTTACTGGAATATATTTGAAACCAATTATTATTTTATTACAACAAAGGTAGAAATTTACAATTATTTCTTCATGAAATAAGAATATTTCCAAGACATGGCATAAAAATTATTTTCATATCTCTTGTGACCTCTTAAGATACACAGGATTTTTTTTACAAATGTATGTCAGTTAGTTTCAATGTTTTCAGAAACACAAAGATGCTTTGATTGGTATGATAGAATTGTTGCTTAGAAGTTTCAAGAAGACAAAACCTAAAATAAAAAAATACCATAATTGTTGTAAAATTATATAATGTACAAATTTCCAAGAGAATAGACAGCGTTTACTTTACAAATGAAAGTTTTAAAGTCTAAATTTATGTCATAAATTAGAATAATTTAATATTAATTTAGTAAATAATTATAATACAGTAATTGATTTAATCTCTGTGACCTAGCAATACCAATCCATAACATGTTAGTAGATCAAGAATCTAACAATAAATATGAAATTGAAAGTATCAAGTAATGTTTCAGTTAAGAAAAAGAGTCTAAGGTCAAGACATATCAGTTGCTTTTAAAGTTGGTGAGTAGAGTTAAGAGTATACCACAGAGATGAACCACTTGCCTGGCAAGAAGACCTTGAGTTGGATCCCATATGCTGCAATAACATAGCAAAACAAAACAAAACAAAAAACCTGTGAATGACAGACTTAAGAGGATAGAAAAATATATTAGGTTTCATACGGTTTAGGCTTATGGTAAGTAGAATCTTGCAGATGAGAATGTCTTCAGTAATATGTCACAGAAGAACTTAGCTTTCATAGGACATTGTGGTTATTGTTAAAATATTTAGAATTAACCATAATTTGTAATATGTAAGCTATGTCACCCCCAAGAATGTACAGGTAGTTTTACAATACATATTTCCAGATCATCAAATGTGGAGGTGTTACAAATATGGACATTAAAACTTAAATGAGGCCACTAGCACAGTTTTCCACCTAATGAGGTTAATGTATTTTATAAAGAGGACATTTTGCTAAGTATAGAGGGAAGATAATATGAAAGAGAAAGATCTGCAGATGACATGATCATATACCTGAGTGATGCTAAAAATTCCACCAGGAAACTCCTGGAACTATACAGAAGTTCAGCAGGGTGGCAGGATACAAAATAAATGTACAAAAATCAGTGGCCTTACTATATGCCCAGAATGAAACAAGTGAAAAAAGTAAGTGACCTTTACAATGAAAACTTTAAAACCCTAAAGAAAGAAATTACAGAAGACATCAAAAGGTGGAATGACCTCCCATATTCCTGAATTGGCAGAATCAACAGAATAAAAAGGCCATCCTACCAAAGGCAACATACAGATTCAATGCTATACCAATTAAAATCACAAACCAATTCTTTAAGGAAGTTGACCAAACAATCTCAAAATTCATATGGAGGCACAAAGACCCAGGATAGCAAAAACAATCCTGAGTAACAGAAACACTGCTGGAGGTATCACCATACCAAACTTTAATCTATACTACAAATCCATAGTTATGAAAACAGCCTGGTACTGGTTCCAAAATAGACACACAGATCAATGGATAAGGATGGACGTTCCAGATATAAACTCACAGAATTACAGCCATTTAATCTTTGATAAAGGGGTTCAAAAATGCAATGGAATTAAGTCTTATACATGGTGATAAATATGTGTCCAGTTTTAATCTTCTGCATGTGGACATCCAGTTTTGCCAGCACCATGGGAGATCTTTCCATATTCTGGTGTTTTCTGCAATTTCTTTCTTCAGGGTTTTAAAGTTTTCATTGTAAAGGTCTCTTCCTTACTTGGTTAGGTTTATACCAGGATATGTCATTTTTTTAGGGGCAGTAATAAATGAGATTGTTTTTCTCAGGGATTTTTCATCTCTTTCACTCTGGGAATATAGTAAGGCCACTGATTTTTTTACAATGATTTTGTGTCTTGCCACCCTGCTGAACTGTTGTATAAGTTTCAGGTGCTTCCTGATGGAGTTTTTGGGATCATTCAGGTAGAGGATCATGTCATCTGCAAATAGAGATGACTTCTTCCTTGCTGATTTGAATCCCTTTTATGTCCCTTTCTTTTCTTATGGTTTTAGCTAAGACTTCAAATACAGTATTGAATAGAAGTGTTGAGAGTGGACAGCCTTGTCTAGTTCCTGATCACAGAGGGAATGCTTCGAGTTTTTCCCCATTGACTAAAATCCTTGCTGTTGGTTTGTTGTATAGAGCTTTTATGATATTGATAAAGGTTCCTTCCATTCCAACCTTCTCTAAGGTTTTGATCATAAAGGGCTGTTGGATCTGTCAAAAGCTTTCTCTGCATCTATGGAAAGTATCATGTGGTCTTGGATTTTGGACTGGTTTATATGGTGAATTACATTTATCGATTTGCGTATGTTGAACCAACCTTGTGTGCCTGGAGTAAAGCCTACTTGATCCCATGGATAATCTTTTTGATATGTTTTTTAAATGCAATTTTCTAAGACTTGGTTGAAAATATTTGCATATGTGTTCATCAAAGAGATTGGCCTGTAGTTTTCTTTTTTTAAGTGTATCTTTACTCTGTTTTGTGATTAAGATGATATTAGCTTCACAGAAAGAATTTGGTAGTGTTCCCTCCTTTGCTATTTGATGGAACAGTTTAAGGAGTATTGGTGCTTAGTTTCCAGGAGTTAGTGTATATTCTTTTGTTTGTGGTGTTGCAGATGTCAAGTTTTAGACCATGGTGTTCTGATAGGGTACAGGCTAGAATTTCAATTTTCCTGTATATGTGGAGATTCATTTTGTGGCCTAATATGTCCTCTATTTTGGAAAAGGTACCATGTGCTGCTGACAGTAATGTGTATTCTTTGGTGTGTGGATGGAAAATTTGATAAAGATCTGTAAGGTCCATTTCTCTCAGGGTTTGATTAAATTCCAAAGTGTCTCTGTTAAGCTTTTGACCTGTTGATCTATACCGTGTTGAGAGGGCGGTGTTGAAATCTCCATGAATTATCATTCGGGGAGTGATTTCTCACTTTAGACATTGTAGGGTTTGCTTAATGAATGTGGAGGGTCCCATATTAGGTGCATATATGTACAGTATTGTGAAGTTTTCCTGGTGAATTGTACCTGTGACTAAAATGTAGTATCCATTTGTGCCTCTTATGATTGTTTTTGGTTTGAAGTCCACTTTTTCTGATAGTGTAATGGCTACCCCTGCCTGTATCCTGGTTCTGTTATCTTGGAGAATTTTTTTTTCTCTTTTTTTTTTTCTTGGAGAATTTTTGACCAGCCTTTTACTTTTAGGATGTGCCTATCTTTTGTGGTGAGAAGAGTTTCCTTAAAGCAGCAGATCGATGGGATGTGGTTTTTAATCCAAGTTTGTAATCTTTGTCTCTTGATCAGTGAGTTAATTCCATTGACATTTAATGATATAATGGAGAAATTTTTAATTCTGGACATTTTTTATGTTTCATGGCTTTTGTAAGTGTGTTTTTATGTGGCTTTTAGGTTTTGGTGGTATTATACTTCCTTTCTGTCCTCCTGGATATTCTACTATTTTCCTTAAAACTTGAGTATCATTTCTTGCATTTTTTGAAGGCCTGGTTTGGTAGACATGTAAGCCTTCAAGTTGTCTTTGTGCTAGAAATCTTTTCTTTCTCCCTTGATCGTGATGGATAGGTTTGTTGAATATATCAGCCTGGGTTGACATTTTGCTCGTTCAATACTTGAAGTACGTCTCTCCAAGCTCTTGCTTTTACTGTTTCCATTGAGAAGTCATTTGTTATTTTATTGGGTTTATCTTTAAAAGTGACTTGTTTTTTTTTTCCTTGAAGCTCTCAGCACCTTTTCTTTGTCTTGACTATGGAGTGTTTTGATTATTATTTGCCGTGGCAAGTTTCTATTTTGGTCATGTCTGTTTGGGGTGCAGAATGCCTCTTGTATTTGGATGGGCCTCTCATTCTTTAGATAAGGGAAGTTTTCCTTTATGATAATTTGAAAAATTTCCTCAGGTGTGGTATTTTGGGATTCATGCACTGGTAAACCCTGAATGCGCATGTTAGGCTTCTTCAGGGTGTCCCATAACTCTTTAATATTCCTCTTGAGTATCTTTTTGGCTCTAACAACCTCTTCCATTGAGCTGATTAATACTTCCACTTGTCTTCAAGATCTGAGATTTTATTTTCTGCTTCATTAGTTCTGGTGATAAGACTCCGTTGAGTGCTGGGTTCCAAATAGCTTGTCTTTTACTTAGTTTTAACCTCTGCCTGAGACTGTTTTAACTGCTCTATGCCTATTTTTGTTTCTTGAACTGCTTTTCTCAACTCCTCTAAGTGTCTGTTGTGTTACTTTTCAAAGTGGTTGATTTAGTTATTTAATTCCTCCGGAGTTCCTCTTTCATTGTATTGATCATGGTAATGATCGTGCTTTGAAAGTCTTATCTTGGGCATAGCTTTCTTGGCTATTTTCTGTGGAGTTGTTCTGTTTGGAATCTATCATTATGGGGTTAAATCTTTCAGTGGTATATTTGTCTTCTTGGGTTTTGCTTCTTATGGATCTGCGCTTTGACTTGGGCATTGTTGTTTAGTCTAAGACCTTTCAGTTTCTGTGTTTTTGACTCAACTGATTTAGTTTTTATTACTACTCTTGGGCAGTTATTACTAGTGTTTGCCTTCGAGTTGGGTATGTTTGTCTGTTGTTATTTTTATTTCCTAGATGAGGCTATATTAGCCTCATCAACTAAGTCAGTTTTAGTAGATGGGGTGAATATTAGTAAGGTAGTGCATTTTTAGGATTTAGTACTTTGGTGATATGTGAGGGTGAGTGGTATAATTCCTGAAGTTGTATATGTTTTGGGGGGGGTGGTTACGTGGAAAAGATAATCTACAGTATTAATAATTGAAAGGAGTAGGGTGGTAAAAAACAGGTTTATTTATCTTTGCGCTGGATGTGAAGATTCTCTACCATGTGATAGGATGATTGTAGAGGACTTCAGATGTATGGCCTTTGTCCCCTAGAGCTTTTCTTGAGTTTCCTTTGGACTCTGTTGAATTCTGAGGAGCAATGTGTCCTCTCTGCACCCTGAACGAGGGTCCTGGCAGGCCTAAGAGGCAGAGGGGCTGATGGCTATTGCAAATTTCTTCACCTAGGACCTGTGGTGTGCCTGTCCAAGCTCAGGGCAGCCTGGGTGTTGCTCAGGCTGGCTAGTGGGAAGAGCTGGGATGAGCAGGTGACCTGGGGAGCTGGTGGAACCTACCTGGGAGGGAGGACCACGAAAGAGAGTCCAGTTCTGAGTGGAAGGGGAGGGGCAGAGGACTGAACATTTGTGTTTTTTTTTGTTTGTTTTTTTATATAATACATTTTTATTATTATTTCAGCTCATACAAACTTAATAGGTACACCAGTTCCCTCCCTCCCTCCTCCTCCACCAAAACCCCCTGCTTCCCCTCCCCTCACCCCTCCCACCACATCCCCCTGTGCCTCCCGCCCCGATTCCCAGAGTCCTTTCTTGTGCATGCCTGACTTGCCTCTGGCCCTCCTCTCTGAGGACGTACAAGGACCTAGTGGCATTTCCCTGAGCCCCTTCCTGTGTTCCCCTTAAGCATAGGAACACTACTGTGGCTGTCAATTACTTGCCTCCAAGGATCTTGGTGCCTTTAGAAAATGCTAGACTTTGTGAGGTCAATAGTGTGTTGGACATTGCGCCGGGCATACAATGTCCAATTATGATTGCTTCGGCCCTAAATTGTGTGGAGTATCTTGCAAATCATTGCTCCTCCCATCCTTTTGCTCTTACACTCTTACCGCCCCCTCTTCTGCAAATGTCCCTGAGCTTCAGGATGGGGAGAGATTAGTCTGCCCTAGTACTAGGTGGTTGATATAAAGTCTCTGAAGTTCTGGATTGTTGTTCGTTTATTTTCTTTTGCAGTTTTGTTGCTCCTGCAATGCCCTTCACTCCATTGGGGTGGGCACTGTACGTCACCCCCTGGCCAGAGACAGAAAGGTGTTAAACTGGAGTCTTATTATAAGAGCACATTCAAGGGTAGATGTAATACTTATACCCAAATTTGGAATCGCATGGTCATATGACTTTAGGCAATTGCAAAATGGTTACTTTTTGATCTGCTGGACTATATGCCCTCCCCTTCTGCTGAGTTCATACCCCCTTAGTTGTAAATGATCAGGAACGAATTGTGAACTTAACTAGGTGTCACATTACTTTCTTGTAGTCCTTGATGGAGGCCTATTTTCTCTGCAGTAACATGATCACTTCTCTCCTTGTTTCTGGTGTGGCCCTCCAACCCCATCCCTCCTGTTCATAATCCTTGCAATTACTGTAGGTAATACATAGATTTACCTATGAGTGTCTCGAGATGGGCTGGGTGGGTTTGGTATTAGAAGCCACCTATTAGGGAGTACATACGGTGCTTAATTTTCTGGGTCTGGGATACTTCACTTAATATAATTGTTTCTAATGACATCCATTTCCCAGCAAATTCCAGTAATTCATCATTTTTGATGGCTGAGTAGTACTCCATTGTATAGATGTACCACTGTTTCCTTATCCACTCATCAACTGTTGGACATTTGGGTTGATTCCATGTCTTTGCTATTGTGCTTGGGCTATCAAGGTGAACCTCTGCTGTATGGGAGGTTATACGGCATTTCAATCTTTAATTTCTTTAAGAATCTCCAGACTGCTCGCCAGAGTGGCTGTATGAGCTTGCATTCAAACCAGCAATGTAGCAGATTTTCCCTCTCTCCACATCCTCTCCAGCATTTTTTGTTGTTTGTGTTGTGGATTTTTGCAATCCTGACCGGGGTGAGATGATATCTCAGGGAAGTTTTCATTTGCATTTCCCTGATGGCAAAGGAAGTAGAGCATTTTTTAAGATATTTGTTAGACATTTTAATTTCATCCCTAGTAAAGTTTCTTTTAAGTTCCAGGGCCCATTTTTTAATTGGGCCATTAGTTTCCTTGGTGTTTAGTTTTCTAAGTTCTTTGTACACTCTGGATAGTAGAGCTCTATCAGATATGTGGTTAGTGAAGATTTTCTTCCATTCTGTGGGTTGCCTTTGAGCTCGTGTTACAATCTCTTTACCTGAACAAAAGCTCTTTAATTTCACAAGATCCCAACAGTTGAGAGTTGGTAGCAGTGACTGTGCCATTGGATGTCTGTTTAGGAAATGTTGGCCTAGCCCAATCAGCTCGAGGGAGTTCCCTACTTTTTCAACTATGGTTTTTATAGTCTCTGGCCTTATATCAAGGTCCTTGATCCATTTGGAATTAAGACTTGTACATGGTGACAAGTATGGGTCCAGCTTTAATCTTCTGCATGTGGAGATCCAGTTTTGCCAGCACTATTTGTTGAAGATGCTGTTCTTTTTCCATTGGATTCTTTGGGCCCCTTTGTCAAAGACCAAATAGCTGTAATTTTGTGGCCTTATATCTGGGTCTTCAATCCTTATCCATTGATCTGTGTGCCTATTTTGGAGCCAGTACCAGGCTGTTTTTTATAACTATGGATTTGTAATATAGACTAAGGTTCGGTATGGTAATACCTCCAGCAGCGTTTTTGTTACTCAGGATTGTCTTTGCTATCCTGGGTCTTTTGTACCTCCACATGAATTTTGAGATTGTTTGGTCAACTTCTTTAAAGAATTGCTTTGGGATTTTAATTGGTATAGCATTGAATTATGTATATTGCCTTTGGTAGGATGGTCATTTTTACGATGTTGATTCTGCCAATCCAGGAACATGGCAGGTCTTTCCACCTTCTGATGTCTTCAGCAATTTCTTTCTTTAGGGTTTTAAAGTTTTCATTGTAAAGGTCTTTTACCTCCTTGGTTAGGTTTATACCAAGGTATTTCAATTTTTTAGGGGCTATAGTGAATGGGATGGTTCCTCTCAAGGCTTTTTCACTTCTTTAATTCTGGGAATATAGGAAGGCCTCTGATTTTTGCACATTTATTTTGTATCCTGCCACCCTGCTGAACTTCTCAATTAGTTCCAGGAGCTTCCTGGTGGAGTTTTTGGGATCACTCAGGTATAAGATCATGTCATCTGCAAACAGGGATAGTTTGACTTCCTCCTTGCCGATTTGAATCCCTCTTATGTCCCTTTCTTGTCTTATGGCTTCAGCTAAGACTTCAAGTACAATATTGAATAGAAGTGGTGAGAGTGGACAGCCTTGTCTAGTTCCTGATTGAAGTGGGAATGCTTCCAATTGTTCCCCATTGAGCATAATCCTTGCTGTGGGCTTGTTGTATACAGCTTTTATTGTATTGATAAAGGTTCCTTCCATTCCTACTGTCTCTAGCGTTTTGATCATAAAAGGCTGTTGGATCTTGTCAAAGGCTTTTTCTGCATCTATCGAGAGTATCATGTGGTCTTCGTCTTTGGACTGGTTTACATGATGAATTACATTTATTGATTTTTGTATGTTGAACCAACCTTGTGTGCCGGAGATGAAGCCTACTTGGTCCCCGTGAATAATATTTTTAATTTGTTTTTGAATCCGATTTGCTAAGACTTTGTTGAGAATCTTTGCGTCTGTGTTCATCAGGGAGATCGGGCTATAGTTTTCTTTTTTAAGTGAGTCTTTATTAGGTTTTGGGATTAAAATGATATTAGCTTCATAGAAGGAATTTGGTATTGTTCCTTCCTTTGCTATTTGATGGAACAGTTTAAGGAGTATTGGTGTTATTAACTCCTTAAATGTCTGGTAGAACTCTGTGCTGAATCCATCTGGTCCAGGACATTTTTTGGTGGGAAGATTCAAGATTACTTCCTCAATTTCCTTATATGTTATAGAACTATTTAAGTAATTCACAATTTCCTGATTCAATTTAGGTAAGTTGTGTTTACTTAGAAATTCATCATCTCTTTTGTGTTGTCAAACTTCACAGAGTATAAATTTTTGAAATATGATGTTATAATTCTCTGGATTTCTTGGGTATAAGTAGTGATAACTCCATGTTCATTTCTGATTTTGTTAATTTGGGTTTTCTCTCTCCTGCTTTTGGTTAATTTAGCTAGCGGTGTATCAATCTTATTGATTTTTTCAAAGAACGAGCTTTTTTACTGGTTGATTTTTTCTATCATTTTCTTAATCTCAATTTCAGATATTTCTCCCCTTATTTTGCTAATCTCCTCTCTTGTACTACTTTTGGGATCAGATTGCTCTAGTTTCTCTAAAGCTTAAAGCTGCATCGTTATGTTGTTTATTTCTGATGTTTCCATTTTTTTGATATAGGCATTAAGAGCTATGAACTTACCTCTTAGAACAGCTTTCATTGTGTCCCAGAGATTTTGATAAGTTGTATTTTCGTGTGATCTATTTTGGAGAAAGTTCCGTGTGCTGCTGAGAAAAATGTGTATTCTTTGGTACGTGGGTGAAAAGTTCGATAGAGATCTGTAAGTTCCATTTCTTTCAGGGTTTGATTAAGTTCCAAAGTGTCTCTGTTAAGCTTTTGACATGTTGATCTATCCCATGTTGAGAGGGCTGTGTTGAAATCCCCAAGAATTATCTTTTGGGGGTTGATTTCTTGCTTTAGACGCTGTAGGATTTTCAAAATGAATGTGGAGGGGCCCGTATTGGGTGCATATATGTTCAGTATTGTGAAGTCTTCATCGTGAATTGTACCTGTGACTAAAATGTAGTATCCATCCATGTCTCTTATGAATTTCTTTGGTTTGAAGTCCACTTTGTCTGATAACATAATGGCTACCCCTGCCTGTTTTCTGCTTCCATTAGCTTGTAGAATTGTTGACCAGCCTTTTATTTTTAGAGCATGCCTATCTTTTGTGGTGAGATGGGTTTCCTGCAGGCAGCAGATTGATGGATTGTGATTTTTAATCCAAGTTGGTAATCTGTGTCTCTTGATTGGTGAGTTAATTCCATTAACATTTAGTGTTATAATGGAGAACTATTTTTAATTCCAGACATTTATTATGTTTAATAGTTTTTATAAGTATATTGCTTCGCTTTTAATGGTGTTATACTTGTCTCCTGTTCTCCTGGATATGCCTGTTTTTTTCTTCACGCTTGAGTATCATTTCTAGCATTTTTTGAAGGCCTGGTTTGGTGGACATGTATCCCTTCAAATTGTCTTTGTGCTGGAAGATTTTTCTTTCTCCTTGATCATGACTGATAGTTTTGCAGGGTAAATCAGCCTGGGTTGACATTTTTGCTCATTCAATACTTGAATTATGTCTCTCCAAGCTCTTCTTGCTTTTACTGTTTCCATTGAGAAGTCATTTGTTATTTTAATAAGTTTACCTTTGAAAGTGACTTGTTTTTTCTCCCTTGAAGCTCTCAGCACTAGTTCTTTATCTTGAATGTGGAGTGTTTTAACTATTATTTGTCGTGGTGTGCTTCTGTTTTGGTCGTATCTGTTTGGGGTGCGGAATGCTGCTTGTGTATGGATGGGCCTCTCTTTTTTTAGATGAGGAAAGTTTTCCTTGATGATCGTTTGAAAATTTCCTCAGGGGTGGTATTTTGAGATTCTTGCTCTGGTATTCCATGAATACACATGTTAGGCTTCTTCAGGGTGTCCCATATCTCTTGGATATTTCTCTCAAGTATCTTTTTGGCTTTAACAACCTCTTCCATTGAGCTGGTTAGTACTCCCACTTTATCTTCAAGGTCTGAAATTCTGTTTTCTGCTTCCTTAGGTCTGTTGATAAGACTCTCTGAGTTCTGGGTTGAAGATAACTTGTCTTGTAGCTCAGTTTTAAACTCTTCTTGAGTCTGTTTTAACTGCTCTATGCCAGTTTTTGTTTCTTGCACTGTTTTTCTCAACTCCTCCAAATGTCTGTTGTGTTCCTCTTCAAAGTGATTGATTCGATTCTGTAATTCCTCCCTGATTTCCTCTTTTATAGTATTGAACATGGTAATGATCATATTTTGAAAGTCGTTATCCTGGGTCAGGATTTCTTGGCCTTTTTCTGCGGGTTTGTTCTGGTTGGAGTCTAACATTATGGGATTAATTTCTTCAGTGGGAAATTTGTTTACTTGAGTGTTGCTTCTCATGGATTTGCACTTTGACCTTGGCATTGTTGTTTTAATTCTTAAGATCTTTCAATTTCACTAAACTGAATTATTTGGCCTGGGGTTCTGGGGGTGGGCAGGGACAGAGCTTACCTTGGTCATGGGTGAGGTCTGGCTGGACCGTGCGTGCATCCCCACAGTGGGAGCGGGGTGGGGATTGGGAGGATGGGGGCGTAGGCGTGGAGCTATTTAACCCGAGGGCAGCTGGGGCGAGGCCCGGGCGCAGGGGGAGGTCCTCCTCATCCCTGGGCTCTGCGCGAGGCTCCGGCTGGATGGCGGGAGTCGGAGCCGGGTCCCTTCGGGCTGACCTGGGGTTCTGGTGGGTGGGCGTGGCCGGGGCTTACCTAGAGTAGGGGGGTGAGGTCCAGCTGGACCGCGCACGTACGTCCCGACTGGCGGAGTGGGGTGGGGTGAAAGGGTGAACATTTGTTTTTATTTTTATTTATTTTTAATTTTTTATTTATTTAATTCTGTGTGTGTGTGTGTGTGTGTGTGTGTGTGTGTGTGTGTGTAGAACCACGGGCAAATTCGGGAACTGCCTCCACCTCCTCCTTGTTTACTCTGCCCCGGGATTCACAGGCTCCTTCCTACCAGGACCAGAAATGCAGGCCGCCCTCACTTTCACCTGGCGTCTATATGTGGGGTCGCACTGGTGTGTTAGCACCACTTGCCACAGCTGGACACAACACTGACTAATGACTCTTCTGTGACTCCATCCAGATAGCAATTTTTAAAATATTTTTATAATGTTGCATATGTACACAATGTATTTTAATTATAGTTACCCCTTCCTTCCTTCTCTCCACTCCCTTCCCAGGACATTTCCCTAGCATGTTTACCTTATACTTTTATGTCCTATTTGTTTTGTGATTCTATAATAAAATGTATAAACAATAATGAAAATACATTTAGGATGTAGATAGTTCTTATGATCGAACTTCCAACTCTACATGGTTATGAACTACTGATAAACCTAAAGAACTGCAATTTTGTCCCTAGTCTCCTATGAGACTAAGTTCATGTTGTGAACATATGGATCCCTAGCACACAGAAAAGTAGTCATCGTGAGCATACATAGCTCCAGGCCATGGATGTTGTCCTCATATGAATGCATGGAATGCAGTTCATGAAAAGTCATCCACATTGTGTGCACATGGAGCCCTGGGTCAAGCCATCCATGTTGTAAGTCCAGGGAGCATAGTTCATGGGATGTGCAGTTGGGAATCTTCAAAAGTACTGGAAGGTACATTTCTAGGACTCACTTTCACAGCTCTCCAAGGTGTTGACCTCATGAGGGTGACACTTTGGAGCAGTAGTTATCGCCCCTTAGGAAAATATCTCCAGAAACCTAATTTCCTTATGCCAGCAAAATACACATGAAGATTCGCTCTAACCTTTACAAAATGACCCTCACCAGAACCAAAGGTTAGAGCGAATCTTCATGTGTATTTTGCTGGCATAAGGAAATTAGGTTTCTGGAGATATTTTCCTAAGGGGCGATAACTACTCCAAAGTTTCATCTTCATGAATTAAAACATACCATCCTAAGGTCCTGTTTCCCAGTATTAAGATAATATTGTCTATACAAGTATGCACTAGAGTATGTGCACATGTGAGTGTCCAAAGGTAACACTGAGAATAATCCTGGATTGCTTTACCTCCTTACTGTTTGATCTGGGGTTTCTCAAGCTCCACCTTCCAAAATTGGAATTGCAGTCTGCTGCCATATCCACCCAGCATATTTACATGGATTCTGGGGATCTGAACTTGGGTCCTTTTGCTTGTGAAGCAAATGTTTTAATCTTGAGCCATCACCCAGTGCTCAACTGTGACATTTAAAATAAAAAAGTTATGTGCTTTCAAATTACAGTGGTGGGGCAGGCATTCAGTGAACAGTTCCATCTAATGAGAAGAAACCAATGAGGAATAGGCAGTCCCAAGAAAATGTAAAACTTAGCAAAGTCAAGTCCATGAGATCTCAAGATTCAAATATTATACTGCTTGCCTTTAAACTCTGTCCTCCAAGAACACCAGGACAACTACCTACCTCCTGGTCGCACTGGTGTGTTAGCACCACTTGCCACAGCTGGACACAACAAACAGAATAAAATAAATAAAGTACAAATAGAGTAAATAAGAACAAATAAAATCAACTTAGAAAATGAAAAATGCATTCTGTTGTAAGTTATGTGAAATTTAATCAAGTCCATTTGTAAATCTGAAAACTCTTTATCTATGTACCCCAGTGAAAGAAAGCTTTAAAATGTAAAAAGGGAAAGATCTCAAGAGGCTTCTCACCTCCCTGGGAGACTGATGAGTTTTAATGCTGATGGGGGAAGAATTGAAGATGCTTTCGTCAACTGCAAACCATTGATATATGATTCATGTTCCAAAAGTATTCAGACATATGCCACCAAACCAAAAGAAACTCAGTGAGACACATATGTGAAAAGACATGAAAGTTAGATGAAGACAGTGAGGAAAGAAGAAAAATTGTAATGGGAAGAAGAGAAGGAATGAGATTAGAGATTGGAGATGACCATGTGAAAATATTATAAATCCACTGTCATGGTTTGAAATGTGTCCCCCACAGATTCATGTGTTATGGCACCTTGAGAAGTGGAGCTTTGTTGGACCAAGGCAGTCACAAGGGGTGGGCCTAGAGGTGGATTAGTCCCAACTTAACTCAAGAAGTCTGTCTTAGCAGCAAGCAGTCTTGCAGCTCTCAGCTTCCAAGATGTCTACAGTGCCTTATCCTCTTCCAGCTTTGGACAACCAACCATGCCGCTTCCGCTTTGAAAAACTGTATCTTCCCTCTGGAACCTTAAGATGAATAAATCTCCCTTTGTCCTTTAAATTGCTTTACTTTGGGTGCTTTCTCACAGCAATAGTTAAGAGTAACTGCTACATCCACTATATTATTTCATGAAACATTACAATAATAATTTAGAAAAGGAAAAAAATCTTCACTTGAAAACAACTATTTAGGTTAGACATGAATTCAGAACTGAATTTAGTATTCAATTTTTCATAAATATTAAACAATTTTAATCGATTACCTGTAAGTGCTCTGTGTCTGCAGAATAACATAAATAGATACAATGGGCAAAGGATGGCAAAAAATTGCACCTACATTTAGCATGTCTTTTTACGTTGTCATGATTTCCTGGTAGGCAAACACGTTTTCACATATAAGGGTCATGGAATTCAGTGTCATGGAGGGAATGAGATCTTGGGACCAACCACCAACAGATACCAAGCGTAACTGTGTGTGTGTTTTTACATGGTAATGACACAAAAATAATTGTCAAATACTCAGTGCACAGCACACAGACATGCACACTTACAACGTGTGTGTGTATCTGTATGCATGTTTTATGGTATTTTTAGGTGTCTCACGCAGAGATGACTATGTCAATAGATATGTTTTATCTTGGAATCACATGACTAATGAAATAAATGGAGTTTTTTTTTAATTGTGAGAAGTCAGAAATAGAAAATTCATGATGCCACGTCAGTGTAAAATTTGAAAGACAGGTCTGATGTTACGTGGACTCAGCAGAACAAAGGACAGAAGATTATGAAGATAGAAACTGCTGGTAACTTCAAGCAAAAAATATTTTAGGCATTTTTGAGCAAATTCTCTAAGTGGGTCTCAATCTAAGCACATTGAAACTTGCAGTCATACTTTAATTTTTATCAACACCAATTGTATGTATTTCAGAGTCATATTTGATACATGAATATACTCTTTGTTAATCACATAAAAGTATTTACATGTCATATGCATGTTACTTCTACTATTCTGTTGTAAAATAGGGTGAATACTTAGCAATAAGTTATTCCATATTTAATATTAAAACAGAAAGGAGGCTCAGGTCGGAAAGGTACAAGAGGCACAAAGGTATGGGGGAGAAGAGGAAAGGAAGAAAATCAAAGACAGCAATGTTGTTTGAAAATGTGGATGCTGATCTCAATAAATAAGTTATCAATCAATAGCTGAAGAGTAGTTGTTTATTGTTGTCAAGACAAAGGTGTGAGGGAGAATCATTCTCTCTGGGTCTTTTTATTGTATGTTTTAGGATCTGTCTGATCACTCTCTTTATATTTCTTCCGGAATGTTGTCGATACTGGGCAATAATTATTCCTATATATTGATATATTTTTACAGTGTAAGGGTCACAGATCACAGCTTTTCCCATGCAAATCATGTGCTCCACCATTAGACACGCCTCCTTGTTTCTTAGAGTAACAGGTCTGACAGCAGCCCGAAGGTAACTGTTTAGGTTTTAAAAAGTAAGTTTTTTGCAACATGGCACTCTTGGAGAAGCTCGGGTCTCTTCATCACTGGAATTGCATCTGCATATTGACTGGAAATCAGATAGCACTCAAAATATTTACTCTGTGCGTAAACCACAAGTCATATGCTATGGTTTTACTTCTGAAAAGACTGTTTATACTGACAGATTGGAAAACATGAGGGATATAATGTACAATACTATTTCTCATTTTAGAGAATAAAATGTTTCATGTTGAAAATAACTTTTCAAGTAATGCAGAAAATAGTCCAGTCTTAATCTCTTCTAAGGTGCATTGTAACCTCTGAGTCATAAATATAAAGTGAGGTGGGGAATATAAAGCCCCTGTGGCATTGAACATAAGGGAAATTTGAAAAGAATGCACAGTTTTAAGGATTGCTTGCTGACCATTGCCACTGATTAATATAGTAAGACAAAGTCAAAGAAGCATTTTAGTGATCTAATGATAACTCTGCTGTTAGAAATATGTGCATCATACTTTCTGCTCAAACAATGATTAATTTTATGGCCTAGGAGTCTGCTCCATGCTAAGAAAAATAAGGTAAAATATTATCAGTTACATAGAATTTTATAGAGTTCTTAATGAAAGACACAGATAAAGGGCTTGAAATTGTATCTGACAGGGACTCACATGTAAGCCAAAGGCAGGGCTCACATGGCATGTGTGTTACACTGGGCTCTAACATGACAGAATAGAATGAGCTAATCAGTTAAACATAAGAATTATATACTGTGATCATCTTTTATTATTTATGAGAGAATTTTCTATTTGAATGATTAAAATATTCTTGAAAGAAAGAATTTAAAATATTTATAGTCCTCAAAGAGTCTACTTTATTGATCATATTGTGAGACCAACAGAAAGGAAAAGTGGCAAAACACTTATGTTTTTATTCATTATGTTTGTGCCAGAATAAAGTATTATAGTTTATGCAGTTCAGACCTTCGAAAGTGCAGAACTGGCATTTCTAAGAGTTACCTAGCACTTATCAAAAGGGGTAGGAGTATGTTCAAAAGTTCTAGAGTCTTGGCACTTAGTACAGGAATGTCAACATGGTTGGAACCACAAAGTGGCTAGAAGATTAAGCTATAAAAATAGAAGGTGAGGATGCTGGACCCCATGAAGACCACGACAACAACACATCACAATTCTCAGAACTATCAGGGAAAAATATGAACAAATAAGAAGCACAGATATTTAAGAACAAAAGTTAATGCTCATGTGCAGAAAAAATATGCAAGCATGGAGGAAAACCATCTAGAACAATTATAGAAAAGCAGAAATGGTTTACATAGGGTCTGGGATCATTCTTCTTTTTTTTTTGACAGCCATATTATAAATACCACATATTTCACAGATTTGGGTGAATTACTTAAGAATTGTCTCAGTGATAGAGACAAAAAACTAACAAAATATTGCAATTATTTCGATGCCAAGTCATCTATTGAGAGCTATAAACATACACACATGCAAAAAATATGAAGAAAGCAAAGATAGGAGTATATTATAGACAAAATTCTCAAATCTGATGTTCAAAAACTATTACGAAGACGGTAACAAACTGCCTCTCTATAGTACAACTAAAATACACATGAGAACAGATTTTTAGGCAAATGATAGAAACTATGAGAAAATTATTTATAGCACTGATGAAATTAAGAGAGCACTCTCTTAATATAGAGGTCTGTACAGTAGGAAAATATGTTTAAACACTCAAGTAAGACAAAAGAAAAATAGTTATTACCCAAAGACAGCAAATAATAAAGATCAGACCAGAAATCAAATAGATTGAAAATTTAAAACTGTATGACAAATAGGCACAAAATATTCTCCCAGCCTCCTTAGCTGCAGGAAAATGCAGGTAGAAATCAAAGCCAATACACACTTCTTAGAACTGCTAGAGTGCAGAAGAATATTGAGTTACTGGAACTGTCATAGAGTGAATTTATAAATTTATAAAATTTATATTTATACACATATATATGTCATGGCAGCAATTTGGCAGTTTCTTGAAAAGTCAAGTAAGGATAATGCAGACAGGGCGACTTATCATTTGGAAGGATGAAGCAGTAACTGTGCCCCAAGCGTAAGAACAGCTTAGGCAACATAATAAGTTACAGGCTAGTCTACATTGTAGAGGTAGACCCTTTTCAAAACAGCAGCAACAAAAAATGTTTAGCACATCATATGAACTTATCTAACCATTCTATTATCAGCTATTTTCATGTGAAAGAAGAGCTTATATCCATGCAGACTCATGCACACTAATGTGAATGTTCACAGCAACCTGCCTTACTCATAGTCTCTGGCTGAGAACTTCTTAAATATATATCAATAAAGAAAAGAGTAAGCAATTGTGTTCAGAGAAGGATGCTTCTCAAGGACAAAAACAGGTGTACAGGAGCCAAGCAGGGAATACAGATTCAAATGGAAAGTTTTGCAGCTGATGGATATGTTGGTTACTCAGACATTCATTATGATTTCATAAGTGTACACATTGATTAAGAGTTGTTAAGCATTGTTCTTTCCATATGTATAGTTGCTTGTGACTTAAATTTCCATAACTATAATTATAAGCACAAAATGACACTAATTCAAATCACTTCAGTCTCCTAATATGACATCAATTTTTCTCTGCACTTGACTTATATTTACCTAATACTGGCCCCTCCACATTCATTAAGCAAACCCTAAAGTGTCTAAAGTGACAAATCAACCCCTGAATGATAATTCTTGGGGATTTCAACACCTCTCCCTAACATGGAATAGATCAACAGGTAAAAAACTTAACAGAGACACATTGGAACTTGTTCAAACTCTTACTGCAATGGACCTTACAGATCTCTACCAAACTTTCCATCCACACACCAAAGAATACACATTATTCTCAGCAGCACACAGAACCCTCTCCAAAATAGAGCACATATTGGGCCACAAAATAAATCTCCATATATACAGGAAATTTGAAATTCTAGCCTGTACCCTATCAGAGCACCATGGTCTAAAGTTTGATATGCACAACACAACAAACAACAGAAAATACACTAACTCCTGGAAACTAAACACTAAGATGCTGAATGAAAATTGGATTCAGGAAGAAATTACAAAGAAAATTCAAGATTTCCTGGAAGCGAATTGTCATAGTTAGGCAAGGTGTCAACTTGACTGTTGAGCGTTTAAGCTCTGGGCACAGTTGTAGAGAGTTGATGGTTGAGTTAAGCCAAGAGAAAATATGAAAGAGATGGTCCAGCTGATGGGGAAGATGCAGCCCATGGTGGGTGGGATTAGGCCCTGGATAAATCACAAAGAGCTGGTTGAGAGAGTTGGCATCCTCCTGTATACTTGACCAGACATGCTGGTCTGGCAAGTAAGGATTGTCCATCTCTCAGTCGTTATGCAGTAATGGTGTGGCCAATCCCTTAGCCCTGGGGTTGGTGCATGCTCTCCCGTCAAGCTGGACTGAGAACTGTAACCAGATTGTTGTAAGGAAATAAACCTCTTGTTCCCTTAAGCCGTTTGATGGTCATTTATCAGCAATAATGCAGGCAAACTGCAACATGAATGATAATGAAAATACAACTTATCAAAATCTTTGGGGCACAATGAAGCGGTCCTAAGAGGGAAGTTCATAGCTCTTAATGCCTACATCAAAAAATGGAAATATCACAAATAAATAACTTAGGAATGCAGCTTAAAGCTTTAGAGACACTAGAGCAATTCAATCCCAAAAGCAGTAGAATAAGGGGAAAAATATCTGAAATTGAGATAAAGAAAATGATACAGAGAATCAAAAGATCAAAAAGCTGGTTCTTTGAAAAAATCAATAAGATTGATACACCTAGCTAATTAACCAAAACAAGAGAAAGAAAACACAAGTTAACAAAATGAAAATGGAGTTATTACTACTGTTATCAAAGAAATTCAGAGTATTATACCATCATATTTCAGAAACTTATACTATGTGAAATTTGACAATACAAAAGAAATGGATGAATTCCTAAGTAAGCACAACTTGTCTAATTTGAATCAGGAAGTGGACAATTATTTAAATAGTCCTATAACATATGAGGAAATCAATAAAGTATCTCGAATCTTCCCACCAAAAAACTGTCCTGGACCAGATGGATTCAGCACAGAGCTGTACCAGACATTTAAGGAACAAATAACACCAATACTCCTTAAACTGTTCCATCTAATAGCAAAGGAAGGAACAATACCAAATTCTTTCTATGAAACTAGTATCATCTTAATCCCAAAAACTAATAAAGATACACTTAAAAAGAAAACTATAGGGCAATCATTTTGATGAACACAGATGCAACCATTCTCAACCAAGTCTTAGCAAACTGGATTCAAAAACATATCAAAAAGATCATTCACAGGGAACAAGTAGCTTTATCCCAGGCACAAAAGGTTGGTCAACATATGCAAATCAAAAAATAAAAAAAAAACTGTATACAACAAGCCTACAGGAAGGATTATACTCAATGGTGAAAAACTTGAACCATTCCAACTTTGATCAGGAACTAGACAAAGCTCTCATCCCTTCTCTTCAATATTGTACTTGAAGTCTTAGCTGAAGCCATAAGAAAAGAAAGGGAGATAAAAGGGATTCAAATTGGCAAGGATGAGATGATCTTATACCTGAGTGATCCCCAAAACTCCACCAGGAAACTCTTGGAACTAAAGAAGTTCAGCAGAGTGGCAGGATACAAAAATACAACCCCTAAAATAGTGAAATACCTTGGTATAAATCTAACCAAGGAAGTAAGAGACCTTTACAATGAAAACTTTAAAACCCTAAAGAAAGATACTGCAGAAGACACCAGAAAGTAGAAAGACCTCCCATGTTCCTGGATTGGCAGAAACAATTATCACAAAAATGACCATCCTATCAAAGACAATATACAGATTCAATGTTATTCCAATTAAAATCCCAAAGCAATTGTTTAAAGAAGTTGAACAAATAATCTCAAAATTCATATGGAGGCAGAGAAGACCCAGGAAGTGAAAACAATCCTGAGTAACAAAAACACAGCTGGAGGTATTACCATAGCAAATCTTAATCTACAGTACAAATCTATAGTTATAAAAACAGCCTGGTACTGGCTCCAAAATAGACACACAGATCAAGGGAAATGGGTTGAAGACTCAGATATAAGTGCACACAATTACAGCCATTTGATCTGTGACAAAGGGTCCCAAAATATCCAATGGAAAAGTAACAGCATCTTCATCAAATGGTGCTGGCAAAACTGGATGTCCACATGCGGAAGATTAAAACTGGACCCGTACTTGTCACCATGTACAAGACTTAATTCCAAATGGATCAATGACCTTGATATATGGCCAGATATTATAAAAACCTTAGCTGAAAGGGTAGGGAACTCCCTCGAGCTGATTGGGCTAGGCCAACAGTTCCTAAAGGGAAATCCAATAGCACAGTCACTACAAACAACACTCAGCAAATGGGAGATTTCAACCCAGCACAAAGGAAATCCACAGAATGGAAGAAAATCTTCACTAACTACATATCTGATAGAGCTCTATTATCCAGAGTACACAAAGCACTTAGAAAACTAAACACCAAGGAAACAAATTGGCCAATTAAAAACTGGGCCTTGAAACTAAAAGAAACTTTACCAGGGACGAAATTAAAATGTCTAACAAATATCTTTAAAAATGCTCCACATCCTTAGCCATCAGGGAAATGGAAATCAAAACCTCCCTGAGATATCATCAAACCTTGTTGAAGATGACAAAAATCCACAATAGAAGAATACCAAATGCTGGAAAGTATGTTGCGAGAAGGGAACTCTGCTACATTTTTGGTGGGAATGCAGGCTTACACAACCACTCTGGTGAGCCGTCTGGCGATTCTTTTTTTTTAATTTTTTTATTATTTATTCAATTGTGCGTGTGTGCGTATGTATGTGCGCCCACGTGTGTGTGTGTGTGTGCGTGTGTGTGTGTGTGTGTGTGTGTGTGTATAACCACGGGCTAATTCGGGAAGCACCACGGACGCCTCCACCTCCTCTTTGTTTACTCTGCCCCAGGATTCACAGGCTCCGACCTACCAAGACCAGAAATGCATGCCACCTGGCTTCTGCCCATTGTCTATACGTGGGGTCTAGGATCAGAACTCAGAACCTTGCGCCTGCAAGGCAGAAGCTTAACCCCTGAGCCACCTCTCCAGCCCCAAGTCTGGCAATTTTTAAGAAAGTTAAAGATTGAATTGCCATATGACTCTGCTATTCCACTTTTGGGAATAATCCCCCATACAGCAAAAATTCACCTGGATAACACAAGCAGGACCATATTCATAGCAGCACTCTTTACAATTGCAAACTCATGGAATCAGCCCAAATGTCCAACAGTTGATGAGTGGATAAGCAAAATGTGGTATATTTATACAATGGAATACTACTCAGGAATCAAGAATGATGAATTAATGAAATTTGCCGGGAAATGGATGGAATTAGAAAAAAATTATACTGAGTGAAGTATCCCAGACACAGAAAATTAAATGCTGTATGCACTCCCTAATAGGTGGATGCTAGTACTAAACCCACTTAGTGACACACTCAAAGATAAATCTCTGTAATACCTACAGTAATTGTGAAGATTATAAGCAGGGATGGAAGGGGAAGGAGGGTCTCACTAGAAACAAGGAGAGAGGAGATCATGCTACAGTAGAGAAAATAAGCTGTCATCAAGGACTGCAAGTAAGTAATGAGATAGCTGATTAAGCTTACAGACTTTCCTTCCTGATCACTTGTAACTGGTAGGGTTTGGTCTCACATGAGAGGGAGGGCAAAGAATCTGGCAGATAGAAGTTAACCATCCTGCAAATGAGAGACTGACCCCCGCCCCCACCGCAGTCTCTTACTCTTATTCCATCTACCTTTGAATCTATTCTTATATAAGACTCTATTTTTACTGTCTTTTATCTCTGGCTAAGAGGTGACATCCAATACCCATCAGGATGGAGCCAAGGATGGTGCAGGAACAGCAAAACTGGAAGAAAAAAAACCAACAAACCATAATTCATAATTCAGAGCATCAGAGACCCTACATTAATCATTAGGAACCAGGCCAGCCTAATCTCGCCCCATCCCGAAGCTCACAGAAATTTGCGGAGGAGGGGACGGTAAGATTGTAAGAGCCTAAAGATTGGAGGAGAAACGATATGCAAAGTGCTCCACACAAGGTATGGCCGAATAATCATCATAGGCATTTGCATGACCTGTGCAATGACCAACATATCATGACCCCCCCCCAAAGTCTAGCATGGATCACAGGCACTAGGATCCTTAGAGGCAAGGGATGTATAGCTTCAATAGTGTTTCTATACTAAAGGGGAACTCAAAAAAGAGCTCTAGGCAATGCTACTGAGTTCTTATAACTCATCAGAGAGGAGGACCCAGTGGAAAGTTTGACATGCACAGTAAAGGATGCTCCAGTGATAGGGGAGGGACAATGGGAGAAAGGGAGGGAGGGGGGAAAGGTCGGAGAAAAAGGAGAAGGGAGCAAGGGAGATCCAGGGAGGGGTGGAAGGATGGAAGGGAATGTGGTACCTTTCAACTTTGTAGGAGTGGAAAAAATAAAAAAAAAAAAACAACAAAGTACCAGCAAAAGATATGAAAAATATATTACTTTTACTTTGTCAAATTGATCCGTATGATCTAATTTCTTAATTCTGTGTATTTGAAGCCTTGTAAATTAGGACGATCAGTATAGAGCTATACAGAATTAAAGATGGGAAAATGTGTTTCACAAATAAGATACAGCAACAAAAAAAATGTTCTGTGAATTTTCTTTTTCACCAGGATAATGCCTGGTGATGGTACCATACCATGACATACAATGAGAAGGGCAAATGTTTGTTTGCATTGTGTCACATTGAAATCTGCATAAAATCTATTCACAGATTTTTAAGTTTTTCACTGAATATTTAAATTCTCTGCTAGCTTTTAGTGCCAGAAATAATGCACACATCTGCATATCTTGGGGTCCTTCTCTAGAAGAACCTCCTATTGAGTCACTAGTTCTCGAATGGCATAAGCAAGCTAAATTTGGCAATTGAAGATTTCAGTCTGCAAAGGCTATACTAATTTGTATAGTAACAAAAATAATTGTACACTCCTGCTTGACTGGATTTTCCTCAGCAAAAAATGGTATTTCCACTATATATATTTGGTCAGAAATATTTCAAATTTAGATTCAGTATTTCCTTTTACAGGAATAAGGAAACTTCACTTACATCTAAACCACAATTTTTAAAAAATTTCTCGGTGATATTTCTTGTTTTTAATCTAGTGATGATTTGCTCTCTACTTTTTAGGTTGTTAACCTGACACTGTACCTTATGTGCATATATGTATTTTAGATATTATTTTTATTTTATTTACAACACCCGAGGAGGGCTTAAATATGTCATTTTTCTCTGGTTTGACTTCATTAAACATCCTTTATGTATTTAGGGAATGAATAAAAACACCTGTATAATAATGTCACATTATTTATTTATAATCTTTTATTATCATAGTACGTATCCATCAGTACAATAAAGGGTAAATAACTTTGATGAATATTTTAGCATGTAACCTTAAATTAAAAAAGCAGCATTATAGGTGTTCATTGGAAAGATAGTCAACACATATTGCCAAAATTTTAAAAAGTTGAAAATTACCATTTTAACTTTAACATATTATTTACTTTACTTGGTCCATTTGTGGAAGTGTGAAATTTGTGGGATTCCTTGTTGAATAAACACAATTTTTCTAGCACTCCTATTGAATAAACATGATTTCCCCTTATTTATGGAATGCTATTAACAATAATGTCCCTATATGTTTAGCATTCATTCATATTTTTGCCAATCAGTCCACTCATTCACTATGTACACAACTACCTCAGTTCATGAAAAACTTAATCATTTGATAGTGCCTAAAATATTAAGGTAAATATCTTTTCCAGAGTAATATGACTATTTCTGCATTTTTTGCATGCATTTGTGTATATGTATACAAGAGAGTGTCCATGCCTGTGGAGGCTCAAGGGTGATATCAGAATAATTTTTGATTGCTCTACCTCCTCCAAACCTCAGGAGTCCAAATTATAGGCAGATGTCATCTCTGCCTGGTGTTCTTTATGTGGGCTCTGGAGGACCAAACTCGGGTCTTTTTTCTTGTGAGGCAAAGGCTTTATTTAGCCTCAAGCCATCTCTCCAGCCCAAATTACTACATATTATCCTAGTAACATTCAAAGCTTTAGAGATGTTAAAATGATGCTTGGTATACCTATCCCCAGAGAGAACAACATTAAACATAGCGTATTTTTATTTGTGAGATGTTATTTTATATCCTTGAATGGTTTCTATTTCCATTTTTGTATTTTTATCTACAATATGTTATCTTTTATCCTTTGATGTTTTCTATTTTCATTTTGTGTATTTCATTCTTTGCTCACTAGCATTTTGAGGTAATGAAATGATTTCTACCTTTAAAATAGAAGCTAATTTGTTTTTCTTAGAACAGGTCACAAAATATGACATTTTCTTCCATTACAATTTTCTTTTTTTTTCAGTCTGGGAAGATTTATTTTCATTTAAACCTTAATTTTTTAATCATATCTACATAGTAATCCTCTTACCACTTTTTCTTTTTTTCAAGTATTATGATTCATAAAATTTGCAAACACATCAATTTCACCCTTTAATTCACGTTTTAGAGCAATAACATTTTTACTATCTCATAGGTAATCATTTACCAATAGCAAAACAATCAATATTTAATGGTAGTAATAACAGAAAATTAATAAAAATAATATTGTAATTACTTCATTATTATTACCATTTCACCTCAATACACCAAAAGAAGAGAAATGGCCTTACTGTTTTCTCTGTGCTGGCTTTCAATCAACATTGTTCTTTGCAATCGGTCAGGAGCCTTTCTGGGTGTTGGCTTCAGGTTGTTTTTATGACAGTCACTCATCTCTGGACAAAAGGATTCAAATTCAATCTAAGCCTTGGGCTTACTGTTTGAAAGTGTAACGTAACAAGAATGGAACGGAAAAGAAGGATACAAGCTGCTCCACTAAGTCTTGTGTGCTTGAGTACATCCTGGTCATCTTCACACAAGAAGGAACACAAGCACGTGATGCCAACATACCTGAGCTGTCTGCAGTCTCTGATTACAAATCAATGCCATCATCATGTAGTGACTGTCCCAAGGCCACTCAAACAAATTTGAGTTCTGTACTTCACAATGAATTCCTGAAGATATAGAATTGAGTATATGGGTTTTTTCCTGATTTCTTTGTGGTGAGATGGAATGTTGTGATTGAACAAATAAAATTCAAAAAATTCCCCTCTGATTAGTAGCTTAAAATGACAAAAGAATGGAAAATACGACTCACATAAAAGTCTCAAAATACCATAAAAATAGAATAGGCATTTTCAATTCACTTATATTGAGATGTTCAATAAAAGAATTTGATATCACTGAAATAGATTTATACAGAGCATATATTTTTCTGCTTATATTTATTTGGTTCTGAATGATTTCTTCATAATGTAGATTCATATTAGAAAAATGAATTTTGTTGCATGTATTTCTTAGCATATGTCACCATCAATAAAATGCTATCATCATTGAAATTCTATGTATGTTTATATAGTAAAAATCTCATTTTTGGTCAATGTTTTCCCCAAAGAAGCTAATTAGTACATATGCACAGTATTTATATTTTAAAAGTGAAAGCCATTCATATTTGATTATGATAATTGGAAGACACAGCTATTAATTGTTTCTTCTTGAATGGTCATTTGTGTATTCCAAAAAGTAAGGTATCCCAGAAGATTGGAAAGTTGTGAGAGAATTTCCACTGAAATTCCAGCCTTTCATCCCCAAAGGCAAGTTTTCCTTCTTGTTTTGCATAGAGACAAGATTTTTTTTTTTAATTTCAGCAATATCATAGCTTCTTTTTCTTCATTGATTCTTTCCTGATTACACGTCATGGGACCCAGAAAGAATAGACCAAAGATGTGACCAGCACCTCTTGCCTTCTGCAACTGTCCTCAGACATGTAAGATGGGGGCCCGCGGGGGGCAAAGCTGCCGGGCAGCGCCACTTCCAACGCAGCACTGACTTCAGGCTCTGGGGCGCAGGCTCAGCCGCCTCCGCCTTTGTCCAGGGCCTATGATCTGGCCAGGATGGGCGAGGCCGGAGCGGAGGTGGCCGCGAACGCAGAGATCGAACTGAACTGGTCGCGCCTGAGCTCTTAGAGGCTAGAGTCGCAGCTGGAGCGCGTGGCGAGGAGCGGCGCGGCACGCGGGAGGCGCTGCTGCGGTTGCGGAGGGCCCATAACTGCTGGCCTCGTTGCCGCGGGCCGGGGATGCGGCTTCCCGCACCTCCAGCTGCTGGACGTGTGCGGCAACACGCTCAAGGCGCTGCTTCCGAGCTGCTGGCGCTCAGTGGCCTGCGCAAGATGCTGGCCAGAAACAACCGGCTGGGCGGGCCAGGCTCACTGCTCAAGGGCCTGGTCCAGTCGCCGCTGTGCAGCAGCCTCCAGGTGCTCAATCTCATTGGCGACTGCTTCCAGGAGGTGCCCCCCTCGCTGCTGGAGATGGGCGGCAACCAGCTGCAGAGCATCCCGGCCGAGATCGAGGACTTGCAGAGTTTAGAGTGTTTATACCTTGGAGGAAACTTCATTAAAGAAATTCCACCAGAATTAGCATATCTTCCTTCACTGAATTACTTGGTATTATGTGACAGCAAGATTTAAAGCGTGCCTCCTCAGCTTTCACGCTTGCATTCACTTCGATTCCTCAGTCTCCACAATAACTTACTAACATATCTGCCTCGAGAGATCCTTCACCTTACTCATCTGGAAGAGTTACGAGGAAATCCACTGGTTATGCGTTTTGTCAGATTTAACATGTGACCCTCCAACTCTCCTGGAATTAGGTGCACGGACCATTAAGATCCGAAATATTTTTTACACTCAATATGATCTTCCTGAGAATCTTCTTAGATACTTGAGTTCAGCCAGCAATTACCCAACCCAAAGTGTGGAGGAGTCTACTTTGATTGCTGTGTCAGGCAAATTGTTTGTGGACCTCTGTGGGTTGTTTAAACTTTTCAACTTGTCTTTATGTCTAATTGTTATCCACCTCATAGAATGTAGCAATGATTTGTAACAGTGCATTAATCCTGGCAAGGATATGGAAGCTGACCCAAGAAACACTTTCAGAGCAACTGCAGCCTGAGAGACTATGCAAAACACTTTAAATGCATGTTAGGAGAACTAGGCACATAACTAAACAAATACCAGCTGCACCCACGGCCATCTTAATTTCTTTTTGTTTTGTTTTGTTTTTGTTTACCTGTGCAATGGTTCCTTATAAACAAATTGCTTTTACAATTAGTGAGAGGCTACAGCTGTGATCCATCTGTTTTTCATGAAGTAGAAATATAGTTGACACTAATCTCATAAATCTACTTACATCTTGCACTAAGTGAGGGAAAATGGATGTGTAGTCCAAGCACTTGGGAGATAAACGCAGGAAAAACAGGGCTTAAAGTTAGTCTAGGCCACATGAATTTGAAGTAATCTGGGCTGAATATATGACAGACTGTCTGTGGGGGAGGGGGAAAGAGGGGAGGGAGCTTAGACATTTTTAACTGTCAATTATGTCTCCTTTGCTTGTACTGTTTGCTATACTGTAGTTTTGTCTACAATTAAAAGAAAAACTAAAGATAAAAGAAGAGGGAAGCAGAGGTCATTATGGTCATCCACAGTAGAATAGCTTCCAAGCATCTTTAACCATGGAGCACTTTGAAAATATTCTTGATAAAACAGAAATCCTTAAGATTTAAGAGAAAGATAGTTACATAAATTTTTGCCATCAGAAGTTATCAAATTTTCATTAACTAATTGAATATGCAATAAAATTGAATAACATTAAAACATAAGTTAGTATTAGAAAGATATAATGCTACTTAATTTAGGTAACCAACTTTCAGTAACATGTAAATAATGTTAGATGTATAGGGTTAGATTGCATTAGAATATTAGGTGACCTCTTAAAGGGCACACTTTCTTAAAAGCCAATTGTATAATAATATTTGTGTGTATTAGGTTCCTTTCATATGTTTTGTTTTTTTATTTTAGAAAAAGTAGAGTTCAGGGTAATTCAGGGTTTGTGTTTATATGTGTGTTAACTCATGAAATATGAGAGTTTCATGACTGCAGTTGTGAAACGCTGCTATAGTGAATCCCCTTACCTTTACCTTGAAATACTTAGTAGGATTATTTTTTCCTTTTGATTTAGAAATATTTTGTTGATAAAAGTGATCTTTCTACTATCTAACATGGGTATTATATTGTATTATAGAATAGAAGTAATACAAAGCAAGCAATAAGCTGCAGACTATAGGTTATGTAGGGTAAAGCTGACTTTAGGCAGTGCTGAAGTAGAAAGCCTAAAATACTTTGTAGCTAAGTGACTAGTTCAGTTATATAAAATGTTCATAGAAAATGCTCTTGATAGGACTAAGGTTTTCTGGTCTAAATGGTTCTGCTTCTTGATTATTAGCTTGACCTAAGTAATAACTTGAGCAAGTAGGCATGTAAATAGAGCATTTACCCATATAACCTTGCCAGCCTGCTAGAAAGAAGGTATATGTTTAAGTTTTTATAGATGTGTATAGATAATTTCTAGCCTTTGCCACAGACATGTATATGGTAGTGTTCTTTTAATAAAATGTTATTTGTTGTGGTTCTTTACATCTGTAGTTAAAACAGAATCTGTGATCCATGTGCAACTATCTTTGAAGATTTTTTTAGTATGTTTGATTGGGGGGAGGGCCCTGTATTGCTGAGATGGAGCCCAGGGCCTTGTGCATGTTAGACATGCCTTCTACCTGCTGAGCCACAATCCAGCCCTGTCACTGATAACTTGTAATTAGTTCTGCATTTTAGCTCTTTTACCTTTCTCTTTAATCTTCGACCTTATCTTTTACAAGAGCTGACAATGATTTCTAAGACTTTCTTGTTTCTGTTTCATGCTTTCCCTTTTTTCATGATGGAAGATTATAGAAATCACTCAGAAAAAAAGACAAAGGAATTGATCATCTAGATCAACCTCCAAAGTCAATTAGCAGATGGTGTTTAAAATGGTAGTTGATGAATTTTTGTGTGTATGTATAAGAGTTCACGTGATTGTGTGTGTGTATGTGTGTGTGTGTGTGTGTGTGTGTGTGTCTGTCTGTCTGTCTGTCTGTCGTTCTGTCTGTGTAGGCACAGGAGTGACTTTGGGAATCATCCTGAATTGCTCTACCTACTTGTTGCTTTGCTCTAGGGTTTCCCATGCTCTGCCTCCCAGGGTTAGTATTGCAGAATCCACCTGATGTTTTTATGTGGGATTTGGAATCCAAACTGGTCCTTTGCTTGGGAAGCAAAAGCTTTCATCTTTAAGCCATTTTCCCAGTCCTGATTTTTTTTTTTGTTTTGTAAAAGAGTTTTTCAAAATCAGCTGAGATAAGATCTGGCTGTGTAGTCCAAGTTGGTCCTTCCAGGGCTGGGTATAAAGGAAGTTTTTGATACTGCCCATTTAATGATTTTAGGTATTAAATAGATTTTAGGTAATAAAATTTCTGTGGGGAAAAAAAACCTGCTTAAGCTGGTCATGGTGGCACAAACCTATAATCCCAGTTCTCAGGAGACTAAGGCAAGAAGATTGTTGTGAGTTCAAGGCCAATGGGGCTTTGCAGTGAGTTTAGGCCACCCAGAGCTACATAACAAGACCTATCTCAGAAAAAAAGAAAACCACTTAAGTACATTATGTAGAATGGAATCTCCAAAACTAATATTTATAATTGGACTGGGTATGTCATATACTTTTAACATTCTGCATTATGAAATTCCAGTTCTTCTAGCTTCCCACAGTAAGAGTGCTAATCCTAGGACTACAAAGGTTGGTTAGGGAATGATTGGCACGTTGCCAGAGCTGATAAGGATAGATCAGTTAGTTGATCATGGTTCTCAGTTCTATGTATTTGAGTAATGATGGTGTAGTTAAAAATGTTCATTCATGTTTTATGCCATGTTTTGTTAAGGCATAAGTGTGTGTGTGTGTGCGTGCGTGTGTGTGTGTGTATGTGTGTATGTGTGTGTGATTTGTTTTTGTTTTGTATTTGAGACAGAGTCTTGCTGTTTAGCCCAGGCTAACCTTGAATTCCCTGTGTTCCCCATTCTTACATCCTCTCGATGTTCCTGACTCAGCTTCCCAGCTGCTGGGGTTACAGGTTCAAGTCATCTTGCCCGTACTCTTCTTTGACACATGTGTCTCTTGTTCTACAATTCTTGATATTTAAAGTTGGATTGAAAATTTTTAGAATAAACTTCTATACATGATACTTTCCAAGCAATTGAAAACCTATGAAGAAAAAAGAAAACACATAAAGAAACTTTCATTTGAAGTGAATTATGCATTATGAAATAAATGTGGGAATTTGGAGGTTGACATAAAGCAGTAGAACAGCCTTCATTAGTGCAGCATAATATGGTACCCCACTTCTACCAGATGTAAATATCAAGACTAAACAAGGAAGAGGCTGATCACTAAATGAAAGAAATCTTTGTAAGCAATGAAGGGCAGAGGAAGAGAAATCAGGGATACCCAGTCATACCCTGAGCCAAGAAAGCTAAAAGGTGAATTGCTTTAAAGTTGTTACTAAGTGGTCTGTCACTACATCTATGAGCCTTTATCACTAAATCTATATCTGTCCTGTCTCCATGTCATGGAGAGCCAGCAAGGATCTTCTTTGCTCTTCCCAGAGCCAGAATGTAGACTTGTTAACCTGGGATGTGTGTTACAGCAGATAGCCTTGGTTAATGTTTACATTTTATTGCATTATTTTTAAAAAATATATACAAATAGAGTTTGATTTTTAAAAGTATTTTAGTAGTAACTGTTTACCTATTTAAAAAGCTAATGAATGGAGTGAAGGGAATTGCAGGAGCAGCAAAACTGCAAAAGAAAATCAACAAACCACAATCCAGAACTTCAGAGACTATATCAATCACATAGAACTAGGACAGCCTAATCTCTTCCCATCCTGGAGCTCAGGGACATTTGCAGAAGAGGGGGCGGTAAGATTGTAAGAGCAAACGGATGGGAGGAGCAACGATTTGCAAGATTCTCAACAATAGTTGGGGCCAAAGCAATCGTAATGGGACTTTGCATGCCCTGCGCAATGTCCAGCGCACTGTTGCCCTCATAAAGTCTAGCATCTGTTAAGGGCACCGAGACCCCTGGAGGCAAGGGATTGACAGCCATAGTAGTGATCTTATGCTTAAGGGGAACAAGAGAAAGGGCTTATGGAAATGCCACTGGGTCCTTATATGTCATCGGAGAGGAGGACCCAATAGAGAGTTAGGCGTATACAATAAAGGACTCTCTGGGAATTGGGAGGGAGGCACTGGGGGAAGGGGAGGGGGAGGAGGGGGGAGGGAGGGAACTGGTAAAAAATTTTAAAATGTATAATTAAATTTTTAATAAAAAAAAGAAAAAAAAAGAAAAAAAAAGCTAATGGTATAAATATGAAAATGGAAAAAATTACTAACAAATTACTAATAGTTTTTTTAGTAAATCTTAATATGATTGTTTGTAGACATAATTTATAGGTTGTAGTATATACAACTATTTAGTTAAAAGCACATAATTTTTACCTAAACTATTCCCATCTCGTCTAAAAGTAGAAGTTTTGTGTCATAAATTTTACACTCTATTTAGTTCAAATTCTTAAGGTTTTTGAAATGTGCTGGGCATTTGACTATATAGTAAAGGCTGTTATGTATGATTTCTAGGCAGCATAATCTGTAATGCAGTTCTGATTCCACTGCATAGGAAAAACGCTCCTAACCATATCTATCTGAATATTTTACATTTAACTCTATATAATAACCTCAGTGAATTCATTAGCTTGTAGTTTTATTTTGTCTTCATAGTTGTACTCTTTTTAATATTACGTAGTGAGGTGTTTGGGGAGTCCAAAAGTAGGTGCCTTACATCCTCCACTCAACCCAAAGTTTGGAGCATTATGTCATTTATCAAGTTGTTTGTGACCGCTTCATGGTCTTTTACATCTGACTTGAGAGAGAAAAACTGATCCTGAGAGATTGCTCTGCTTGAAACTGGGCCCATTGAGTGTATAGGTTTTTTTTGGGGGGAGAGGGTTATCAGCAATTATCCTGTTATAGGTCAGAGCCAAAAGGATCAGGGACCCCATGAAAAACTATTATTATACAGGTTATTTTATTTTTTTAAAAATGCATTTGATACTACAAAGTATAGCAGCACTTTCTAAGCTGCTATATCTCGGTAGCATGGAAAATTGTTCGTTATTATTATTAGCATGTTTTATCACTGGTTTTGTTATAGGAAGAAAGGCAGAGTTTAGTGGTATTACATGTAAATGCCTCCATCTTTTCTATTCTTGTTCCACATTTACTAGGAATTACACAGTGGCAGACTTAGTCACTGATATAAGGAAATCAGTTCCCTACATATTAATATCTAGTCATTTAATGAAGTTTATTTGCATACTCTTCTGGCAGAAATCCATGACAGAAAAACATCTTCACTCATCAGAATATATTTTGTTCCTTAGGTCATGAATAAAGATAAAACTGTGTTATTCAACATTTCAGTCTGGGGAAGAAACTGGGATCTGTTAACACTGATATTTAAGTGATACTGAAAAAGATAAGTGAGTTGGTTAATTCTATCTGTGGTTGCTGCTTGAGAGAATCACTATTTTTACTATTTTAAATTTACATTTTATTTTATTAATTATTTTTATTTTAATATTTATTCTTAGATTTTTTTATTATTTAAAATTTGCTTTTACCATTTTAAATCAGCATTGACTAATGTTGATTTATTGAGAAACAGTATCAACTCCTAATAGTCAGTTTATAACAAATGATGTTGCTGGGGTGATTCCCTCAGACACACACTGTGACAGGGAGTTTGTCAGAGCAAGATCTCAGTTTACTGGGGGTAACAAATCAGCTTATATAGACAAAGAATCAAAACATGTGAAACAGGCAGCCAATTACCTTAATGGTCAGTAAAGCACATACTCTGCATAGGTCAGACTAAACATAATCTATGTTGGCTCCTATAAGCCAATTAGGACTCTGTGTAATGTGATCAGGGTTACGCCTAGGACACCAGCTCCCAGAGCCATCTTTGGCCCCATGTGCTAAGCCATGCCCTGCTCACTCCCTCCCAGACTGTTATCACTGGGCAGGCCCAACAGATGTAATGTTGAAGTTTGTTGCATTCTGAGCCCATGGGAAGTTCATGGAAATTAAAGACACAATGGAAAAAACTTTAAATAACCAGTATTTTGGCTTTTCATAAAGTTGGTGACTTCAAAGTACCAGTAGAAGATGTGAAAAATGTGTTACTTTTACTTTGTCAAATTATTCTGTATGATCTAATTTCTTAATTTTGTGTTTTTGAAGCCTTATGAATTAGGACTCTCAGTATTGATATATACAGAATTAAAGATGGCAAAATGTGTTTCATAAATAAGATACAGCAACAAAGCTTTGCTTTCTGGAAAAGTTTTATTGTATAAGATTTGTATGTTACCTTATAATGAAATATGCTCTAAAAAGAATGTTTAAGCTATTTCAGTTCTTGTGCCTCTTCCCCTTTCTCCTAGAACATTAAAAAATGTGATATTATATTAACGTTATATAACCTGTGTGAATTTTGCCTTAAACATTGTGCCTTATGTCATTTAATTGTTTTCTTGGATCAAATTCTGTATTTTGAAAAAATAACATTCTTAAACAAACATTTACTTTAAAAATGTTTATAATACCTGTATTTGGCATATTGTTGCTTATCTGTTATTTGAACTTATTCAATATACAACTCCATAAATTTTTTAAACATTTTTTATTATTATTTCCGCTCATACAAACTTAGTAGGTACACCGGTTCCCTCCCTCCCTCCTCCTCCCTCTCCTCTCACCCCTCCCTCCCAATCCCCCAGTGCCTCCCCCCACAATCCCCAGAGAATCCTTTAATGTGCATGTCAGACTCTCCTCTGGGCCCTCCTCTCCAATGATCTTGCATATCCTTACTCCTCACATCCTTGTGCTGTTACAATTTTACCACCCCCTCTTCCGCCAATTTCCCTGAGCCTCAGTATGGGGAGAGATTAGGCTGGCCTAGTTCTAGGTGGTTGATATAGAATCTCTGAAGTTCTGGATTGTGGTTTGTTGATTTTGTTTTGCAGTTTTGCTGCTCCTGCAATGCCCTTCACTCCATCCTGATGGGCCTTGTTTGTCACCCCTTGAAGTCCTTGATGGAGGCCTATTTTCTCTGCTGTAACATGGTCCTCTCTCTCCTTGTTTCTGGTGTGGCCCTCCTATCCCATCCCTCCTGTTCATAATCCTTGCAATTACTGTAGGTAATACATAGATTTACCTATGAGTGTCTCAAGGTGGGCTGGGTGGTTTTGGTACTAGGAACCACCTATTAGGGAGTACATACGGCACTTAGTTTTCTGGGTTTGGGATACTTCACTTAATATAATTGTTTCTAATGACATCCATTTCCTGGGAAATTCAAGTAATTCATCGTTTTTGATGGCTGAGTAGTACTCCATTGTGTAGATGTACCACATTTTCCTTATCCACTTGTCAACTGTTGGACATTTGGGTTGATTCCATGACTTTGCTATTGTAAACAGTGCTGCTATGAACATGGTTGTGCTTGTACTATTGAGGTGAATTTTTGCTGTATGTGGGGTTATTCCCGGAAGTGGAATAACAGGGTCATATGGCATTTCAATCTTTAATCTCTTTAAGAATCTCCAGACGGCTCGCCAGAGTGGTTGTATGAGCCTGAATTAACACCAGCAATGTAGGAGAGTTCCCCTCTCTCCACTTCCTCTCCAGCATTTGTTGTTGTTTGTATTGTGGATTTTTGCCATCCTTACTGGGGTGAGATGATATCTCAGGGAAGTTTTGATTTGCATATCCCTGATGGCTAAGGAAGTGGAACATTTTTAAAGATATTTGTTAAACATTTGAACTTATTCAATACACAACTCCATAAATTAAAAAAAGTAAGATAAAATTACCTTATAGTGAAGATCATTCGAGATATTCTCTTATGCTTGAAATAGAGCTCTATTCTTTTTTTCTTTTTATTTATTTCTTTCACTCATACAAAGTTGATAAGTACCCCATTCCCCTCCCTCCCTCCACTTCTCCCTGAATCCCCTTGCTCCCTCCCCCTTCTTGAAACACAGTTGTAGGAAACACCTGTGAATGAACGTGCACATGTGACCTGAGCAGAGGAGGGAAATCTTGTCTCTTGTGAATGAAGAAAGCCTTCTATTCAGCTTCAAAATGTGCTCTTGTCCTGAGCAAATGATTTGGAACAGAAAGCAGAGATGTAAAGTCAATTTTGGTTCCTGAATTTGCTGTAATAAAAGACACTATCATCTGGTCTTCTTGTGAAAGAAACATGACACACCCACGCTATTTCCATCTTATCACTTTTAGAAGTGAGATATATCCACAACTGTAGGCCTTAGCAGCATTTTAGAGTTTAAAAAAAAAATCACAACTGTAGGCCTTAACAGCACTTAGGGCTTGAAAAAAAAAATCACAAGTGAGTTCAAAGAGAAAAAGTTATGTGAAATACAGCTTTCCCAGAAGGCTGTGAAATTAAGCAGAGAAAATGAAATGCATGTTACTTTGTGTGTAGGCTGATTCTGCTTTGAGTGGAATCAAGGAGATTATATGAATTGAGTTGAAACTATAGAGAAATATCTTCCCTTAAACTTCCACAGAAGCATGCGCACACATACATGTGTACATGCTCACGCATAAAAATAGAAAATACAAACAAATTGAATTTGCACATGAACTAACACAAGTCTAGCTTGAGTAATTATCCATTGTGCTCAATATTCCTTCATATGTCATATATGCAGAGTTTTTATTCTTTCCTTGTCTTCCTGGTAGATGTCACTGGTCATGCAGCATCTCCTTCATTACTAAGAACAAAATCATTGGATTATTCGTGAGAAGAGCAACAAAGCCAACTGCCTGGATGTTTTGGGTGTTTAGTTACTTGTCATTTCTATTTCACTGGAAAAAATGTATAGGGGAATTGGAATGAAAAGGAAGTTAGGGAGATTTCAAAGTTCAATGTAATGTGCTAGCCAGGTTGGGATGGCAGCAGATGGGAACCCCAAACTGAAAAGCAGGAAACTGGTATGAATGTGGAAAGTCTGGTATGGGAAGTATCTTTGTAATTTCTTCTTTAATTTAACTTTATTTTTAACATAGAGGGTTTACTACCAATAAGTAGCAGGAATTTATTTACAGTGAGAATTATGGTGGGATAGATTCAACACCATCATGAGCATATGGTGACAATGGTTCCATAAGTAAGTTGATATAAATAACGTTGATTGTAAAACTGTCAAATGTGTTGAAAACACATCTACACACGGTATACTTAAAAATGTTAGCTTAAATGCCAGGATAATCCCCAGATGTCATTATGGAAAAGTAGAAGCCTCAACATTAAAAGGACTCTCTATTTTCCATTTTCACATACATTTGTGTATGTGTGAGTAAGTGTGTGTGTGTGTGTGTGTGTGTGTGTATGTCTAGGGGAGCATAGGCATGATTTAATATCTGTGGGTATATATGTAAGTGTGTGTGTGTGTTTTACATATCTGTGGGTGTGCATGACTGTGAGTACACAGGTCATGGATGGTTCTTCTGTCTATTCTATTGTGCGTTACTCTCTAATTAAACCCAGAGCTTGTTCACAAGGTTAGTCTGGTTAGCCAACTTGCTCTGAAGATTCCCAAGTCCCTATATCTAGAGTAGAATCACAGATTGGCCACCATGCCAACCTTCCCCTCCCATTTTTACATGCTATCTAGACATCTGAATTCTGGTCATTTTACTTGTGTGACAAGTGCTTTATCCACTGGGCCATCTCCCATGCCCTAAAAGTCTTCCTGAATAATGTAGTATTAATGTGATTGTTCACTGAATTAGGAAAGAAACAAAACATTATAGAGAAAATCGACTAAAAAATATTGGGTCGTTAATGCCAAAACTATTATTTTGTATTTACCAATAAAGCATATTGAACTGAAATAAGCAGAGTAAGAAAGCTTTTTCTATGACTTCTGTAGAAGAGGATATATATATGCCATTAAATAAAATTGGTTCAGATGAGGAGAAGCACTTGAAAAACGCTCACTCAATAAATTAGAGAATGTTGAACAGGAGATAATAGCAAAAACAGAATTGACAAAATTTGAGCTTAACTGGGGCAGTGCAATGATTCTCAATTAGTATATAGATACTTTAAAACAAAAAATACTAGATACTTTAAAATAAAAAATGCTATCGATTTTTCTGGAACCTCGATTAGTTTAGTCCACAAATAACACTGAATGTGGAAAAAAAAAGAAATGTCCATCTTGCCTATGAACATTATAAACAGTAGCAAATCCTACCAAGCAGAGATTTCTAGAGGCTCATAGTAAATTTCTGTTTGAATAAAAATCTTTAGATGGAAGTCATTACAAATAATATGAAATAGTAAATAAATACCATTGCATAAAAGTGGAAATTCCTGACTATATAAATCACCACCTCCTTATGACGGAGAATCTTCAGTATACATAGTAGAACTGAAATAAACAATGGCCCAAATCTCATTATGTCACTATATTGCACAAAGCTGTGTAACTGATTGCTAATATTGCCTTTTTTCAGTGTCATTTTGAACAATCAGCCTATTTAAAAACATCCCTGAAAATTAAAGCAATAAGGGCTATTGATAGATTTATCTGCATAGAAAGGAAAATAAGTTTAATTTAATGGCCATTTCATAAGAACAGCACTAATTTGCAAACACTATTCTACTTAGAAAGATAGACATCTTGCAGAAACAATTGTTTTTAAATGTACCAATGAAATAATACTAGAAACACAGTGAGACATTTATGAGTATAACTAAAACATCATCTACATGGAAGTTATTGGGCCTACATAGAGATATTTTAAAAACCTAATTATACCTTGACATAACTTCTAAATATCAACAATGTGTCTAATAACCCTAACAGGCTTTTTAAAAAAGAATTTTGGATCAATTCTAAGCAATAGTTCAGTCATGTTGTAGGATCTCTAAAAAGAATCCCCAATATATTCTAAGTTGTAAGTTCTGAAACTTGAGAACTTGCTAGTGATGATAGAGAAAAATTGGTGACATGATTCTTTTAGATGTTATGACCCATATTAAAACTGTTTTAATAAACATAATGTGATATGAGAGCAGCAACACACAAATTAAGGCGTCACAACAGGTGCCTCTCACATGAAGAGTAGGAGTGGTGCCTCCCTCAAGGATGGTGGGAGCTGGCAATGTGCATCAGAAATTGACGTGACTTGGAAAGAACATGAGCACCAAGCTTTTCCTCCAAATTAAAATACTTTTCCTTGGAACTATGCTCTTTCAGACCATCTCAGCCTTATAAACAATTCTTTTTAAAAGAGAAAAGACTTTGTCCTCAACCTGGAAAATCTTTGCCCTGAAAACTTCAAAACTTTAATTTGATCCCCCAACATCCATGTCAAAAACCAGGTATGGTGGGAAGGTTTGGCATACATACATTTACAATATCCCCCTAAATACACACACACACACACACACGACACACGACACACAAAAATGGAAAAAGAAAAAAAATTTCTACATTGACTATTTAATTCTTTTTTTATAATACATTTTTTATTATTATTTCAGCTCATACAAACTTAATAGGTACACCAGTTCCCTCCCTCCCTACTCCTCCCCGCTAACCCCCTTCTCCCCCTCCCCTCACCTCTCCCTTCCTATCCCCCAGTGCCTCTGGCCCCAATTAACAGAGAGTCCTTTCCTGTGCATGCCTGATTCTCCTCTGGGCCCTCCTCTCCAATGATGTACAAGGACCCAGTGGCCTTTCCCTGAACCCGTTCCCGTGTTCCCCTTAAGTATAGGAACACTGCTGTGGCTGCCAATCCCTTGCCTCCAAGGATCTTGGTGCCTTTAGCAGATGCTAGATTTTGTGAGGTCCATAGTGTGTTGGACATTGCACAGGGCATGCAAAGTCCAATTATGATTGCTTCGGCCCTAACTTGTGTGGAGTATCTTGCAAATCATTGCTACTCCCATCCTTTTGCTCTTACACTCTTACCGCCCCCTCTTCCTCAAATGTCCCTGAGCTTCAGGATGGGGAGAGATTAGTCTAGCCTAGTTCTAGGTGGTTGATATAGAGACTCTGAAGTTCTGGATTGTGGTTTGTTGATTTTGTTTTGCAGTTTTGCTGCTCCTGCAATGCCCTTCACTCCATCCTGATGGGCATTGTGTGCTACCCCCTGGCCAGAGACAAAAAGCTGTTAAACTAGAGACTTGTTATAAGAGCACATTCAAAGGTAGATGTAATAAAAGTAGGAAACCACAGTGAGGGAGGGGTCTATCACCCATTTGCAAAATGGTTACTTTTTATCTGCCAGACTATATGCCCTCCTCTTCTGGTGAGATCATATCCCCACAGTAGTAAATGATCAGGAACGTAAGTCTGTGAACTTAATCAGATGTCTCATTACTTATTTGAGTCCTTGATGGAGGCCTATTTTCTCTGCTGTAACATGGTCCCCTCTCTCCTTGTTTCTGGTGTGGCCCTCCTACCTCATTCCTCCTGTTCATAATCCTTGCAATTACTGTGTTACATAGGTTTACTTTGTTGAGAATCTTTGCATCTGTGTTCATGAGGGAGATCGGCCTATATTTTTCATTTTTAAGTAAATCTTTATTAGGTTTTGGGATTAAAACGATATTAGTTTCATAGAAGGAATTTGGTAGTGTTCCTTCCTTTGCTATTTGATGGAACAGTTTAAGGAGTATTTGTATTATTAACTCCTTAAATGTCTGGTAGAATTCTGTGCTGAATCCATCTGGTCCAGGACATTTTTTGGTGGGAAGATTTGAGATTACTTCTTCAATTCCTTATATGTTATAGGACTATTTAAATAATTCACAACTTCCTGATTCAACTTAGGTAAGATGTGTTTACTTAGAAATTCATCCATCTCTTTTGTGTTGTCAAAAGAGATGTGTGTATAAGTTTTTGAAATATGATGTTATAATTCTCTGGATTTCTTGGGTATCAGTAGTGAGAACTCCATGTTCATTTCTAATTTTATTAATCTGGGTTTTCTCCCTCTTGCTTTTGGTTAATTTCGCCAGGGGTGAATCAATCTTATTGATTTTTTCAAAGAACCAGCTTTTTGACTGGTTGATTTTTTCTATTGTTTTCTTAATCTCTATTTCAGATTTTCTCCCCTTATTTTGCTAATCTCCTCTCTTCTACTACTCTTGTGATCAGATTGCTCTAGTTTCTCTAAAGCTTTCAGCTGCATTGTTACGTTGTTTATTTCTGATGTTTCAATTTTTTTGATATAGGCATTAAGAGCTATGAACTTACCTCTTAGAACAGCTTTCATTGTGTCCCAGAGATTTTGATAAGTTGTATTTTCATTATCATTCACTTTCAGGAAATCTTGAATTTCCTTTTTAATTTCTTCCTGAATCCAGTTCTCATTCAGCATCATATTGTTAAGTTTCCAGGAGTTAGTATATTTTCTCTTGTTTGTTGTGTTGTGGATGTCCAGCTTTAGGCCATGGTGGTCTGACAGGGCACATTTTAGAATTTGAACTTTTTTGTATATGTGTAGATTCGTTTTGTGGCCCAGTATGTGATCTATTTTGGAGAAAGTTCCGTGTGCTGCTGAGAAAAACGTGTATTCTTTGGTGCGTGGGTGAAAAGTTCGATAGAGATCTGTAAGGTCCATTTCTTTAAGGGTTTGATTAAGTTCCAAAGTGTCTCTGTTAAGCTTTTGACCTGTTTATGTATGCCATGTTGAGAGGGCGGTGTTGAAGTCCCCAAGAATTATCGTTTGGGGGTTGATTTCTTGCTTTAGATGCTGTGGGGTTTTCTTAATGAATCTGGAGGGGCCTGTATTGGGTGCATATATGTTCAGTATTGTGTAGTCTTCCTGGTGAATTATACCTGTTACTAAAATGTAGTATCCATTTGTGTCTCTTATAATTTTCTTTGGTTTGAAGTCCACTTTGTCTGATATCATAATGGCTACCCCTGCCTGTTTTCTGCTTCCATTAGCATGTAGAATTGTTCACCAGTCTTTTATTTTTAGAGCGTGCCTATCTTTTGTGGTGAGATGGGTTTCCTGCAGGCAGCAGATTGATGGATTGTCATTTTCAATCCAAATTTGTAATCTGTGTCTCTTAATCTGTGAGTTAATTCCATTAACATTTAGTGTTATAATGGAGAAACTATTTTTAATTCCAGACATTTATTATGTTTAGTAGATTTTATAAGTATATTGCTTTGCTTTTAATGGTGTTATTCTTGCCTTCTGTTCTCCTGGATATGCTTGTTTTTTTTCTTCAAGCTTGAGTATCGTTTCTAGCATTTTTTGAAGGCCTTGTTTGGTGGACATGTATCCCTTCAAGTTTTCTTTGTGCTGGAAGATTTTTCTCTCTCCCTCGATCATGACAAGGAAAATTTTCAAGGAAAACTTTCCTCAGGGGTGGTATTTTGAGATCCTTGCTCTGGTATTCCATGAATATGCATGTTAGGTTTCTTCAGGGTGTCCCATATCGCCTAGATATTTCTCTCAAGTATCTTTTTGGCTTTAACAACCTCTTCCATTGAGCTGGTTAATACTCCCATTTTATCTTCAAGGTCTGAAATTCTGTTTTCTGCTTCATTAGTTCTGCTGATAAGACTCTCTGTGGAGTTCTGGGTTGAAGATAACTTGTCTTTTAGCTCAGTTTTAAACTCTGCTTGAGTCTGCTTTAACTGCTCTATGCCAGTTTTTGTTTCTTGCACTGTTTTTCTCAACTCCTCCAAGTGTCCGTTGTGTTCCTCTTTAAAACGATTGATTCGATTATTTAATTCCTCCCGGATTTCCTCTTTCATAGTATTGTACATGGTAATGATCATATTTTGAAGATCGTTATCTTGGGTCAGGCTTTCTTAGCCATTTTCCATGGGTTTGTTCTGGTTGGAGCCTAGGTCGCGCAGTGAGGCCCGGCTGGACCGTGCGCGCGTCCCAGGCGGCAGAGTGCAGGGATGGGTGACTATTTAATTTTTTTTTTATATTTTATTATTATTATTATTATTTATTCAGCTGTGAGCATGTGCGTGTGTATGTGTGCACGTGTGTGTCTGCATGTGTGTGTGTGTCTCTGTGTATGTGTAGAACCACAGACGAACTCACGAACCACCATGGACGCCTCCACCTCCTTCTGCCCCGTGATTTACAGGCTCCGCCCTACCAGGACCAGAAGCGCAGGCCGCCCCCACTTCGCCTGGCATCTATATGTGGGATCTGGGATCCGAACTCAGGACCTTCCGCCTGCAAGGCGGAGGCTTAACCCTTGAGCCACCTCTCCAGCCTGACTATTTAATTCTTTTTTTTAATATCTTTTTTTATTAAAAATGTAATTATACATTTTAAAATTTTTTACCAGTTCCCTCCCTCCCCCCTCCTCCCCCCGAACCCCCTCCTCCCCCTCCTCTCCCTCCTCATCCCTCAGTGCCTCCCCCCCAATTCCCAGAGAGTCCTTTATTGTGTACGTCTGACTCTCCACTGGGTCCTCCTCTCCGATGACATATAAGGACCCAGTGGCATTTCCATAAGCCCTTTCTCTTGTTCCCCTTAAGCATAGGAGCACTACTATGGCTGTCAATCCCTTGCCTCCAGGGATCTCGGTGCCCTTAACAGATGCTAGACTTTATGTGGGCAACAGTGCGCTGGACATTGCGCAGGGCATGCAAAGTCCCATTATGATTGCTTTGGCCCCAACTATTGTTGAGAATCTTGCAAATCGTTGCTCCTCCCATCCTTTTGCTCTTACAATCTTACCGCCCCCTCTTCCGCAAATGTCCCTGAGCTCCAGGATGGGGAGAGATTAAGATGGCCTAGTTCTATGGGATAGATATAGAGTCTCTGAAGTTCTGGATTGTGGTTTGTTGATTTTCTTTTGCAGTTTTGCTGCTCCTGCAATTCCCTTCACTCCATCCTGCTGGGCACTGTATGTCACCCCCTGGCCAGAGACAAAAAGCTGTTAAACCAGAGTCTTGTTATAATAGCACATTCAAGGGTAGATGTAATAAAAGTAGGAAACCTCAGTGAGGGAGTGGTCCATCACCCATTTGCAAAATGATTACTTTTTATCTGCTAGACTATATGCCCTCCCCTTCTGGTGAGATTAGGAAAGAACGTCTGTGAACTTAACCAGGTTTCTCATTACTTACTTGCAGACCTTGATGGAGGCCTATTTTCTCTGCTGTAACATGGTCCCCTCTCTCCTTGTTTCTGGTGTGGCCCTCCTACCCCATCTCTCTTGTTCATAATTCTTGTAATTACTGTGTTACATAGGTTTACATTTGAGTGTCTCAATGTGGGCTGGGTGAGCTTGATACTAGGAGCCACCTATTAGGGAGTACATACGGCACTTAATTTTCTGGGTTTGGGATACTTCACTTAATGTAATGTTTCTAATGACATCCATTTCCCAGCAAATTCCAGTAATTCATCATTTTTGATGGCTGAGTAGTACTCCATTGTGTAGATGTACCACAGTTTCCTTATCCACTCGTCAACTGTTGGACATTTAGGTTGATTCCATGACTTTGCTATTGTAAACAGTGCTGCTATGAACATGGTCGAGCTTGTGCTATCGAGGCGAACCTCTGCTGCACGGGGGGTTATTCCCAAAAGTGGGATAGCAGGGTCATATGGCATTTCAATCTTTAATTTCTTTAAGAATCTCCTGACTATTTAATTCTTATAAATTATTTGAAAACATTGAAAGCTTGTATTTTAGTTTTGGCAGCATAAAGTAAGTAAGTAAAGAGCTTTTATGCTTAGGAAAAAAATAAAATGTGGGAATAAAAAACTGTGTACATAGGAGAAATAGAAGGAAAAAGAATACTATTTCTTGCATTCTTGCACCAGTATTTTTTCCCATTCAGGAACTTATTTTTGACTGTCAGACTATTGAATACAGTGGCGTTTCATGTTGGTGGAGAAATTTTTCTTACAATGAGATTTTTTAAAGTATTTGGTTTAAAATGAAAATAATGAATGCTGAACGAGAGGATCTTGGCTGCTTTTTAGTTTTCTGTGACAATTTCATAATCCAAACAATTTAGGGGAATAGGGTGATTCATTCATGTATACAGGTCTATACAATCTATTATGTTGGCAGGAGAGTTTTGTAAACATCCACGAGACAATGAAAGTGACCATGCCATAGACACAGGAAAAACAGAGGGAAAACATACTTTGTACCTTGCCAGTCTGCCAAATTCCAACCAATCCTTTCTCTATCTTATCCATCTATTCAGTGAGTAACCCCATTTGCCATGAACTGAGGCATCTCACATCAACCACACAATCTCCTATAGGCTTGTTTGAAGACCAGCCTTAACTAAATAATTCTTCATAGGTTGCCTAAAGACTCAATCCTCAAATTTCAAGTTGACTTCCATCTTCACATTGATACAATGAGGTTTTATATGGGTTGGAGGATATCTGAATGTCACAATCTGAAGAACTGATTTCGCATTTGTAGCTTTAGATTTGAGATTAAATCTCAAAATTAAAAAAATTAAGTCTCTTAAAAATTGCTGACAGGAAATAGATTAGAGGCAAAACATTTGAAAATACCCTTACAATTTCATTTAGATCAAACATCACCTTGCAGCCTATGAAGCAGAAAAACATACATACAAAACATTCTTCAAATGAAGTACCTCAGTGAAGCTGGATATAGAGGCTATGACATTATGGATCCTAAACGAAAGAGTGTGGAAAGGAATCTTGAGTAGCAAGAGAAGACAATGAATGCTAGGTTGTGCTTTTAAAATCGCTTGGTGGTTAAAGTCTTTGAAAGTAAAAGGACCTGGGTTCAGATCCCCAGATGCCACATAAAAATGTTGGGTGTATAATAGCAGCAACATGTAATTCCAGCCCTGAAAGTGGAGCCTGGGAAAACCCAAAGCAAACATTAAGAAGGTAGAGCAATCCAGGGTGATTCTTGATGTTATCCTTGGGCCTCAAGAGGCACAAACACTCAAGTGCCCTTTTGTAAACACACACACACACACACACACACACACACACACACGAAACATATACATACAAAAGTTTCTGCAAGGAGAACACACGGTCAATATAAGGCTATCATGATGAAATTATAAGGAACATTGAACCCACATTCCCAATATTTTGTGATAAATGAAATTGTAAAAAGATGTGAGCTTCTTCCAGAAGACACACTGTCCTATAGATGGCAGGAACCGAAGGAAATCCATGTATAAGCAGATTTCTTTTCTATCCAATTTTGATGTACATGCCTTATTGATATGGAAGTATTTATCTGATTGTGTTAAACTGCTTCAGAAGAGCATTCCAAAGCCTAGGAAACAGCTTGGATTCCTATCATTTGGGAAAGACTATCAACATAACAAACTCGTGATTGCTTTTCTCAGCTGAGATTAATTATGAGAAGTAATCAAATGATCTCCTCCACCACTGAGCCACAAACTGGCTTTCAGAATGTCATTTAGAGTGAGAAGCCACTTCTGAGACCCAAAGGAGAAGAGACGCCCAGGATGCTGTGTTACTTTGTGGTTAGATACTGCGTGGAAGGCGGTAAACTCACCTTGAGCTTTGACAGCGGATCTGAAGTAGTCAGAGGTGTTTACTGCACGGTTACCTAGAAATGAAACTAACAGACGTGTAGCTACTGATAAGTGACACTTCTTTATTCGTAACCTTTCCGAGTTGTGTGATCAAAGATAATTCAAAATGAATGGAATCTAAAAGACACCTGAACAAAATGAAGGAAATAAAATGAAAAGGGAGGAAAGTGAGTCTCTGGATATGTAGAATAAAACACTGAAGTGGAAATAAAAATGCACATGATTATACAAAGATTAAAAAGCAAAGATGTTTGAAGAAAAACATATTGAATTATATTTCTTGTTTTAATGTTCTGATTAAGAGACTGAGCACTTTTCTGAATAAAAATGGAGGAGGGGAACCCCCTTGTTTCAGTTCAAATTTTAGACTATTTGCAGTTTTGTAGTAATTTAGTATAATGCTAGCTGTGGGCTTGTCATTTGTTACTATTAGTTTGTTAGTATATGCTTCTTTTATTCTTTTCTTACATTTCTTTTTTTTAACATTTTTTATTATTATTTCCGCTCATACAAACTTAATAGGTAGACCAGTTCCCTCCTCCCTCCTCCTCCCCCCTAACCCCCTACTCCCCCTCCCTCCCTCCCTATCCCCAGTGCCTCACCCCAATTCCCAGAGAGTCCTTTATTGTGTATGCCTAACTCTCCTCTTGGTCCTCTTTTCCGATGACATAAAAGGACCCAGTGGCATTTCCCTGAACCCTTTCTCGTGTTCCACTTAAGCATAGGAACACTTCTGTGGCCATCAATCCCTTGCCTCCAAGGATCTTGGTGCCTTTAGCCGATGTTAGACTTTGTGAGGTCAGTAGTGTGACGGACATGGTGCAGGGCATGCAAAGTCCTATTATGATTGCTTCAGCCCTTGGAGGTCGATTTTCTCTGCTGTAACATGATCCCCTCTCTCCTTGTGTCTGGTGTGGCCCTCCAACCCCATCCCTCCTGTTCACAATCCTTGCAATTACCGTATAAAATAGGTTTACCTTGAGTGTCTCAATGTGGGCTGGGTGAGTTTGGAACTAGGAGCCACCTATTAGGGAGTACATACGGCGCTTAACTTTCTGGGATTGGGATACTTCACTTAATATAATTGTTTCTAATGACATCCATTTCCCAGCAAATTCCAGTAATTCATCATTTTTGATGGCTGAGTAGTACTCCATTGTATAGATGTATCACAGTTTCCTTATCCACTCGTCAACTGTTGGACATTTAGGTTGATTCCATGACTTTGCTATTGTAAACAGTGCTGCTATGAACATGGTCGAGCTTGTGCTATCGAGGCGAACCTCTGCTGTATGGGGGGTTATTCACAAAAGTGGAATAGCAGGGTCATATAGCATTTCAATCTTTAATTTCTTTAAGAATCTCCAGACGGCTCGCCAGAATGGCTGTATGAGCCTGCATTCCCACCAGCAATGTAGCTGAGTTCCCCTCTTTCCACATCCACTCCAGCACTTGTTGTTGTTTGTATTGTGGATTTTGTGGATTTTGTGACCAGGGTGAGATGATATCTCAGGGAGGATTTGATTTGCATTTCCCTGATGACTAAAGAAGTGGAGCATTTTTTAAGATATTTGTTAGACATTTTAATTTCGTCTCTGGTAAAATTTCTTTTAAGTTCCAGGGCCCATTTTTTAATTGGGCCATTGGTTTCCTTGGTGTTTAATTTTCTAAGTTCTTTGTGCGCTCTGGACAGTAGAGCTCTATCAGATATGTGGTTAGTGTAGATTTTCTCCCATTCTGTGGGTTGCCTTTGAGCTCGTGTTACAATCTCTTTATCTGAACAGAAGCTCTTTAATTTCACAAGATCCCAACAGTTGAGAGTTGGTAGCAGTGACTGTGCTATTGGATGTCTGTTTAGGAACTGTTGGCCTAGCCCAATCAGCTCAAGGGAGTTCCCTATCCATTCAGTTATGATTTTTATAGTCTGATATCAAGGTCCTTGATCCATTTGGAATTAAGTCTTGTACATGGTGACAACTACAGGTCCAGCTTTATTCTTCTGTATATGGAGATCCAGTTTTGCCAGCACCATTTGTTGAAGATGCTGTTCTTTTTCCATTGGATTCTTTGGGCCCCTTTGTCGAAGATCAAATGGCTGTATTTTTGTGGACTTATATCTGGGTCCTCAACCCTTATTCATTGATCTGTGTGTCTATTTTGGAGCCAATACCAGGCTGTTTTTATAACTATGGATTTGTAGTATAGACTAAGGTTCGTTATGGTAATACCTCCAGCAGTGTTTTTGTTACTTAGGATTGTCTTTGCTATCCTGGGTCTTTTGTGCCTCCATATGAATTTTGAGATTAATTGGTCAACTTCTTTAAAGAATTGCTTTGGGATTTTAATTGGTATAGCATTGAATTTCTATATTGCCTTTGGTAGGATGGTCATTTTTACGATGTTGATTCTGCCAATCCAGGAGCATGGGAGGTCTTTCCACCTTCTGATGTCTCCAGCAATTTCTCTCTTTAGGGTTTTAAAGTTTTCATTGTAAAGGTCTTTTACTTCCTTGGTTAGGTTTATATCAAGGTATTTCAATTTTTTAGGGGCTATAATAAATGGGATTGTTTCTCTCAGGGCTTTTTCACTTCTTTCATTCTGGGCATATAGGAAAGCCTCTGATTTTTGCACATTTATTTTGTATCCTGCCACCCTGCTGAACTTCTCAATTAATTCCAGGAGCTTCCTGGTGGAGTTTTTGGGATCACTCAGGTATAAGATCATGTCATCTGCAAATAGGGATAGCTTGACTTCTTCCTTGCTGATTTGAATCCCTTTTATGTCCCTTTCTTGTCTTATGGCTTCAGCTAAGACTTCAAGTACAATATTGAATAGAAGTGGTGAGAGTGGACAGCCTTGTCTAGTTCCTGATCGAAGTGGGAATGCTACCAATTGTTCCCCATTGAGCATAATCCTTGCTGTGGGCTTGTTGTATACAGCTTTTATTATGTTGATAAAGGTTCCTTCCATTCCTACTGTCTCTAGCATTTTGATCATAAAAGGGTGTTGTATCTTGTCAAAAGCTTTTTCTGCATCTATTGAGAGTATCATGTGGTCTTGGACTTTGGACTGGTTTACATGATGAATTACATTTATTGATTTTCATATGTTGAACCAACCTTGCGTGCCGGGGATGAAGCCTACTTGGTCCCTGTGAATGATCTTTTTGATATGTTTTTGAATCTGATTTGCTAAGACTTTGTTGAGAATCTTTGCGTCTGTGTTCATCAGAGAGATTGGCCTATAGTTTTCTTTTTTAAGTGAATCTTTATTAGGTTTTGGGATTAAGATGATATTAACTTCATAGAAGGAATTTGGTAGTGTTCCTTCCTTTGTTATTTGATGGAACAGTTTAAGGAGTGTTGTTGTTACTATCTCCTTAAATATCTGGTTGAACTCTGTACTGAATCCATCTGATGCAGGACATTTTTTGGTGGGAAGATTCGAGATTACTTCATCAATTTCCTCATATGTTATAGGTCTCTTTAAATCCCAACTTCCTGATTCAATTTAGGTAAGTTGTTTTTACTTAAGAATTCATCCATCCCTTTGTGTTGTCAAATTGCACAGAGTGTAAGTTTTTGAAATATGATATTATAATTCTCTGGATTTCTTAGGTATCAGTAGTGATTACTCCATGTTCATTTCTGATTTTGTTAATTTGGGTTTTCTCTCTCTTGCTTTTGGTTAATTTAGCTAGGGGTGTAGCTATATTATTGATTTTTTCAAAGAACCATCTTTTTGACTGGTTGATTTTTTTATCGTTTTCTTAATCTCGATTTCAGATAATAATCCCCTTATTTTGCTAATATCCTCTCTTCTACTACTTTTGGGATCGGTTGCTCAGGTTTCTCTAAAGCCTTAAGCTGCATCGTTAAGTTATTTATTTCTGATATTTCCATTTTTTTGATGTAGGCATTAGGAGCTATGAACTTACCTCTTAGGACAGTTTTCCTTGTGTCCCAGAGATTTTGGTAAGTTGTATTTTCATTATCGTTTGCTTTCAGGAAATCTTGAATTTCCTTTTTAATTTCTTCCTGAATCCAGTTCTCATTCAGCATCATATTGTTAAGTTTCCAGGAGTTAGTGTGTTTTCTCTTGTTTGATGTGTTGTGGATGTCCAGCTTTAGGCCGTCGTGGTCTGATAGGGCACAGGTTAGTATTTCAACTTTTTTGTATATGTGTAGATTCGTTTTGTGGCCCAGTATGTGATCTATTTTGGAAAAAGTTCCGTGTGCTGCTGAGAAAAACGTGTATTCTTTGGTGCGTGGGTGAAAAGTTCGATAGAGATCTGTAAGGTCCATTTCTTTAAGGGTTTGATTAAATTCCAAAGTGTCTCTGTTAAGCTTTTGACCTGTTGATCTATCCCATATTGAGAGGGCAGTGTTGAAGTCCCCAAGAATTATCGTTTGAGGGTTGATTTCTTGCTTTAGGCGCTGTGGAGTTTTCTTAATGAATGTGGAGGGGCCTGTATTGGGTGCATAAATGTTCAGGATTGTGAAGTCTTCCTGGTGAATTGTACCTGTGACTAAAATGTAGTATTCATCTGTGTCTCTTATGATTTTCTTTGGTTTGAAGTCCACTTTTTCTGAAAGCATAATTGCTACCCCTGCCTGTTTCCTGGTTCCATTAGCTTTTAAGATTTTGGACCAGCCTTTCATTCTTAGCATGTGCCTATCTTTTGTGGTGAGATGAGTTTCCTGAAGGCAGCAGATTGTTGGATTGTGATTTTTAATGCAAGTTTGTAATCTGTTTCTCTTAATTGGCGAGTTAATACCATTGACATTTAATGTTATAATGGAGAAATTATTTTTAATTCTGGACATTTTTTATGTTTAGTAGATTTTGTAAGCATGTTGTTTGATATTTATGTTTTGGTGGTATTATACTTCCCTTCTGTCCTCCTGGATACGCTTGTTCTTTTCTTCAAGCTTGAGTATCAGTTCTAGGATTTTTTGAAGGCCTGGTTTGGTAGACATGTATCCTTTCAAGTTGTCTTTGTGCTGGAAAATTTTTCTTTCTCCCTCAATCATGACAGATAGTTTTGCCGGGTAAATCAGTCTGCGTTGGCATTTTTGCTCATTTAATACTTGAAGTACGTCTCTCCAAGCTCTTCTTGTTTTTACTGTTTCCATTGAGTAGTCATTTGTTATTCTAATAGGTTTACCTTTACAAGTGACTTGCTTTTTTTCTCTTGAAGCTCTCAGCACCTTTTCTTTGTCTTGAATGTGGAGTGTTTTGACTATTATTTTCCATGGCGATTTTTTATTTTGGTCATATCTGTGTGGATTGCAAAATGCCTCTTGTATTTGGATAGGCTTCTCATTCTTTAATTGTGGGAAGTTTTCATTTATGATGAATTGAAATATTTCCCTAGGTGTGGTATTTTGGGATTCTTGTTCTGGTATTCCATGAATGCACATGTTAGGCTTCTTCAGGGTGTCCCATATGTCTTGAATGTTCCTCTCCAGTATCTTTTTGGCTTTAACAATCTCTTCCATTGAGCTGGTTAATTTTCCCACTTTGTCTTCAAGATCTGAAATTCTATTTTCTGCCTCATTTGTTCTGCTGATAAGACTCTCTGTTGAGTTTTGTGTTGAAGATAACTTGTCTTTTAGTTCAATTTTAAACTCTGCCTGAGACTGTTTTACCTGCTCTATACCTATTTTTGTTTCTTGAACTGTTTTTCTCAACTGCTCCAAGTGCCTGTTGTGTTCCTGTTCAAAGTGGTTGATACGGTTGTTTAACTCTTCTCGGATTTCCTCTTTCATAGTATTAATCATGGTAAGGATCATACTCTGAAAGTCGTTATGTTGGGTCTGGCTTCCATGGCTATTTTCTGTGGATTTGTTCTGGTCAGAATCCCTCATTATGGGATTGATTCTTTCGGCAGGAGATTGGTCTTCTTAGGTTTTGTTTCTCATGGATCTGCACTTTGACCTGTACATTGTTGTTTTGTTTTTTAGGACCTTTCAGTTTCTGTGTTTTTCACTGAATCGACGTAGTTAGTATTGTTATGCTTGCCAGTTATTACTAGTGCTTACCTTGGATTGGGTATGTTTGTGTTTTATTATTATATCCTAGATGAGGCTACTAGGCTGTTAGTACATCAGTTAAGTCAGGTTATGTTACCAGGGGGTGAATATTAGTTTGGTAGTGCACTTTTACGATTTAGTTTCTTGGTGAAATGTGGGGGTGAGTGGTGTACTCCCTGGAGTTGTATGTTGTGGGGTGCCTGTATGAGAAAGTTGATCTACAGCATTGATACTTTAAAGGATCAGTAAGGTGAAAAGAAAAAGTTTACTTATCTTTGTGCTGGATGAGAAGAAACTCGCCCATGTGATATAATGATTGTAGTGGAGTCCAGATGTATGGCCTGTGCTCCCTTTGTTCCTTAGAATTTTGCTTGAGTTTCCTTTGTGCTCTATTGAATTCTGAGTAGCAGTGTGTCTTCTGTGGACCACGTGCGTAGGTCCCCGGTGGGCCAGAGAGGCAGAGGGTCTGATGTTGATGGCAGAATTCTTCACCTGCGACCTGGGAAGGTAGGCGCGGAGAGGGGCGGGGCCCCGGGGGCAAAGCAGGTGGCTGTGCAGCGTGGTACTGCTGGCTGGGCGGCTCCCGGGTGGGGGGCGGGGCTGGCCTGGGCTCTTTCGCTCCCTGGGTCAATGGCAGAATTCTTCACCTGGGATCCAGGGGGGTGGCTAGGCGCACAGGGGGCATGATGCGATGGGCTTGGGTCCTGGGCGGGGCCCAGGCTAAGCCGCAGTGGGCCTGGGTGCTCGCTGTCGCTGGGAATCATGGGGCTCCAGGTGGGTTGGGAGCTGGGCTGTGCTCTCTCTCTCTCTCTCACTCACTCACCTTGGGCGGGGGCGGTGTGGCGCAGAGGGGCTGGGGTCGGTCTGGGCCAGGGGCGCAGGCCAAGCCGCTGTCGGCCTGGGTGCTCGCCGCCGCCTGGACGCCTCTTTTCTTACATTTTCATGTGCATGTGTACACCTGTTTGCACCTGGGTACAGATGAGTGTGTGTGCATGCAGAACTTCAAGAATGACATCGGGAATAATCCTGCTGGCTCTTCTACCTTATTGCTTTGAGTCTGGGTCTGGAATTAACCCCAAAGTGGCTAGAAGGGATGTGCTACTATACAAACTGTCCATCACGTCAGTGTCCAGCAGAATCTTGTGGGGGGATAGATAGGTAAGAGATGCTGCAATCATGACCCCAGAACAGGAGACCACTAGTAGCTAGCAAGTCCCACTTCGGGGAAACTACAAGCACCAATGCAAAGCTGCGATCCCAGAGAAATGAACCATGGGTCCAGCCCAACAGAGTCATGGGAGATCTCCATCCACTAATGTATCTAGTCAGCACATGGCATATGAGATCTTTCTGCATCTATGAGAAGTAGCACCTAATTTTCTGTGTTTCAGACTTCCTTGGGGTCTGTGAACCTTTCCATACATCTCTTCCCTTGAGTGAGGAACATGTCCATCTAGTGTCTTCATTGCTGCTGTGCAGTTTGCCTGCTTTGATTTGCCTGCTTTGATTTCACAGGCTCACTTGTGAGACTTCAGAATTTTGCAATGACGAGGAATCAGATTAAGATTGTTCAGGCAGCTGTTAGGGAATGACTGCATTTTGCAGAACAGGTGCAGAGTTGGTTTTGTCTTGGGGCACAAATCTAAACATTCAGTTTTCATTGCCTGCAAGAGAGAGTGTTTCTTTTTCACTAGTCATGTATTCTCATTACTGTATTTTATTTGTAAGAACTATCACTCTTTTTCTCATGGGTTGAACTCAGCAGTCCTCTAGAAAGACTTGAAAGAAGATTTCCCAACCATCTTGGAAACTTGAGAGGGATCCATAGACAAAGCCAACAATTTTTCTGTAGAATAACAAAACACCTCAGCCACATCCAGGCCCTTTATTCTAAGGGCTGCAAAAATAAAACACAAGAACCACAAAACTAACAACAAACAAAACCTTCCATCTCCTTTCCTGTTCATCTATTCAGCTCCTAATAAACAACAACAACAATAAATCTCTTCTATAGTGCAGATACATGTTCTTGACTGTGCTACTCTAGAGAACTCTGCCTAAAAATAAATACCTCGCAAAATATAATGAAGAAAAAATGGTCTATATTGTAACAGCTTAGATGATGATGGTGATAATGATTCAGTGCTACATGTTGCACTCTGAGCACTGTGGGGAGAGTAGGCTTTAAAGTTGATGAATGGGACTGGAAAGATAGCTTAGTGGTTAAAGCCTTTGCCTAGGAATCCAAAGGTTCTGAGTTCACATCCTCAGATTCCACATAAAAATGACAGGTGAGTATAGTGGCAACCCTCAATTATGGTCCTGGGAAGCAATAACGAGGTGGAACAATCCAGGATGTTTCCTAAGGTCACCCTTGGGTATCCACAGGCACACACACTCAAGTGCCCTCTTGCACACAGACCTCACCCACATGTATACCTTCATACACATATGCAAAAAAATAAAACATATCAATGATAGGATTGGCTGTCACTGAGTAAGAGAGTGACAGTGTGTGAGTTATGAGCCCACATGTAAAAATATAAAATGTTCTCATTTTTCCAATAACATATGAAAATGGAAATTATACAGATTGATGAGGTATCATGTGATGGTTCCTAAATGTATCTTGTGTAATATGTGTATCATCTTAATCATATCTATCTTCTCAAACAGCATTGTGTACAATGAAAAACATCTGCAATCCTTTCTTCTGGTGTTTGAAGAATGTAATATGTAACCGAAATTTCATTAACACTATGTACCAGGTAATGAAGAAAAGATACATAAAAAGGACCCAGTTAAACCTGTTGTGTGGAGCCAAGATAATTTAAGTTTAGCCTCAATCATTTTTAACCTAGGAGACCACAAAGGTTTGAGTGAGAAACAAACCCTTATTTTCAAATGTCTGTGCATGCTCATACTGTTTATTAAATAATTTTGACACTTAGATGTTGTTATAATTTACACATATTGTGAAATTAAAGTTGAATATTTTTATATGGGTAAACAAAGCAAATACAATATTTATGTTTAGAATCATAAAACATTTGAAATATTAACTTCATTTGCCTTTTATATATGGTTAAGAGTTGGCTCTCTCCCTGTTTGTAATGAAGTAGGGCAAAATATCCCTGAGTTTTTGGTAAATTTCTGAAATCTCTTCCTATTTTGCTTGATGCAAACAGATGCTTTTGTCATTTCGATTCCTCATTTTTCATTAATTCATGCTTTATTTCCCATTAAATTTTTAGCATAATAATTGTTACAAAAAGAGAGAGATGAAGATAACACAAGTTATCTCTCAAAACATCTAAAACTTCCAGTGGCAAAAAATAAACACACCTGTATAATGTACCTTACAATATTGATGGTGACTTCAGGAAAATATCAATCTCTATTAACGAACAGAATGTGTCACTGATAAAACTGCACCAAAAGAGACAGAAGATATACCTTTGGTTCCCTTCTTTGTGGATGTGAGGGAGCCAACAACCAAAGCTACACAGCCATCTGGAGGCTGTTGCTAAGTAACCTTGGGCATCTGTTGGTTTCTTGTTTATCAGTGCTGAGTCTCTCCGTAATTGCTGATTTCTGAGGTAATAGAGTTAGTGTCTGCGAACTTCCTCCTTTGACAGCTCCTATGACAAGTGTTGTCAGCAGACGGCACTGTTGAGAATGTTTCCTGGGCTCTTGACACAATCTACGGCACTGTTGAGAATGTTTCCTGGGCTCTTGACACAATCTCTGCTGTTGTGGAAGGGCAGCAGCTGCATGTGTGTGGGTGTCTGGTGATATTCATCTTCCAGCAAAGTTTCCTCACCAGTCACACAGTTCCTAGCCTTCTAGGTTCAGAGGATTGATATTTGACATGAGTTGGAGGGGGTCTTTTTGCTGGGGAGTCACTGGTAGAAGCATAGAATCAGTTTCTTCCACAGTAATCCAGTGACATCCTGTTCAGTGAGGGCTAAAGCCCGCTTTCAAAGAGTAGACATACCTTCCAAATTCCTCCTTTAAGCATCTTCCTCTTTGAACACACATTCCACTGCAAGTTTTTAGTAAGTATTTACATCAAGGAAACTCTAACTTGCATAGTGATTATCATATTTAGGCATAGGTGTCGACAAGACAGTTGAGGGTTTTTGCTCTGGCACAGTGTAGAGAATTGGTGGTTGAGTTAGGCCCAAAGCAAACCTACAGGAGATTCTCTAGCTATCGGGGAAGGCCCCATGGGTGGGACTAGGCCCTGGAATAAAATACAGACAGCTGGTTGACAGATTTGGCATCCTTTTGTACACTTATCCAGACATGCTGGTCTGGCAAGTAAGGATTGTCTGTGTCTCAGCCATTATGTGGTGATGGTGTGAGCTCTCCCATCAAGCTGGACTGAGAACTCTAACCAGAAAATAGTAAGAAAGAATAAACCCCTTATTCCCTTAAGCTGTTTGATGGTCATTTATCAACAACAGTGCAGGCTGACTGCTACAGTGGTCTCTTACCCAGGATTTCACCAGCTGGGATTTCAGTTACCTAGGGATAAACAACTCTTAGCTGTGATTTGGGTCTAAATTGTCCTCCCAAAGCTTGCATGTTTCAGGTTTCATGTTCAGCTTAGTGCTGCAGAGAGACACAAGTGTTAAGAGATGGACCCTGGCAGGAAGTCCTAGATCACTGGCGCTACGCACTGGAAGGGGACGTTGAGATCCTTACCTTTTCCTCTTTTTTGCTTTCCAGCTGCATCAAGTGAGCAACTTCCTATGTCGTGGTCTCCTTGACATATACATTGTCCTACTATAACAAGCCCCAAAGCAATGGGAACCAAAAACCATGCATCAAACCCCCCAGAACGGTGAGCTAAAATAAACCTTTTCCCTTTGGTGGCTGATTTATCTCAAGTATTTTGGTCAAGTAATTCCTACATTACTAAAAAAAATTATCTTAACTCAGTGGGCACTCCCCAAATTAAGTAATTTATGTTTAAATTTTACTTCTAAATTTTACTTCTGAGGATATAGCTTAGCTGGTAGGGTGTCTGCAAAACCCTAAGTTCAGTCCCCAGCACTGCATAAATATGGTATTGTGGCACATGGTTTTAATTCCAGCACTAGGTAGGTGGATCAGGACTGCAAGATCATCCTTGGCCATATAGTGAGTTCAAAGCCAAACTTGGATGCACAAGACTGTGTTCAAATAAATGAGTGAATTAATAAATAAATTAACCATATGTCTAACATGACGAAATCGCATAACAACCTGCTCTATCCCTACCAGAAAGTGAATCATCTCTTTGCTCATTGTATCTACGCTGTATATACTGCATTACTCAAAATAGCTCAAAGAGACATGTGACATTACTTAACTTTCATTGTATTACATTTTTGGTGTTTTATTTATTATTGCAAACCTTTTAAATGTGTTTATTTTACAAATTGAATTTTACTGATGATGTATACTTATAAAAATAATGATGTATAATGGTTTAAATATTACTAATTATTAATGATCTTATATTAGTATTATAACAGGTTGGTCACCTCATGGGTAAAGCTTACTGAAAACCTTCTCTCAGTGTAGTTTTGTCTTCATTTTAAAAACCTCTACAAGTCAGAGAGACCAATTCAATTAAAAACATGGATGAAATGCATTGCCTAACTTAAGAATTTCAAACAATAGTTCTTGTTAATATTATGATTTATAATTTATATATGATATAGTCAAATAACCCAAAGCTTCAATATATAAAGTTTGTATGTAAGCATATGTTTTAAAAATAATAAGAATAAGGGTCTAAATTTTTTTCAAATCTAGGTGTGTTAAAGTAAACAGAAACTTTATAGTAAAATTAGCCTTACACCAACTTTAGTTAAGCTATAGTGCCTGAAACTTAAAAAGCTTTTTTACTTCTGAATGGGACTTAGAAAAAAATTGTTAGTATAAATATCTGACTGTGTCCAGCAGCTATAATTCTTCAAAATATTGAGAATCAGAAATATATATGTATATAGCATTTTATTTTATATTATTTTATTTTGTGAGAACTTTCTACAATTAAAAAATTATTTCCCACAAGTTTGATATATATATACATTTAATTTATTATTTGTTAAAGATGTGAGCAAATTTATATAGTAAGGAGATGGACATACCTGTTTATTTTTACATAATGAGAATAATATTAGTATGATTGATAAAGGTTTTCCAAACTATAGCTGATCCATAAAGAATGGGAAATTTGGCTCTTTTATCAAATGATAAAATCCCAGTTAAATTGTTAGACCTACAAATAAACTGTAAAACAAAAGGGAAGGAAAGGAATAATTAATTTCTAGAAAAAATTACAAATAGAGATCTGTTAATTACCTAATAAAAATAATTATACCAAAAATGATCACTGAAAGAGAAGTCAGAAGAATTAAAATGTAGGAAAAATAATGTGCAAATGAAGCAAAAATAACAGCAGATGCAAAGATTTAAAAGCATATCCAAATTCATAATACAAAAATATAAGAAATAGAAAATTTCACTAGTGCATGTCAAGAATATGCTTGACGAGGCAAAATGAAGAGTCAACACTAGAATACAGGGCGATCTATAGTGATTAGTCAGAAAAACAACAAGAACTATGGGACATGAGACTATTCAAGGAGATGTGCACACTGTGAGACTTACAAGGAAGAAGAAAGACAGAAAATCAGACATTTTTAAAGAAACATTGGCCAAAACCTTTAGAACTACAAGAAGGAAATAGACAAAGTGAAGAAGGTCAACAATTTCCAATGAAAATAATACTCAAAGATGTCTACTATGTTATCTTTCTTATCTTGATGAGATTACCATATATCTGATAAAATCAACAAAGTCAATTTTGTCTCACAATTTCAACTCCTTTTGATGGGAAAGACCAAAAAAAAAAAAAAAACTACAGAAGTTTTTCCCAAAGTGATATTAAATCAAGCCAAGTTCTCAGTGAAGGTTATCTACCACATCCAACTGGAATATGTTGTAAGGAGACAGTCCAATGTTATGTGCAAAGCAAGAGCCTTGTTCATATAATAAATATAATAGTAAACACTTTGATCATGTGATTACCTGAAGGATTTTTTATACTCAGTAGAAATCTTACAGGTCAGAAAGAATGCAAAGTGAGGCAATTCAAATGTCTGGATAAACGAAAATGTTAAAATAACAATACTGTGTGTCACAAACTCATGGTCAAGATGGAGAACTAAACACTTGACAGTTAAAAACATGCTGAAGTACATCACTACATGAACACCCCTAAGAAGTATGAGTCAGTCTTCAAAGTTAAAAGAAATGTTTGCCACACAGCCACACAAAACACATGAATATATAAAGTTCTCTGATGAAGATGAGAGGTCTGTACAATAGATCACAGAGAAGTATTGCAATGTTGATAAATTTTAAACTTTATTTTGGATATGTGTGCTTCTGTGCATGTGTGTGTATCGGAGGGCACTGTGTGATACTGTGGAGGACCAAGGGTCACTTCAGGAGTCATCCTGGATTGCTTCTACCGCTTTTTGTAAAGTTGGTAGAAAAGTCCTTTTTTTGTTTGTTTGAAATTGTTTATTCCATTTCTCCAATAGTTCTTTTTCTCCTCCCACTTTCTGTTCTTTTTTCCTAATCATACACACTTAATAGGTTCCCCTGTTCTCTCCCTCCCACCTCCTTTCCCTTTGGTTACCCATTCCACTCTTATCCCTTCCCCCTTCCTTTCAGCCCCCCTCCCTCCCTCCTCCTCTTCCAGTGCCTCCCATTTCCTCTCTCCCATCCCCTGGAACATCCATTTATGTGGATGCTGAACCTCCCTCTGAGTCTCCACCCTAGGGAGGGTTCAGGACTCTGACATAGCCCGGGGTCACTTCTTGGGCTGCCTGTTAGCATGGGAACTCAATTATGATCCTACTGCCTGGAGCTTTCTCTCCTGTGATCCATGCTCGACTTTAGGGGGTCATTGACATGTCAACCATTGTGCAGGTCACGCAATGTTCTATTATGGCTATGGCAGCCCTAACTTGTGTAGAGTATCTTGCATATCGTTGGTCCTCCCCATCTTTAGGCTTAAAATCTTAATACCCCCTTTTGCAAGGTTTTCTGAGCTTTAGCATGGGAAGAGATTTGGCTGGTCTGGTTCCAGGTGATTAATGTAGGGTCTTTGGTGTTCTGAATTGTGGTTTGTTATTGTTTTCAGTTTTGCTATTCCTGCATTGCCCTTGAGAAGTCATTTTTAATGGTGGCATACATTTTATAGAACCAACTCAAATAGTACAAAAATATAATGAATGCAAAATGTGATAGCATAATTTTTGGTATCAATGACAAAGTAGATGAGATAGAAATGTATATTAATAGTTTACTATGCCAGTTAAGTCCATATTGTTTGAAATATGGTGTTTCACATTTAAGATATTTATTTTACACCCGTAAAATTCCCTAGGGAGAATACATGAAAAAAGTCAAGCTTTAATCACCATAAAAATCAAATGATCACAAAGAACAACGATAAGTCAAACAAAGGATAAGTCAATATGTACAGAAAGCATTTTTTTAAGTAGCAATAGAAAGCCCACTGCACTAATAATATTTTTAGGTAAATTCCTAGGATGAAAGACACATATTGGCTGAATTTATTAAAAAGATGAAAGATAACAATGAATTCTGCCTACAAGAGATTCATGGTTGATGATCATTTCAGATATAAACATACTGAATGTGATACTATTTTAAAAAGACATTTACTGAGCATGTAACCAAAAGTGGAACAGAGTAAGACATACTTACATAAATAATATACTAAAATAAGTATATACTTACATAACTATTTGAGACAAATAACTTTTTTCAGAGAAAACACATCACAGTAATTAATGCAAACATAATTGCAGTGTAAAAGTCAAGTACACTGTATTACAAAAGATAGGAATATTTCAGAACTGCTCTTTTGAGAATAAGGTCTTGTACCAGTGAGCTTGCACTGTTGCAGATAAGTTCACAATCAAACACCTCATCAGAGCAAGGCGTTTTATTCTTGCCTTACAATTGTCCAGTTGTAGTTCTTAGTACAGCTTTGCAAGATAACTCATACCAATACCAGGAGCCAAGGGAACCAGCCACAACATATTCATAGAACTGCTGAGAGAGAGGGACATTCTTCACTTTCCAGACAAGCATGTACACCGGCCAAGTATACTGAAGGATGCCAACTTCCTTAGCCAGCTCCCTCCATCTCATCCTCCTGCCCAGGGACTAGTCTCACCCATCAGGGCTTGGGTTCTCTCCATCAATTAGACAAGCTCCTGCAGCCTTGCTCAGAGTTTAACTTTACTTCTTCATAACTGTGCTCAGAGTTTAAGTTTTCAGTTGTCAACTTGGCAGCTTTATCTAACTATGACAGATGTGATGAATAAATTGAGCTTCATGGATCAGGTTGAAATGTGGAAATCAATTATTCTAAAAATATAAAGTGACATGCAGGATCCATGGGGATGGTATTGTGTCTTCAACCTAGTGGAGGAAATAAAACCCAAGTCAGTTAAAATAAGTAAAGAAAAAAATAATGCAAACTAGAAAGAAAAATACTTAAATGTCACTACGGACAAAAATCCATGAGAATCTGCATTTGGATGGCAGAATGAAACAAGAAACAAACAGGCACTTTATATAAAAGCAGGCTAAGCTCAGTTCTGCTTTTTGACAACTACTTGCCTCAGAAAACTTTCAAATAAGGGTGTGTTTACAAACACATGAATGTGAAATAACTAGATTTCTGTGAGAGTCAATATCAAAGAATTACGTACAACAGATACAAATTAACTATGTCAAGGCACATGCCACAATATTGATTGGAAAATTCAGCTATACAAGGATGATTATAGCAGACACTACAGGGAGGGCAATTTTTACAGTATTGTTGATACATAATGTAAACAAAATAAAATTCATCTATTTACAGTGAAGTATAATCTCTTGTTTATAATAATCACCAACAATAAAGCTATGTTTTCTTCGTGTATGTGTAGAGGCCCAAAGGTGACTTCAAAAATTATTCTGGATTGCTCTACATTCTTATTGTTTTGCTCTGGGGTTTCGTAGGTTCCTCCTTCCAGGGCCAGATTTGCAGACCTTTGCCATTTCCATAAGCATTTTATTTTCCCATGGGATCTGGCTATCTGAACTCAGTTCCTTTTAATGTCCAGGCAAAGATGTGAACCCTTAGCCATCTCTCCAACCCAAAACTCAGTTTCTTTCTCCCTCAAGTAAACTCTGTACTGAGTAGTGGTCATGTCCAATTCCTCTATCTCTGTACCTCTAGGCAAGCACAATCTTTTTATCTCTGTAAGTGCCTATCAATTCTTGATAGTTCAAGAAATACAATCATATTTAATATGTAATGCATTACAAATGATGAATGTCACAAATCTAATGTTAAGTAAAAAAGACCTAGATACCCAAATATAGTTGTGCTTTTGGGCTGTTTATGACATTTCAATATTTGTTGTTGAAACATGATCATAATCTGAACAAATAACATAATCCACTTTAAGACTGTCATATATGGTTGATGAAGCATAAAGTTACCTGACTTCACATGCCGGTACTTATTCAGGAAGCTTATATTTACAAATATATGGTTTTCGAGATTTACAATCTTCTGTCATAAGTTCAGGAACGTTTAACATGACACAGTTATGTCCTCCAGGATATATCTCTGATATGCTATTGTGGGAAAGTCAGATAATGCAATTATATTCAATGGACTTATGTCTGAAGGCAGTGCATTTTTGAGGCACAAAAATGATACAAAAAAGGAGAAGGGTATTTTCATTAAAAGAATTAGGACTGGTTTTTATGAACACGGAGTTGTGCATTATATCATATTTACAGGAGCATTTCATTGTTTTCAGTATCCTGCATTCGGCTAGCTTTTTGAATATTATTGCTCTTAATTTGTTCTTTCTACATACTTTCTCCCTCAGCATTTCACTATTTATAAAAACTTACTTTGGTTTGAACGTTGAGTTATTTTTAAACATCCATGAATGATCTTTGCTTTTACGAATTATTCCAACCCATGAGGTATGAAAGAAGGAGTTTAGAAACGTCTATCAGAAAACATAAAAAGTACATTTAAGTGGTCAGTACAATAGTGTTCATTGTTTCTTAAAATGAAAGTAGTATATTAGTTTATAGAAACCTTTATCAATATATTAATGTAAAAATACCTTGCATATGGACAAGAACATTATGGATGCTTATAATTTTGCTTAAAATTACCTTTCATATATTTATGCTTAGTAGATATATTCTTCTTACATGAGTAAACAGTTTTAAGATTGGTTCATGTAATTCAACAGATGCACTAATAAAAACTTAGGAAAACTTATGTCAGACTCCATATGGTGCTTTAAGCTCTTCAGATACTGTCCTGAAATCAATGTAATTTCTTACTGTTTGTCAGAGTAGGAGCTTTTCAAAAATACTTGCATTTATTTACCTATCCTGTGTGTGTACATGTGTGCCACAGCACAGGCGGAGGTCAGAAGAATACATGCTCTATGTGTGTTCCTGGGATCCCACACACGTGGTCAGGATGGCAGCAAAAATATTCTCTCTGGCATAGTTGGCTTTAGAAGGAAAATGATGACTTTTTATGGAAGAATGAGTTACATAGCCACCAAGAATTTTGCTTATCGGGTACCACATTGCTGTGTAAGTAGCTAAATCTCTGCTATTGTCTATCTCTGTACTGGTGCATTACTGACTAGGCTCTGTGGATTTGTCTGCCTTGGTTATGATGATAAACACAATAAAAGCTTTGGAAGTAAAATATGAACTGCTAGAATTCTACAGTAGAACAATGTAGAAAGCATTTGGCACTTGAGGACTGGTGCTACAGAGTGGCAGAGCATCTAAAGCTCCTTACTCAATAGAAGCAAAGACCTCAACATATCATTTCCCAGCACCCAAGCAAGCACAGGAAGGTCCCATGAACTCATGTCTGTATGTGGAAGAGAATCACACCTGTAGTTCTGAGTAAGCTGAATGCTCGGGACAGACTGATCTGTCAAGAGACTTGACAGTGTCAGCTGTCTAAAAGAACCCTTTCTCCTTCCCATCAGGGGACAGGGCCTGGAGGTGGGACCCCCATGAATTCAAATACCACTATTTGTCTCTGACAGCTCGACTTTACTGCCTCCATCCACAGACACCAAGTGTAGTGGATTCTTGAACGTTAAATTTACAGTGAACATAAGGAAACTATAGGTCAATAAAATAATACACACGGTGAGCAAGTTAAAAGGTACCAATATGAAAATATTAAAACCTGACAGAGTCAGATGAAGGCTCATTTTCAAAAACAAAAGTCAGATAAACGGTTTTAAGAGGGGGATGAACAGAAGAAAACAAGGCATAACAAGAGACGTTCGGGATACTGAAAATCTTGGATTAATGATCTGCCTATAATTACCTTGATCTTTTCACTTTCTGATCAAACCAAACCACCACATGACATTATAGCTTTCTTTGTGCATGGTGAAATTAAACAGCATTGTTGATTTTCAAATGAAACCATTTGTATAAGAATGGTTTTCCACAGAAAACAAAAAGTCACTAATCATTCACTACCAGTATACAAACAAATATAAAAAATGTGAAAGTCAAACAATAATTTAACAGACTTGAAGATAAATGGAATACATTATATAGACAATGAATAAACTCTATAGTCATGATATTAATAGGGAAAAAAGTGTAACATAATGTCTGAAACAAAGTCTTACCAGTTCTTCTTCACTGTCCATATAGAGCAGAGTAGAGTTTAGAGAAGTACAGGATATCATGCTCTCCTTCCACGTTTTCCTTCCCACATCAAAATAATAACAATTATGGGAATATGCTAGCCACGTCTTCAGACAGTAGCCACAACGTAATGGTGAAGAAATATTGTGGTTTACTATCTGAAATTTTAATGTTAAAAATTAATTTGCATGCTTAAATGCTTATATAAAAATCTATGCAATGTAGAAACTAGTGCATTTAAAAGAAAATATACACAAGCACAGGCGTTACCCGCTAGTCCCATGATTGGGTATTCATATAAAACAGATAGATATCCTTATCCATCCTATAAATTTCTGCAGAGACATGGAACATAACCCTTATTCTAGAATAGTGAATTTATTTCTCCTTTATCATAATGGTATGGTGTTTAGGAAATTGAAGTTAATTAGCAAAAATATTATGTGGCTATGTTAAAATGACTATTTGTTCTTACTGTTAGACTAAAAGAATTTAATCTGTACTATTTATTTGTGACCATGTGGGATTCATATTTCTAGATCATTCTCTTCTGAGAAATCTATCGCTATTTTTCATATCTCAAATTAGAAACAAAAGCATAATCTGTGGAAATATCAGGTTTTGATAATTTATGGTGTACCTTACTGTGTTCTTACCAGGGAGGAATTGGTCTGCTCCTTTTGTAAAGTATCTAGAAAAGAATTAATGTAAGTCTTATGAAAATTCACATGCATATCATCTTAACAATTTTATTTTCTTAATTTGAAATTTGACTGAGAATAATGTGAGAGAAAATCTTATATGGCTAAAACATGAATAAAGTCATGAAAAAGTTGAAGAAATGTTGTTCCCATGAGAGCCCAATGGTCAAAATATCAGTGTCTTGTACTTTGCAACCTGTGATCCGACCACTTTCAAAACTGAATTCGTACTTCTCAGTAAAGTTTTCCACTCTTCTAAAGCATGTCTTTATGAAATCATGGCAGCCAAAACCATCTTCCACAATACTTCTGTTATTTTATTTTGGTAAAATTTGGAATAACTGTGCCATTCGTAATCCAAACTCACCCATGAAGATAAAATCCATATCTTCAGATACTTTGAACTATTGATAGGCATTTCCAATTATCAAGAGAGGATGCTCCTTTATAAACTAACAATTTGCTTACATGGAGGGAGAACTGTGGTTGTCACCACCAAGATGATCAATAAGGCAAGGCAGATGACCCCCAGGACCCCAGCAGGGAGCTTCTTTGGAGGTGGTGGAAACTCTGTAGCCAACAAGAGAAAGAGAAGGAGAGAGAGAGAGAGAGAGAGAGAGAGAGAGAGGTGGAAACAATGAGAATAAGGGATGGAGACAGTGAGTCGCAAGGGATCTGCACAAAACAGCTCACAGACAAGGCAGAATGTGCAGGTGCAACTTTCCTCTGCACTTGGAATCTAGCTGTGGGCAATATGATGGCATTTTCCATGAAAAAGGAGACATATGTTCCAGCAATGTCTAAATAAACTCCATGCTTTCATATTTTATGTTAAAATACGTCGGATCAAGTTAGCGTTGCTGTCCTCACAAAGCGAGTTTTTCTCTACCTTGACCTACACCTCTGTACCCCAGCTATGCATCCTGGAGCTTTCACACCCCGAAGGTAAATCGAATGCCTTACCTTCACAATGGCAGGTCCTGCCCTTCTCCGGGGGTTTCTGAGAAGTTTGCAGGTTGAACTCCACATAGTTGATTTCCTGCTGTGTTGCTGAAGTGGAACTTTGAATGTCCTTGGGTTTCCTTTGTTGTCTCCTCTGGTCCTTGGTCACCATCAGTTCTGAGTACACAATTCTTTCGTTATTCATTTTTGCAACTGAATGATGTCAGGTTCTGTGCTAGGGTATCTCTATGTGAGAAGTTACACATCCTGATGCAGTCAGGTGGGTGGAGTTGGAAGCACTGGTGTTCTTTGGTAAGTGAAAAAAATCTAAGATTTCCTCTTGAGTATTAACCCATTTGTTAGGGCAAAAATAGGTAACATTGAACATGAGTAGTAGTGAAATCCTATAGAACTACAGTAGTGAGAAGATCTGAACAAGTGAGAGATGTTCTGTAAGTTAAATTCGGTTTATATGTAATGTCATGACAGATTCAATGCTTGTATGAAGACCCACAATGCTGGAATAAAAAAATGATACACTGATTGTGTGTGTGTGTGTGTGTGTGTGTGTGTGTGTGTGTGTGAGGGTACTGGGTATGCCTATTAGCGGCCCTAGGATGACTTTGGGAATCACCTCCTCTTTACTTTGAAGTTTCCCAGGCTCTCCCTTCAAGGACCAGAAGTACAGGCCGCTACCATTTCAATCTGGGAGTTAAAGCTCTTGATAAATGTTGTATAAATTGATGTTATAGTCATAATTGCTGATATGTTTGCCTTTCACCCTTCAATATTCAATTCCCAGGTCCCACGGACAAAGGGAAACACCCAATGGAAATGGCAATGGCCTGCACTTCAGATCCTAGTGGGCGGAGCCTGGGAAATCTCAGCACTAAGCAACAAGTATGAACACAATAAATGAATACATAAATAAACAAATAAATAAATAAATAAAGGTGTTAGGGAAAATGTGTTAAATAAATAAATAAATAAATAAATAAATAAATAAATAAATAAATGTCATTTCCCAAAATTCTCATCTTGACCAAGCTTTAAAAAAAAAAATTCCACTGGGTCCTTGTACGTCATTGGAGAGGAGGGCCCAGAGGAGAGTCAGGGATGCACATTAAAGGACACTCTGGGAATTGGGGAGGGAGGCACTGGGGGATGGGGAGGGAGGGATGAGGGGAGGGGGAGCACCGGGCTCGGGGGGAGGAGGAGGGAGGGAGGGAAGCGGTGTATCTATTAAGTTAGTATGAGCTGAAATAATAATAAAAAATATTAAAAAAAAGAAATGCAATTATAAGTGGATATACATGACTGACTCTCCATAGGCAATACTTGAAGGTAATCCTCCAGTGTTCTTCCTGTTCCTTGAGGTGCCATGGTAATTTAAAAAATGCACATCTCACTTCGATTTTTTGCATATGAATGTTTCTCAGGGGTACCACATCCAGCATTCATTTTGCCCACTGGCTGACTGTCAGAAGCTGCCCATCCTGCATGAAGTTGGCGCTTGGACCAAGACAAGATGAAATTCAACACAAAACTAGGAGAAAGACAACACCTGTGATCTTCACAGGCTGCCTGAGAAGGTTCAGAGTGAACTGAGTGGAAAAAGTAGATTTCTCAACAATGTGTCACTTAAGCTGGAACAGGAAATTCTTGCACTTGGCTGATTCAGTATAATTCAGTTTTTGGTTTTTTTTTTTTTTTGTCACCCACTTTTACAATTTAGGGCATGTTGGGTTCCTGTGGAAAGGATAAAGTTATTGTTTAAAGTGTCACAAGATAAGAGAGACAGAAGGCTGTCCATGCATGGAATTTGTTACTCCCACCCAAGTCACAAACATTGTGAAAAAAAGAGAATCTTGGAGTTCTAAGTCTTACTTTTAGACTAGACTGCTATATTCTGTATAGACTAGTGCTATGTTCTGTATGTCTTCCTGCTTTCTTCCTCCCTTCCCCTCTCCTGCCCTCCCCTCCCCTCTCTTCTTCCCCTCTCCTCCCCTCCCCTCTTCCCCTCCTCTCTTCCCCTCCCCTCTTCCTTTTTCTTTCCCTCCTCTCCTCCCCTTTTCCTCACCCTTCCCCTCCTCTCCCCTCCTCTGAACGCTTCCCCTCCCCTTTTCCTCTCCCCTCCCCTCTTCCACTCTATTCCCCTCCCCTCTCCCTTTCTCTCCCTTCCCAATTCCTCTCCCCTCCCCTCCTTCCCTTTCCTTTCCTTCCCTTCCCCATCCTTTCCCTCCCTTTCCCTCCTCTCCTGCTTCCTCCTTCCTCTTCTTTCTCATTCTCTCCATATTCCTCCTTCCTCCTCTCAGTCTCTCTCTGTCTCTTTCTTTCTTTGTCTGTAGTTTGACTTTAGAGCTGCACATGTAATATAGAGATTGTTGTGTACTTTTTCTTCTGCTAAAATGCTTACACTATTTATATCATTACACAGAATTATAAAAATCTATTGTAATATTATTAAAAGACATGATGAATTTGTTTTTACTAGTCTGAATAATTACTACAGTTTTACCTTCTTTTGACTGGCATAAAATCCACCATTAGAAGCCCATCTCAGTTTTTCTGCCTGAAATTCCTGCATTTTATCCAATTTGAAAAATAAAATTACTTTTTTATAACTTATTTATTATTTATTATTTATTTGGGTATTGGTAGTGATAACTCCATTTTCATTTCTAATTTTCTTAATTGGGTTTTCTCTCTCTTGGTTTTGGTTAATTTAGGTAGGGGTGTATTAATCTTATTGATTTTTTCAAAGAACCAGCTTTTTTGACTGGTGGATTCTCTTTATCATTTTCCTTATCTCAATTTCGGATATTTCTCCCCTGATTTTGCTAATCTCCTCTCTTCTACTACTTTTGAGATTGGATTGGTCCAGTGCCTGTACAGCTTTAAGTTTCATTGTTAAGTTATTTATTTGTGATGTTTCCATTTTTTTGATGTAGGCATTAAGAGCTATGAACTTATCTCTTAGGACAGCTTTCATTGCTTCCCAAAGATTTTGATAAGTTGTATTTTCATTATCGTTTGCTTCCAGGAAATCTTGAATTTCCTTTGTAATTTCTTCCTGAATCCAATTCTCATTCAGCATCATTGTGTTTAATTTCCAGGAATTAGTGTATTTTCTGTTGTTTGTTGTGTCATGGATGTCAAGCTTTATTTTTAAATTTCTATTTGTTTTTAGTTACCTCATTTCATTATCATTTGAAAAGAGACATAAGACTTTATGAGCTCTGAGGGCTCTCCCAGATCTTATTTTTTAATAATGTATTTATTTATTTTTTTCCACTCATAAAAATGTAATAGGTAACCTGGTCCCCTCCCTCCCACCACCCCTAACTGGACCTCCTTGTTGCCTCCCCCCTTTTCCTCTGCCTTTCCCCCCTCCCTCCCTTTCTCCCAGTGCTCCCTCTCCCCCATTCTTGCAGCATCCTTCGATGTGTATGTCAAACTTTCCTCTGGGTCGTCCTCTCTGATGAGGTGCAAGGACTCAGTGGCATTTTCTAGAACTCTTTCTTGTGTTCCCCTTAAGTACGGGGACACTATTGTGACTGTTAATCCCTTGCTTCTAAGGATCCTAGTGCCTTTAACCCATGCTAGACTTTGAGAGACCAATGATATGTTGGTCATTGTGCAGGTCATGCAAAGTCCTATTATGATTGCTTTGCATATCGTTGCTCCTCCCATCCTTGTGCTCTTACAATCTTACCGCTCCCTCTTCCGCAAATTTCCCTGAGCTTCAGGATGGGGAGAGATGAGGCTGGCCTGGTTCCAAGTGGTTGTTATAGACTATCTGATGTTCTGAATTATGGTTTGTTGATTTTTTTTTCAGTTTTGCTGCTCATGCAATGACCTTGGATCCATCCTGATGGGTATTGGATGTCACCCCCTGGCCAGAGATAAAAAGCTGTTAAAATGAGTCTTATTATAAGAGTAGATTGAAAGCTAGATGGAATAAGAGTAGGAGATTGTTTTGAGTGGGGGGATCAGTCTCCCATTTGCAAAATGGTTACCTATTATCTGCCATACTGTATGCCCTCCCTCTCTGGTGAGATCGTATCCCAACAGTTGCAAGTGACCAGGAAGAAAAGTCTGTGAGCTTAACCAGATGTCTCATTATTTACTTGCAGTCCTTGATACTGGCCTATTTTCTCTGCTGTAGCATGATCCGCTCTCTCCTTGTTGCTGGTGGGGACCTCCTTTCCCTTCCCTCCTGCTTATAATCTTTGCAATTACTGTAGGTATTACAGAGATTTATTTTTGAGTGTGTCTCTAAGTGGGTTTTGTACTAGGATCCACCTATCAGGGAGTACATATGGCGCTTAATTTTCTGGGGCTGGTAACTTCACTCAATATAATTGTTTCTAATTCTATCCATTTCCTGGCAAATTTCATTAATTCATCATTTTTGATAGCTGAGTAGTACTCCATTTTATGAATGTACCATATTTTCCTTATCCATTCGTCAACTATTGGGCATTTGGGGTGATTCCATGACTTTGCTATTGTAAACAGTGCTGCTATGAACATGGTTGTGCTTGTGCTATTGAGGTGAATTTTTGCTTTATTGGGGGTTATTCACAAAAGTGGTATAGCAGGGTCATATAGCATTTCAATCTTTAATTTCTTTAAGAATCTCCAGACAGCTCGACAGAATGGTTGTATGAGCCTGCATTCCCACCAGAAATGTAGGAAAGTTCCCTTCTCTCCACATCCTCTCCAGCATTTGGTGTTGTTTGTATTGTAGATTTTTGCCATCCTGACTGGGGCGAGATGATATCTCAGAGAAGTTTTGATTTGCATTTCCCTGTTGGCTTAGGATGTAGAGAATTTTTTGAGATATTTGTTAGACATTTTAATTTCATCCCTGGTAAATTTCTGTTAAGTTCCAAGGCCCTTTTTTTTTTTTTAAAAGCAACGTTTTGAGTAAATTACATATTCTTAATGCTGCTGTCTGGATGTTGACTCATCACTGCTTTGTATATTGCTGTATTAATGACATTTTTGTAGGCCACATTAATCTAGGAGTGATGCAGCTCATAAATTGAAGGAGGGTGTTTGTTGCAGTTACTTTGCATGTTGCCTATAAATTCATGAAAATGGCTCATTAGAACAAGGAATTTTATTTGGTTTATAATTGTTCTGTTACAGTTCTTAATTCAACTTGGCAGGAGAATTCATACCAACACCAGGGGGCCAAAGTAACTGGCTAGGAACATAGGAGAAAAGGTCAAATTTCAGTTGTCAGACAGTATGTTTAAGTATGCCAAAAAATACCATCTTGTGTAACCAACTCACTCCATTTTATCTAACAGTGTAGGGAATAGTTCCATCCACTATGGGCTGGGACCCCTCACCTCCAATCAACTAGACAATCTCCTGTAGGCTTGCTCAAGTTTAACTCATTGCTAATTCTTTTTTTTTATTAATACATTTTTATTATTATTTCAGTTCATACAAACTTATTAGGTACACCAGTTCCCTCCCTCCCTCCTCCTCCCCCCCCCCCGTCCCCCCTGCTCCCGCTCCCTACCCCCGTCCCTCCCCATCCCCCAGTGCCTCCCGCCCCGATTCCCAGAGAGTCCTTTCTTGTGCATGTCTGATTTTCCTCTGGGCCCTCCTCTCCAATGACGTACAAGGACCCAGTGGCCTTTCCCTGAACCCTTTCCCGTGGTCCCCTTAGGTATAGGAACACTGCTGTGGCTGCCAATCCTTTGCCTCCAAGGATCTTGGTGCCTTTAGCAGATGCTAGACTTTGTGAGGTCAAGAGTGTGTTGGACAATGCGCAGGGCATGTAAAGTCCAATTATGACTGCTTCAGCCCTAACTAGTATAGAGTATCTTACATATCACTGCTCCTCCCATCCTTTTGCTCTTAAACTCTTACCGCCCCCTCTTCCGGAAATTTCCCTGAGCTTCAAGATGGGGAGAGATTAAGCTGGCCTAGTTCTAGGTGGTTGATATAGAGTCTCTGAAGTTCTGGATTGTGGTTTGTTGATTTTCTTTTGCAGTTTTGCTGCTCCTGCAATGCCCTTCACTCCATCCTGGTGGTCATTGTATGTCACCCCCTGGCCAGAGACAAAAAGCTGTTAAACTAGAGTCTTGTGATAAAAGCACATTCAAAGGTAGATGTAATAAAAGTGGGAAACCACAGTGAGGGAGGGGTCTATCACCCATTTGCAAAATGGTTACTTTTTATCTGCCAGACTACCAAGGCCCATTTTTTATTGGGCCATTTGTTTATTAGTTTTCTAAGTTCTTTGGGCACTCTGGATAATAGAGCTCTGTGAGATATTTGGTTAGTGAAGATTTTCTCCCATTCTGTGGGTTGCCTTTGTGCTTGGATTACAATCTCTATTTGAACAGAAGCTCTTTAATTTCATAAGATCCCATCTGTTGAGTGTTGGTTGTAGTGACTGTGCTATTGGATTTCCATTTAGGAACTATTGGGCTAGCTCAATCAGCTTAAGAGTGTTCCCTACCCTTTCAATTAAGCTTTTTATAGTCTCTGACCTTATATCGAGGTCCTTGATCCATTTGGAATTAATTTTTGTACACGGTGACAAATACGGGTTGAGTTTTAATCTTCTGCATGTGAATATCCAGTTTTGCCAGCACCATTTGTTAAAGAGCTGTTCTTTTTCCATTGGATTTTTTGGGCCCCTTTGTCAAAGATCAAATGGCTATAGGTGTGTGGACTTATATCTGGATCTTCAACCCTTATCCCTTGATCTGTGTGTCTATTCTGGAGCCAGTACCAGGCTTTTTTTTTTATATATAATATATTTTTTATTATTATTTCAGCTCATACAAACTTAATAGGTACACCAGTTCCCTCCCTCCCTCCTCCTCCCCCCCAAACCCCTGCTCCTCCTCTCCTCACCCCTCCTGCCCCATCCCCCCGTGCCTCCCGCCCCGATTCCCAGAGTCCTTTCTTGTGCATGCGTGACTCTCCTCAGGGCCCTCCTCTCCGATGTCGTACAAGGACCCAGTGGCATTTCCCTGAACCCCTTCCTGTGTTCCCCGTAAGCATAAGAACACAACTGTGGCTGTCAATCCCTTGCCTCCAAGGATCTTGGTGCCTTTAGCAGATGCTAGATTTTGTGAGGTCAATAGTGTGTTGGACATTGCGCCGGGCATACAATGTCCAATTATGTTTGCTGCGCCCCTAACTTGTGTGGAGTATCTTGCAAATCATTGCTCCTCCCATCCTTTTGCTCTTACACTCTTACCGCCCCCTCTTCCGGAAATTTCCCTGAGCTTCAGGATGGGGAGAGATTAGTCTGGCCTAGTTCTAGGTGGTTGATATAGAGTCTCTGAAGTTCTGGATAGCGGTTCGTTGATACTCTTTTGCAGTTTTGTTGCTCCTGTAATGCCCTTCACTCCATCATGATGGGCACTGTATGTCACCCCCTGGCCAGAGACAGAAAGCTGTTAAACTGGAGTCTAATTATAAGACCACATTCAAGGGTAGATGTAATACTTATACCCAAAATTGGAATCGCAAGGGTCATATGGCATTAGGCAATGGGAGGGGTCAATCACCCATTTGCAAGATGGTTACTTTTTAATCTGCCGGACTATATGCCTTCCCCTTCTGGTGAATTCATACCCCCTTAGTTGTAAATGATCAGGAATGAATTGTGAACTTAACAAGGGGTCACATTACTTTCTTGCAGTCCTTGATGGAGGCCTATTTTCTCTACAGTAACATGGTCACTTCTCTCCTTGTTTTGATGTGGCCCTCCAGCCCCATCCCTCCTGTTCATAATCCTTGCAATTACTGTAGGTAATACATAGATTTACCTATGAGTGTCTCAAGATGGGATGGGTGGGTTTGGTATTAGGAGCCACCTATTAGGGAGTACATACAGCGCTTAATTTTCTGGGTCTGGGGTACTTCACTTAATATAATTGTTTCTAATGACATCCATTTCCCAGCAAATTCCAGTAATTCATCATTTTTGATGGCTGAGTAGTATTCCATTGTATAAATGTACCACTGTTTCCTTATCCACTCGTCAACTGTTGAACATTTGGGTTGATTCCATGTCTTTGCTATTGTAAACAGTGCTGCTATGAACATGGTCGTGCTTGTGCTATCAAGGTGAACCTCTGCTGTATGGGTGGTTATACCCAAAAGTGGAATCACAGGGTCATATGGCATTTCAATCTTTAATTTCTTTAAGAATCTCCAGACGGCTCACCAGAGTGGCTGTATGAGCCTGCACGCCCACCAGCAATGTAGGAGAGTTCCCCTCTCTCCATATCCTCTCCAGCATTTGGTGTTGTTTGTGTTGTGGATTTTTGCCATCCTGACCAGGGTGAGATGATATCTCAGGGAAGTTTTGATTTGCATTTCCCTGATGGCTAAAGAAGTGGAGCATTTTTTAAGATATTTGTTAGACATTTAAATTTCATCCCTGGTAAAATTTCTTTTAAGTTCCAGGGCCCATTTTTTAATCGGGCCATGGGTTTCCTTGGTGTTTAGTTTTCTAAGTTCTTTGTGCACTCTGGACAGTAGAGCTCTATCAGATATGTGGTTAGTGAAGATTTTCTCCCATTCTGTGGGTTGCCTTTGAGCTTATGTTACAATCTCTTTATCTGAACAGAAGCTCTTTAATTTCACAAGATCCCAACTGTTGAGAGTTGGTAGCAGTGACTGTGCCATTGGATGTCTGTTTAGGAAATGTTGGCCTAGCCCAATCAGCTTAAGGGAGTTCCCTATCCTTTCACCTGTGATTTTTATAGTCTCTGGCCTTATATCAAGGTCCTTGATCCATTTGGAATTAAGTCTTGTACATGGTGACAAGTACGGACTTTAATCTTCTGCATGTGGAGATCCAGTTTTGCCAGCACCATTTATTGAAGATGCTGTTCTTTTTCCATTCGATTCTTTGGGCCCTTTTGTCAAAGACCAAATGGCTGTAATTTTGTGGGCTTATATCTGGGTCTTCAATCCTTATCCATTGATCTGTGTGTCTATTTTGGAGCCCGTACCAAGCTGTTTTTATAACTATGGATTTGTAATATAGACTAAGGTTCGGTATGGTAATACCTCCAGCAGTGTTTTTGTTACTCAGGATTGTCTTTGCTATCCTGGGTCTTTTGTGCCTCCATATGAATGTTGATATTGTTTGGTAAATTTTTAGAGAATTGCTTTGGGATTTTATTTGGTATAGCATTGGATCTGTATATTGCCTTTGGTAGGAAGGTCCTCTACTGCTTTTGGGATTGGATTGCTCTAGTGCCTCGAAAGCTTTAGGCTGCATTGTTAAGTTATTTATTTGTGATGTTTCTGTTTTTTTTTTTTTGATGTAGTTATTAAGAGCTATGAACTTATCTCATAGGAGAGCTTTCATTGTGTTCCAAATGTTTTGATAAGTTGTATTTTCATTATCGTTTGCTTCTAGGAAACCTTGAATTTCCTTTATAACTTCTTCCTGGATTCTTCCTGAATCCAATTTTCATTCATCATCGCAGTATTTAGTTTCCAGGTGTAAGTATATTTTCTGTTGTTTGTTGTGTTGTGGATGTCAAACTTTAGACCATGGTGGTCTGACAAGGTACAAGCTAGAATTTCAACTTTCTTGTATATGTGGAGATTCATTTTGTGGCTCAATATGTGGTCTATTTGGGAGAAGTTTCCATGTGCTGCTGAGAAAAATGTGTATTCTTTGTTGCGTGGATGAGAAATTCGATAGAGATCTGTATGGCCCATTTCAGTAAGAGTTTAAGTTCCAATGTGTTTCTGTTAAGTTTTTGACCTGTTTACTATCCCATGTTGGTATGGCCTTGTTGAGTGTTGATTTCTTACTTTAGTCCCTGTAGGGTTTGCTTAATGAATGTGCAGTGTCCGGCATTAGGTGCTTATATGTTCAGTATTGTGAAGTCTTCTTGGTGAATTTTGCCTGTCACTAAAATGTAGTATCCATTTGTGTCTCTTATTTTTTTTTTATTTTAAGTCCACTTTGCTTGATAGCATAATGACTACCCCTTCCTGTTTCTTGGTTACATTAGCTTGCAAAATTTTGGACCAGCCTTTGGTTTTTAGGATATGCCTATCTTTTGTGGTGAGATGAATTTCTTGAAGGCAGCAGATTGATGGGTTGTGATTTTAATCCAAGTTTGTAATCTGTGTCTCTTGATCATTGAGTTAATTCCATTGATGTTTAGTGTTATATTGGGGAAATTATTTTTAATTCTGGACATTTTTTATGTTTAGTAGATTTTGTAAGCATGTTGTTTGATGTTTATGTTTTGGTGGTATTATACTTCCCTTCTGTCTTATTGAATATGCTTGTTTTTTCCTTTAACCTTGAGTGTCATTTCTAGCATTTTTTAAAGGCGTGGTTTGATAGACATATAAGCCTTCAAGTTGTCTTTATGTTGGAAAACTTTTCTTTCTCCGTCGATCATGATGGATAGTTTTACTGCATATATCAGCCTGGGTTGACATTTTTGCTCATTTAATACTTAAAGTATGTCTCTCCAAGCTCTTCTTGCTTTTACTGTTTCGACTGAGAAGTCATTTGTTATTTTAATAGGTTTACCTTTAAATGTGACTTTTTTTTCCCTTGAAGCTCTCAGCACCTTTTCTTTGTCTTGAATGTGGAGTCTTTTGACTATTATTTGCTGTGGTGAGTTTCTATTTTGGTCATATCTCTTTGGAGTGCATAATGCCTCTTGTATTTGGATGGGCCTCTCGTTCTTTAGATGAAGGAAGTTTTCATTTATGATAATTTGAAAAATTTCCTCAGCTGTGGTATTTTGGGATTCTTGCTCTTGTATTCCATGAATATGCATGTTAGGTTTCTTCAGGGTGTCCCATAACTCTTGATATTTCTCTCGAGTATCTTTTTGGCTTTAACAACCTCTTCCATTGAGCTGGTTAATACTCCCACTTTGTCCTCAAGGTCTGAAATTCTATTTTCTTCTTTGTTGCTTCTGCTGATAAGACTCTCTGTTGAGTTTTGGGTTGAAGATACTTGTCTTTTAGTTCAGTTTTAAACTCTGCTTGAATCTGTTTTAACTGCTTTATGCATATTTTTTTTCTTGAACTGTTTTTCTCAACTCCACCAAGTGTCTGTTGTGTTCCTATTCAAAGTGTTTGATGTGGTTATTTAACTCTTCCTGGATTTCCTCTTTCATAGTATTGATCATGGTAATGATCATACTTTGAAAGTCATTATATTCAGCCTGACTTTCTTGGCTATTTTCTGTGAATTTGTTGTGGTTAGATCTATTATTATGGGGTTAATTCTTTCAGTAGGAGATTTGTCTTCTTGGGTTTTGTTTCCCTTGGATTTTTGCTTTGTCTTGGGCAGTGTTTTGTCTCTTAAGATCTTTCAGTTTCTGTGTGTTTTTGACTGAATTGATTAAGTTGGTATTACTACTCTCAGGTAGTTATTACTAGTGCTTGTCTTGGAGTTGGGTATGTTTGTCTGTTATTGTAATTTCCTAGATATTGCTATTAGCCTGTTAGTACATCAATTATTTCAGGTTTAATAGACAGGGGATGAATATTAGTAGGGTAGTGCACTTTTACCATTTAGTACCTTGGTGAGAGAGTGGTATAATCCCTGAAGTTGTATATGTTTTGGGGGTGGCTATATGGAAAATTAATCTACAGTGATTAATAATTGAAAATAGCAGGATAGTAAAAATGAGGTTTACTTATCTTTGGGCTGGATGTGAAGAATCTCTCCCATGTGATCAGATGATTTTACGGGACTTCAGAAGTATGGCCTTTGAGAGTGAGAGTGAGGTGTTGAAATTCTTACTATTACCATGTTTGGCATTTGATTTATGTTTTATGCATCATAGTTTTTTTAATGGGTGTGAATCTAGGTTTGGAGTATAAGTTTAGAATTGTGAGCTCCTCTCGATGTATTTTTCCTTTGACAAGTATGTAAAATTCTTCTGTATCGTTTTGATGTGTTTTGTTTTCAAACCAAAGTTTGTTGGATATTAAGATGGATAATCCTGCTTATTTCCTAGTTGCATGTGCTTGGGATATCTTTGACCATGATTTTGACCATAAGATTGTGCGTACTTTTCAAAATGAGATATATTTCTTGGAGGCCACATATTAATGAGTTGTGGATTTTTTTGTCTTTTAAAGAAATGGAAAATAAATTTATGTTTTTCTCCCACATTCTATTTTTTCCTTCTTCCTCCTTTCCCATGGACTTCCACTTCCTTCTTCCCATTCCCTGGAGCATTCTTTGTGTGAATGCCAAACTTCTCTATTATTCCTCCACTGTAGTGAGGGTTCAGGACACAGTGCCATAGACAGGAGTCCCTTTGTGGGCTCCCCATTATTATGAGAACTCTATTATGACTGTTAATTGCTTGCCTTTAAAGATCCCACTGCCTGGAGCTTTCTCCCCTGTGATCCATGCTAGACTTTGGGGGGTCATTGACATATTAGCCATGTGCAGGTCAGGCAAAGTCCAATTCTGGCTGCTGCAGCCCTAACTTGTGTGGAATATATTGCATATCATTGGTCCTTCCCACCTTTAGGTTCTTACAATCTTGCTACCAGCTCTTCCGCAAGGATCCCTGAGCTTTAGGATGGGGAGAGATTTGGCTGGCTGTTTCCAGGTAATTAATGTAGGATCTTTGGTGTCTGAATTATGGTATGTTGTTTTCAGTTTTGCTTTTCCTGCACTATCCTTTGCACTATTCTGATTGGTATAGAAGGTCATCTTCAGACAAAAGATAAAAGACTGTTTAAAGGCAGATGTTAATATAAGGAGACTCAAAGGTAGACGAAAGAATAGGAATAGGATACAGCAGTGAGGAGAGGTCACTGTCTCATTTGCAGGATGGTTACTGTCTATCTGCCTGTCCTTATACCCTCGATGATTGTTGATTACAAATCTATTCAATCGCAAGTGACCAGAAAGGGAAGTAAGGGTGAGCTTCACCACATGTTTTGCTACTTACATGCAATAATTGACTGTGGCCTATTTTCTCTACTGAAGCATGATCCCCTATCTCTTTTTTTTTTTTTTTTTGAGGCCCTACTTCCCCTTTCCTCTTGTTTATAATCCTTTGTGATTACAGTAGGTATTACACAGATTTACCTTTGAATATATTATTAAGTGTGTTTGGATATATGATCCACTTATGAGGGAGTACATATGGTGTTTAACTTTCTGTGTCTGGTATACTTCACTCAATATAATTTTTTCTAATTCCATCCATTACCCAGAAATTTTCATTAATTCATCTTTTTCGATGGTTGAGTAGTATTCTATTGTATAAATGTACCATATTTTCCTTACAAATTCATCAACTGTTGGGCGTTTGGATTGATTCCATGCCTTTGCTATTGTAAATAGTGCTGCAGTGAACATGACTGTGCTTTTGTCACTGTAGTGAATTTAAATTATAGAAGACCCTGGAAGGTGGAAAGACCTCCCATGCTCCTGGATCAGCAGAATAAAAATCATAAAAATGGGGGCTGGAGAGGTGGCTCAGGGGTTAAGCCACTGCCTTGCAGGCAGAAGGTCCTAAGTTTGGTCCTAGACCCCACGTGTAGACGCCAGGCAGAAGCGAGGGTGGCCTGTGTTTCTTGTTCTAGTAGGGTGGAGCCTGTGATTCCTGGGGCAGAGTAAACAAGGAGGAGGTGGAGGCAGTCCATGTTGTTCTCGAATTTGTCCATGATTCTACACACACACACACACACACACACACACACACACACACACACACACACACAAATTGAGTTGATACTAAAAAAAAATTTTAAATATCATAAAAATGACCATCTTACCAGAAGCAATATACAGATTCAATGCTATACCAATCAAAATCCCAAAGCACTTCTTTCATGAAATTGACCAAATAATCTCAAAATTCATATGGATGCTCAAAAGGCCCAGGATAGCAAAAACAATCCTGAGTTTTAAAAAAAAACCCTGCTAGAGGTATCACCATACCAAACCTTAATTTATACTAAAAATCTATAATAATAAAAACAGCCTGGTACTGGTTCCCAAACAGACATGTAGATCTATGGATAAGGATTGAAGATCCAGATATAAGCCCACACAATTACAGCCATTTAGCCTTTAACAAAGGGGCCCCAAAAGCTCAATTGAAAAAGAACAGCATCTTCAACAAATAGTGCTGGCAAAACTGGAAATCCTCATGCAGAAGAGTAAAACTGTACCTGTACTTGTCACCATGCACAAAAATTAATTCCAAATGGATCAAGGACCTCAATATTATGCCTAGAATATAAAATTCCTAGCTGAAAGGGCAGAGAACACTCTCAAGCTGATTTGGCTAGGCTAACAGCTCCTAAACAAAAATACAATAGCACAGACACTAGAACCAACACCCAACAAATGAGATCTTATGAAATTGAAGAGCTTCTGTTCACATAAAGAGACTGTAAATTGAGCAAATAGGCAACCCACAGAATGGGAGAAAATCTTCACTAACCACATATCTAATACAGCTCTATTATCCAGAGTGCACAAAGAACTTAAAAAACTAAACACCAAGGAGATAAATGGCCCAATTAAGAAATGGGCCTGGGAGCTCAAAAAAGAAACTTTTTCAGGGACAAAATTGAAATGTCTATCAAATATCTTAAAAAAATGCTCCATATCCCTAACCATCAGGGAAATGGAAATCAAAACTTCCCTGTGATATCATCTCACCCAGGTCAGGATCGCAAAAATCCACAATATGAAAAACACCAAATGTTGGAGAAGGGAACTCTCCTACATTGCTGGTGGGAATGCAAGCTTATAAAATCGCTCTGGCGATCAGTATGGTGATTTCTAAAAAAGTTAAAGGTTGAAATGCCATATGACCCTCCTATACCACTTCTGGGAATAATCACCCATAATGCAGAATTATGGCTTTTAATCTGTGCTGTTAGCCTGTGTCTCTTGATTGGGGAACTGATTCCACTCATGTATAAGGTTATAATTCATAAGGGTTATCGATAATTGTCAACTTTTTGAGTTTGTTGGGTTTTTTTTTGTGTTGGCAGTTCTTTGCCTTGTAGGTGTATTGACATTCTTTTTTCCTTTTATATTCTTGAGTGTTTTGATCAGTTTCATCTGTCTTGAGAATTTTTTCTAATATCTTCTGCAGGTCTGGTTTGGTAGATAAGAAGGATTTTAGTTTTTTTTTTTTTCCAGGAAATATTTTTATTTTGCATTCAAGCATGACTGATAGTTTGGCTGCATATAACAATCTGGGTTGGAATTTGTTTTCTTTCATGACTTGAATAATGTCCAAACTCTTCCAAACTCTTCTGACTTTTACTGTTTCCTTTGAGAAGTCAGCTGTTAATTCTCATAGACTTGCCTTCTGTTATTCTAATAGACTTTGCTTTTCTCTCCTGCAGCTCTCAATACATTCTCCTTGTTCTGTATTTGAGATATTGTCACTGTAATTCATCTTATTATATTATTTTTTCATATTTGGATGGTGTGCAATATGTGTCTTGTAATTGGATGGGCCTCTCCTTAGGTGTGGGACATTCCCACATGGGATTGATTGAACAGTCTGTGCTGGAGAGTTGTTTTCTTTCTTTCTTTATTTTATTTTATTTTTTTTTTGGTTTCTTATTCTGGGATTTCATGATTTTTGTAGGTTTGACTTCTTCATGATATCCCACAGTTCTTGAATATTCCTTTCATGCCTTCTTAGTCTTCTCAGTGTTGTTGATTAAATAATCCTGTTCTGTCATCTTATCTTCCAGATTTGACAGTCTATCTTTTGCTTGGTCCACTCTATGTGTGAAGTTCTATGTTGGGTTTTTAATTCCAGTAAACTTAGAATTGAGTTCCATTTGAATGTCAGGTTGGTGTTTTTTCACCTGTTCTAAACTTGTTTTTGTTTCCTCTGCTTCCTTTTACATCTCAGATAATTTTTATTATTTTTCTGTTCATATAAGATCTTACAATTATTCATTTCCTCTTTGAGCTCCTCATGTTCCTTTTCTCATTCTTGATATTCCTTTTGTAGTTCTTTACTAATCTTCATTAGTCATGTCAATAACTTTTCTTTGGAAGGCATTATCATCAGCGTTGCTTTCCTGATGGTATCTGTGAATTATCCTGGTTGTAATATGTCCTAAGAAGGTTAGTGTTTTTTTGTAGGAGACATATTTTCCTGGTACTTAGTGCATTTTGTTGTTTTTATGGTGTGATTTGGGCATTTTCTGTTATGTCTGTGACTGATTTCTTTGGTAGCTGTTTTTGCTCTCTTGAGGCACCTTTCTGGGAAACATCTCAGGTTTTGGGTGAGATCTTCTAGTTGAATGAGATGGCAGTCCTCTGTTGTCAGGGTCCATACCTTGGGGGGGGGGGCTGGAGCATGTGGGAGATCCTTCCCCTAACTCCAGTGGTTATTACCTGGTTCAGGGGTTAGTACTGGGGACCTGGGGCATGTGAATGGTTCATTTGATGGTTGAATTTTTTTAATGTTTTCATTTGTCTTTGTAGGTGAACATGTGTGCGTGTGTTGTGGTGTGTGTAAGGTGATCAAGGGTAGCTCTGTGGAGTTGGCCCTGTCTTTCCATTAAATTGTGCTCTAGTGATTGAATTCAGAATTGGGGCTTCAGGGCAAGTGCCTTTAGAAACTGTGCAATTTCAAAGTTCCAATTGATCTTGATAGTGATCTTCCTTAATAAGCACCTGAAAATTATGAAAGCATGTTTCTGTGAAAATGTTGTCCGAGAAATTTAACTACAAACTGTAAAACTGAATAGGTCTCTGGAATTTCTTTCTTTTTTTTCTTGTTATAAGAGTCTGGAATTGATTTCTATTTTCACCTTGATATATTTATTTGTTCCAGTGCTTCCAATCTGTATTGCTTCTAGTATACATCAATGAGCCTTTATATGATAATTCCATAGAATATGATGGGTTCCCTATGCTAAATGGCATGTATATTTTTCATCTGCAAATTTCATTAGCTTAACAAAGATGCTTGCAGTAGTTGTAGCAGTTCGCTTACATGATTGGTGATAAATCACCATCAAATGGCTTAAGGGAACAAGGGGTTTATGTTCTTATGACAGTCCAGTTACAGTTTGTAGGCCAGTGTGACAGAAGTGCATGCCCCAACACCAAGGCCAAGGGAACTGGCCATACCATCTCTACATAATGGCTGAGAGAAAGATGATCCTTACTTGCCAGATCAGAATATCTGGCCAAGTGTCACAAAGATGCCGACTCTCTCAACCAGTTTTTACTTTATTGAAGGGCCTAATCCCACCCAACTGGGCCTTCCCCATCAGCTAGACAATCTCCTGCAGGTTTTCTCTGGCTTAAACCAAGCACTAATTCTCCAGAAATGTGCTCAGAGCTCAAATCCTCAACTATCAAGTTGACATCTGTGCCAAACTATGACACTCCACCTCTTTTCAACTTGACACAAAAAACAGCACTTTTAAACTGTAACCTTCAATCCTTGTCCCCACAGATGTTAAATTTATCTTAAATATAAATACATTTCTTAGATAAATTTAAAATGTTCTTTCATTAAAACTTCAGTTCCAACATTTTATTTTATTTTTTATTTTTTTTTATTTCTTCCACTCATACAAAGTTGATAAGTACCCCATTCCCCTCCCTCGTTCCACCCCTCCCTGGACCTCCTTGCTCCCTCCCCCCTTTTCCCCTTCCTATCCCCCCTCCCTCCCTTTCTCCCAGTGCTCCCTCCCCCCATTCCTGGAGCATCCTTTAGTTTGCATGTCAAACTTTCCTCTGGGTCCTCCACTCTGATGAGGTGTAAGGACTCAGTAGCATTGCCTAGAGCTCTTTTTTGTGTTCCCCTTTAGTATAGGAGCACTGTTGTGGCTGTTAATCCCTTGCCTCTAAGGATCTTAGTGCCTGTGATCCATGCTAGACTTTGTGGGTTCAATGATATGTCAGTTCCAACATTTTGAAAGTTCAAAGTTTCTTAATTTAAGTGTGTTATTAAATCAAATAAGTTAAGTACTTTAAAACAGATAAAACATTAAATCAGGAGGATTTTGAATAATAAAACATTAAAAAGATCAAAGTCCAGCAAATCAAATACCACATCCTTTATTTCATTCTTCATCTCTGTTGCTTATCACATAGTCAAAGTGGCTCAAAGATTCTAAGAATTCCCAGTCTCTATTTGCAGTTCAAAGTTGTAGAAGCAGAGTTTCTGTGATCTAACCTGAATCTTCACTCACAGCCATCCTCTGCATACATCCCATGGTTATGGCATCTCAAACAACACTCTGGGTTTAGCTCTGCAGCTCTAAGCTTCACCTTTCCTTGCAAAGACTCTATGCCTGTCACTTGGTGCCAAGCTTTTGCTGATCTCCATGAACCTCTTAATTGTACATCAAAACCAGTACCCTGTAAGGGTGCTACCACATTCCACAGCGAGGATGAAACATAGTTTGGTTCACTTGAGCCACAGCTGTACCAACTTTTGTGTGATGATTCTAGAAAAGCCTCTTTCTAGGGAACCAAAACTTCCAAATGGCAAGAAAGAGCTTCAGCTTGGACTTTTGGTCCCTGAAGGAATCTGGGTTTCAAACCTTTGAAATACCATTAGGTGGTATTTATGTCTTCCACCATCCCAGTTGAAAGCACTAAGCTTTCCTTCACTGTTCATTTGACTAAAGGCAGCTGTTTTCTTTCCACATCCAGAGCTTCATGACCATCAGCACAGCTCTCTTTTAGCAAGCAAAAGAGAGCTTTAAATTCATCTTTAAATTCATCTTTATCAAAGTCCCTGTCCCCTTCATTTCAAACTGGGCCAAAACAATATACAACTCTCTCAGCACTGCCATTGCTGCAGTCAGCCTGCATGGTTGCTGATAAATGACCATCAAATGGCTTAAGGGAACAAGGGATTTATTTTCTTTACGGATAGCCTGGTTACAGTCCAGCTTGAGAGGAGAACACAACCAACACCAGGTCAAGGGAACTGGCCACACTATCTCTACATAATGGCTGAGAGAAGAACAATCCTTCCTGGCTAGACCATCGTTTCTAGCTCAGTATGCACAAGAATGCCAACTTCCTCAACCAGCTCTCAGTATTTTATTGATATGTTCAGGGCCTAGGCCCACCCACCACAGGCTGGGCCTTCCCCATTAGCTACACAATCTCCTGCAGTTCTGCTCTGGGCCTAATCCAACCATTAATTCTCCACAAATGTGCCCAGAGCCCACACCCTCAACAGTCAAGTTGATACCTGTGCCTAACTATGACAGCCATTATTTAATTGGCCCACTAAACCCCATTCAAATGTTTTTGCATCCACAAAAGTCTTCAAACATTTCCAAATTTCTCCAACAAAAAATGTTCAAAATCCGCAAAAGTCACATAACCAGATTTATCAGCAACACCCTACTTCCCAGGTACCAAATTCTGTAGCAGTTTGCCTGCACGGTTGCCAAAAAATCACCATCAAATGACTTACGGGAAGAAAGGATTTATTTTCTTACAATAGTCCAATTACAGTTCATAGTCCAGCTTGGTAGGAGAGCATGCATCAACGCTAGGGCCAAGGGAACTGGTCACACCATCTCTACATAATGGCTGAGAGAGGGATGATCCTTACTTGCCAGAGCAGCATGTCTGGCCAAATATATACAAGGATGCTGACTTTCTCAACCAACTCTCTGTACTTCATTCCAAGGCCTAATCCCACCTACCTGGGCCTTCCCTATCAGCCAGACAATCTCCTGCAGGTTTGCTCTGGACTTAAACCAATCAGCAATTCTCCACAAATGTGCCCAGAGCTCAAACCCTCAACTGTCAAGTTGACACCTGTAGCTAACTATGACAGTAGTGATTTTTCTTTTTTAGATTCTTCACATGTTTCAGTCTATTATACTTTAAGTAATATTTTAAAAACTTCATTTGAAACAATGTTAGCTGAGATTTGAAATATTTCTGAAGCAGGATACTTGCACAGAAAATGTGGACAGCAATGTTTACTTCAAGGAGGCAGTTTTATTTGTGTACTATACACTCTGTGATGTCTTATCAAAAACACAGCATAAAGCCAGTGAAGAAGAATAGAAATCTCTTTTACTTCCTCTCAAAGCCTGGTTGCTTTGTCTCCCATGTACATCAATTATATGTTCCACAAGTACTCATTAGAGTTACATGTGTGCATTAACCAAATCATAGCCTAAAATGCTGACCCGGCCATGTAGCCTTTGAAAATGTTACACCAGCACACAAATTGAGTCATGCAGCCTTTTCTTTTTTTTTTTATTATAACATTTTTTATTATTATTTCCGCTCATACAAACTTAATAGGTAGACCAGTTCCCTCCCCCCCTCCTCCTTCCCCCGAACCCCCTGCTCCCCCTCCCTCCCTCCCCATCTCCCAGTGCCTCCCCCCCCAATTCCCAGAGAGTCCTTTATTGTGTATGCCTAACTCTCCTCTTGATCCTCCTTTCCGATGACGTAAAAGGACCCAGTGGCATTTCCCTGAACCCTTTCTCGTGTTCCCCTTAAGCATAGGAACACTACTGTGGCCATCAATCCCTTGCCTCCAAAGATCTTGGTGCCTTTAGCCGATGTTAGACTTTGTGAGGTCAATAGTGTGACGGACATGGCGCAGGGCATGCAAAGTCCTATTATGATTGCTTCAGCCCTATCTAGTGTAGAGACTCTTCAAATCATTGCTCCCCCCATCCTTTTGCTCTTACAATCTTACCGCCCCCTCTTCCGCAGATGTCCCTGAGTTTCAGGATGGGAGGAGATTAGGCTGGCTTAGTTCTATGTGGATGATATAGAGTCTCTGAAGTTCTGGATTGTGGTTTGTTGATTTTCTTTTGCAGTTTTGCTGCTCCTGCAATGCCCTTCACTCCATTCTGATGGGCACTGTATGTCAACCCCTGGTCAGAGACAAAAAACTGTTAAACTGCAGTCTTGTTATAATAGCACATTCAAGGGTAGATGTAATAAAAGGAGGAAACCTCGGTGAGGGAGGGATAAGTAACCCATTTGCAAAATGATCTCTTTTCATCTGCCAGACTATATGCCCTCCCCTTCTGGTGAGACCATACCCCCTCAGTTGTACATGATCAGGAACGAACATCTGTGAACTTAACCAGATGTCAAATTACTTACTTGCATTCCTTGGAGGTCGATTTTCTCTGCTGTAACATGGTCCCCTCTCTCCTTGTGTCTGGTGTGGACCTCCAACCCCATCCCTCCTGTTCACAATCCTTGCAATTACCGTATAACATAGGTTTACCCTTGAGTGTCTCAATGTGGGTTGAGTGAGTTTGGTACTAGGAGCCACCTATTAGGGAGTACATACGGCGCTTAACTTTGGGATTGGGATACTTCACTTCATATAATTGTTTCTAATGACATCCATTTCCCAGCAAATTCCAGTAATTCATCATTTTTGATAGCTGAGTAGTACTCCATTGTATAGATGTACCACAGTTTCCTTATCCACTCGTCAACTGTTGGACATTTTGGTTGATTCCATGACTTTGGTATTGTAAACAGTGCTGCTATGAACATAGTCTTGCTTGCGCTATCGAGGCGAACCTCTGCTGCATGGGGGGTTATTCCCAAAAGTGGAATCGCAGGGTCATATGGCATTTCAATCTTTAATTTCTTTAAGAATCCCCAGACGGCTCGCCAGAGTAGCTGTATGAGCCTGCATTCCCACCAGCAATGTAGGAGAGTTCCCCTCTCTCCACATCCTCTCCAGCACTTGTTGTTGTTTGTATTGTGGATTTTTGCCATCCTAAACGGGGTCAGATGATATCTCAGGAGGTTTTGATTGGCATTTCTCTAATGGCTAAAGAAGTGGAGCATTTTTTAAGATATTTGTTAGAATTTCATCTCTGGTAAAATTTCTTTTAACTTCCAAGGCCTATTTTTTAATTGGGCCATTGGTTTCCTTGGTGTTTAGTTTTCTAAGTTCTTTGTGCACTCTGGACAGTACAACTCTATCAGATATGTGGTTAGTGAAGATTTTCTCCCATTGTGTGGGTTGCCTTTGAGCTCGTGTGACAATCTCTTTATCTGAAAGAAGCTCTTTAATTTCACAAGATCCCAACTGTTGAGAGTTGGTAGCAGTGACTGTGCCATTGGATGTCTGTTTAGGAAATGTTGGCCTAGCCCAATCAGCTCAAGGGAGTTCCCTATCCATTCAGTTATGATTTTTATAGTCTCTGGCCTGATATCAAGGTCCTTGATCCATTTGGAATTAAGTCTTGTACATGGTGACAAGTACGGGTCCAGCTTTATTCTTCTGCATGTGGAGATCCAGTTTTGCCAGCACCATTTGTTGAAGATGCTCTTTTTTTTCCATTGGATTCTTTGGGACCCTTTGTCGAAGATCAAATGGCTGTATTTTTGTGGGCTTATATCTGGGTCCTCAACCTTTATCCATTGATCTGTGTGTCTATTTTGGAACCAGTACCAGGCTGTTTTTATAACTATGGATTTGTAGTATAGACTAAGGTTCGGTGTGGTAATACCTCCAGCAGTGTTTTTGTTACTTAGGATTTTCTTTGCTATCCTGGGTCTTTTGTGTCTCCATATGAATTTTGAGATTAATTGGTCAACTTCTTTAAAGAATTGCTTTGGGATTTTAATTGGTATAGCATTGAATTTGTATATTGCCTTTGGTAGGATGGTCATTTTTACGATGTTGATTCTGCCAATCCTGGAGCATGGGAGGTCTTTCCACCTTCTGATGTCTTCAGCAATTTCTTTCTTTAGTGTTTTAAAGTTTTCATTGTAAAGGTCTTTTACCTCCTTGGCTGGGTTTATACCAAGGTATTTCATTTTTTTAGGGGCTATAGTAAATGGGATTGTTTCTCTCAGGGCTTTTTCACTTCTTTCATTCTGGGTATTTAGGAGGGCCTCTGATTTTTGCACATTTATTTTGTATCCTGCCACCCTGCTGAACTTCTCATTAGTTCCAGGAGCTACCTGGTGGAGTTTTTGGGATCACTCAGGTATAAGATCATGTCATCTGCAAATAGGGATAGCTTGACTTCTTCCTTGCCGATTTGAATCCATTTTATGTCCCTTTCTTGTCTTATGGCTTCAGCTAAGACTTCAAGTACAATATTGAATAGAAATGGTGAGAGTGGACAGCCTTGTCTAGTTCCTGATCAAAGTGGGAATGCTTCCAATTGTTCCCCATTGAGTATAATCCTTGCTGTGGACTTGTTGTATACAGCTTTTATTATATTGATAAAAGTTCCTTCCATTCCTACTGTCTCTAGCGTTTTGATCATAAAAGGCTGTTGAATCTTGTCAAAGGCTTTTCCTGCATCTATCGAGAGTATCATGTGGTCTTGGACTTTGGACTGGTTTACATGATGAATTACATTTATTGATTTTCGTATGTTGAACCAACCTTGTGTGCCGGGGATGAAGCCTACTTGGTTCCCATGAATGATCTTTTTGATATGTTTTTGAATCTGATTTGCTAAGACTTTGTTGAGAATCTTTGCGTCTGTGTTCATCAGGGAGATCGGCCTATAGTTTTCTTTTTTAAGTGAATCGTTATTAGGTTTTGGGATTAAAATGATATTAGCTTCATAGAAGGAATTTGGTAGTGTTCCTTCCTTTGATATTTGATGGAACAGTTTAAGGAGTATTGGTGTTATTGACTCCTTAAATGTCTGGTAGAACTCTGTGCTGAATCCATCTGGTCCAGGACAGTTTTTGGTGGGAAGATTCGAGATTACTTCCTCAATTTCCTTATATGTTATAGGGCCATTTACGTAATTCACAACAATTTAGGTAAGATGTGTTTACTTAGAAATTCATCCATCTCTTGTGTGTTGTCAAACTTCACAGAGTATAAGTTTTTGAAATATGATGTTATAATTCTCTGGATTTCTTGGGTATCAGTAGTGATTACTCCATGTTCATTTCTAATTTTGTTAATTTGGGTTTTCTCTCTATTGCTTTTGGTTAATTTACCTAGGGGTGTAGCTATATTATTGATTTTTTCAAAGAACCAGCTTTTTGACTGGTTGATTTTTTCTATCATTTTCTTAGTCTCGATTTCAGATATTTCTCCCCTTATTTTACTAATCTCCTCTCCTCTACTACTTTTGGGATTAGATTGCTCAAGTTTCTCTAAAGCTTTCAGCTGCATTGTTAAGTTATTTATTTCTGATGTTTCCATTTTTTTGATGTGGGCATTAAGAGCTATGAACTTACCTCTTAGGACAGCTTTTATTGTGTCCCAGAGATTTTGGTAAGTTGTATGTTCATTATCGTTCACTGTCAGAAAATCTTGAATTTCCTTTTTAATTTCTTCCTGAATCCAGTTCTCATTCAGCATCATATTGTTAAGTTTCCAGGAGTTAGTGTATTTTCTCTTGTTTGTTGTGTTGTGGATGTCCAGCTTTAGGCTGTGGTGGTCTGATAGGACACAGGTTAGAATTTCAACTTTTTTGTATATGTGTAGATTCGTTTTGTGGCCCAATATGTGATCTATTTTGGAAAATGTTCCGTGTGCTGCTGAGAAAAATGTGTATTCTTTTGTGCGTTGGTGAAAAGTTCCACAGAGATGTGTAAGGTCCATTTCTTTCAGGGTTTGATTAAGTTCCAAAGTGTCTCTGTTAAACTTTTGACCTGTTGATCTATCCCATATTGAGAGGGTGGTGTTGAAGTCCCCAAGAATTATCGTTTGGGGGTTCATTTCTTGCTTTAGATGCTGTAGGGTTTTCTTAATGAATGTGGAGGGGCCCGTATTGGGTGCATAAATGTTCAGGATTGTGATGTCTTCCTGGTGAATTGTACCTGTGACTAAAATGTAGTATCCATCTGTGCCTCTTATGATTTTCTTTGGTTTGAAGTCCACTTTGTCTGAAAGCATAATTTCTACCCCTGCCTGTTTCCTGGTTCCATTAGCTTGCAAGGTTTTGGACCAGCCTTTCATTCTTAGGATGTGCCTATCTTTTGTGGTGAGATGAGTTTCCTGAAGGCAGCAGATTGTTGGATTGTGATTTTTAATCCAAGTTTGTAATCTGTGTCTCTTAATCGGCGAGTTAATACCATTGATATTTAATGTTATAATGGAGAAATTATTTTTAATTCTGGACATTTTTTATGTTTAGTAGATTTTGTAAGCATGTTATTTGATGTTTATGTTTTGGTGGTATTATACTTCCCTTCTGTCCTCCTGAATACGCTTGTTCTTTTCTTCAAGCTTGAGTATCAGTTCTAGCATTTTTTGAAGGCCTGGTTTGGTAGACATGTATCCCTTCAAGTTGTCTTTGTGCTGGAAAACTTTTCTTTCTCCCTCAATCATGACAGATAGTTTTGCCGGGTATATCAGTCTGGGTTGGCATTTTTGCTCATTTAATACTTGAAGTATGTCTCTCCAAGCTCTTCTTGCTTTTACTGTTTCCATTGAGTAGTCATTTGTTATTCTAATAGGTTTACCTTTAAAAGTGACTTGCTTTTTTTCTCTTGAAGCTCTCAGCACCTTTCTTTGTCTTGAATGTGGAGTGTTTTGACTATTATTTGCCGTGGCAATTTTCTATTTTGGTCATATCTGTTTGGAGTGCGAAATGCCTCTTGTATTTGGATAGGCCTTTCATTCTTTAATTGTGGGAAGTTTTCATTTATGATGGATTGAAATATTTCCTCAGGTGTGGTATTTTGGGATTCTTGTTCTGGTATTCCATGAATGCGCATGTTAGGCTTCTTCAGGGTGTCCCATATGTCTTGAATGTTCCTCTCCAGTATCTTTTTGGCTTTAACAATCTCTTCCATTGAGCTGGTTAATTCTCCCACTTTGTCTTCAAGATCTGAAATTCTATTTTCTGCCTCATTTGTTCTGCTGATAAGACTCTCTGTTGAGTTTTGGGTTGAAGATAACTTGTCTTTTAGTTCAATTTTAAACTCTGCCTGAGACTGTTTTAATTGCTCCATTCCTATTTTTGTTTCTTGAAATGTTTTTCTCAACTGCTCCAAGTGCCTGTTGTGTTCCTGTTCGAAGTGGTTGATACGGTTGTTTAACTCTTCTCGGATTTCCTCTTTCATAGTATTAATAATGGTAAGGATCATACTCTGAAAGTCGTTATGTTGGGTCTGGCTTCCATGGCTATTTTCTGTGGATTTGTTCTGGTCAGAATCCCTCATTATGGGATTGATTCTTTCGGCAGGAGATTGGTCTTCTTGGGTTTTGTTTCTCGTGGATCTGCACTTTGACTTGTACATTGTTGTTTTGTTTTTTAGGACCTTTTAGTTTCTGTGTTTTTCACTGAATCAACGTAGTTAGTATTGTTATGCTTGCCAGTTATTACTAGTGCTTGCCTTGGATTGGGTACGTTTGTGTATTGTTATTATTATATCCTAGATGAGGCTACTGGGCTGTTAGTACGTAAGTTAAGTCAGGTTATGTTACCAGGGGGTGAATATTAGTTTGGTAGTGCACTTTTACGATTTACTTTCTTGGTGAAATGTGGGGGTGAGTGGTGTACTCCCTGGAGTTGTATGTTGTGGGGTGGCTGTATGAGAAAGTTGATCTACAGCATTGATACTTTAAAGGATCAGTAAGGTGAAAAGAAAAAGTTTACTTATCTTTGGGCTGGATGAGAAGAAACTCGCCCACGTGATATAATGATTGTAGTGGAGTCCAGATGTATGGCCTGTGCTCCCTTTGTTCCTTAGAATTTTGCTTGAGTTTCCTTTGGGCTCTATTGAATTCTGAGTAGCAGTGTGTCTTCCGTTGGCCACGGCGTAGGTCCCCGGTGGGCCAGAGAGGCAGAGGGTCTGATGTTGATGGCAGAATTCTTCACCTGCGATCTGGGAAGGTGGGCGCAGAGAGGGGCGGGCCCGGGAGCAAAGCAGGCTGCTGCACAGCGCTGTGCTGCTGGCCCTGCGGCTCCAGGGTAGGGGGGTCAGGGCTGGGCTGGGCTCTTTAGATCCCTGGCTCAATGGCAGAATTCTTTACCTGGGATCCAGGGGGGTGGTTAGGTGCACGGGGCAGGAGGGTGCGAGGGGCTTGGGTCCGGGTCGGGGCCCAGGCTAAGCCGCAGTCGGCCTGGGTGCTCGCCGCCCGGACGCATGGGGCTCCGGGTTGGTTGGGGGCTGCGCTGCACTCTCTCTCTCTCTCTTTCTCACTCACTCACCTTGGGCGGGGACGGGGCGGCGCGGAGGGGGCTGGGGTCGTTCAGGCCAGGGGGCGCAGGCCAAGCCGCAGTCGGCCTGGGTGCTCGCCGCCAGGTCGCGTGGGGCTCCGGGGTTGTTGGGGGCTGGGCTGGGCAAATTGTATCATGCAGCCTTTTCTTTATTATGAAAGTGCCTCTGCCACATTACAATTCTTAAATTTTAACTGTAAGTCCTGGATTTTCCTTTTGTTTTCTTTCATTTTACCCCATTAAACCTGTTTTTGTTCTTTTTTTACTTTTATAGTGTCTCCCAAAGAAACTCAAAACATATGTGTACCTCATGTCAAAAACCTTAACCTGACAGTCTTGGGCTGAGATTTGAAAGTAGACTGCATCCACAGAAATCTAGCTAGCCTAAGCAGAATAATGTGACCCTATTCTAAAACAAACAAATTAAACAGTCCAAAAACTGAGCCAAAGCCTTCACCTCTTTAAATAGCTTCAATTCTCCCAGTGTTACATGGTACATGGATGACATTGCTAGCTTATTAATGCCAATATATTGTGGGATTGGGAGGTAACTAACTCTATGGTAATTTTTTCTTATTTCCTACACAAATAGCAATATTCAAAAAAGGAGGGGGCTGGTGAGATTGCTCAGGGTTTAAGACTCTGCCTTGCAAGCAGAAAGGTCCAGAGTTTGGATTCCAAATCCCACACAAAAATTCCACGCAGAAATGGCAGCAGCCTGAACTTCTCGCCTTGGTAGGCAGAGCCTGGGAGATCCCAGATTGAAGCAAAAAAGAGGTAGAAGCAAACCAGGATGATTCCTGGAGAGACATTCTTATTTCTCCACAGAGAAACACAGTGTCCTCTGAGACCCCCCCACACACACAATAAATAATAAATAAAGTTCTTTTTAAAAAAAATGTAAAAAAGGACATCAGTTTAGTAAGAAATATTTAGCAATAATTGATTTAAAAGTTACAAAATTATGCTAGAATGGTGATTGAAACTTCTGCCTTGCAAGCAAACAGACATGAGTATGGATCCCAAATCCAAAGTACAAATGCTGGGCAGAAATGGTAATGTCCTAAAAATCTGACTCTAGAAAGACAACGTCTGGAAAAACCCAAACCAAAGCAACAAGAAGATAGATCAATCCAGAACGATTCCTGAAGTCACTCTTGGGCCCTTCACAGGCACACACACTTAAGTACTATTTTGTGCACACACAACACACACACAGACACACACACACACACACACACATCTTTTTTGCAAACATTTATAAAATTGACAAAAATATATTTATTAGTTATGATCTAATAACAAAATGTGCTAGTAAAACAGATGCATTCTGATTATGGGAACTCACAGATGTACATTTTCTTAGACGTACAGTCATCGACAAAAATATGGCCTGCATTCATATAAGGACACCTGTGGCTTCTCTTTCCTGAAGGATTTAACCTGCGTTAAAATAACAGCAACAGACTTTTAAGAAACTAGGATGTGGGAATTTCAAGAAGAATTTTTAATTTCATACTTCGAATCAGATAAAGTAAAACCAAGTCAAATAGAATAAAATGAGAAACTGTTGCAAGAGCAAAAGCAAGTGCCATGATGACCAAACATCTTTAAGACAGTAAACTCATTAGAAAACGTTAGCCACAGTTCAATCCTGCGTCTTTTATCTAAGCAGAGTAGGGCTTCGAGGAACAAAAGAATGGCTTGGGTTTTTAAATTCATGAATTTACTTGAACTGTGCACAAATTTCTTCAAGGAATCTAACACATTAAAAAATGCAAACGTTGTAAAGGTTTTGACATTACTTAGAAAGGACATGCATATTTTTCCAATGATGGCTCTTATGTCAGTGTGCATCATAGAATGTCATAGCTCTTTGCTTTTTCTTGAATGCTCTTTCTATGCCAGACTTTCTACTGATGAGACATACAAAATAAAATTTCACCACTCTCACAAAGATCCAGACATAGAAACACTGCACTTACATGGGTTGCTGCATGTTGGGGCCATCTTCCCATATCCAGAGGGCATCAGTCTTATTCTTGTTGAGAATTATCCATCCTTGGATTTGAAACTGGGATAAATTCTCCTGTTGGCATAAAAAATCACAAACCACAATGGAGTGCATTTTATGATATGTTGCTTCCATGACTCATGGGTTAGTGGCAGATGGTCAAGCCTGAGGACTTCAATAGACCCACTTAGCATTGTATGCTGGGCTTTAAGATGTTGTCCTAATTCTAGTTTGGTTTCCTGGTACCATTACATGTTCTACTGGGGGGAACACCAGGATAGATAGATAGATAGATAGATAGATAGATAGATAGATAGATAGATAGATATAGATATCATGCTTCATCACTAATGCTTCCAACCAGTCACAGTTACAATGAAACAGAGAAGCAGGAGTGTCTGACCTACCAGTTCCTCTGCAGTGTCTATGGTCATAAGGTGAGATTTCAGTTCCCTACAGGCAACTTGACTTTCTGTCCAGGTTTTGGTTTCATTGAAAACAAATAGTAACTTGATAGTAACTCTTGCCAAATGCCATCCAGTCAAGACAGCAAAGATTACAGGAACCTTTTGGAAACGCAAATATATCAAATGGATGTGCTGTATCATTAATATAACTAGTAGATTTGTGTGAAGTAGATGAACATTACACAGCAAGCAAAAGTCATATCCTTACTGGTTCTAAAGCCTGAACTTAGACCATAAATGTGTGAAGCAAGATGTGTACTAATCAGGGAAACTCTCAGTCTCCACTATTTTCCCCCTACTATGTTAGTAATTTTTACTGTCTTTATCTGACATTAATGAATGCTTATTTTATGGGTTATTTTCCTTTGAAATTTTCTATACGAAAATGAATATGAAATGAAATCTTTTAAAACATGCCCATAAAATAAGATGATGTTTGATGTAACTAAAATGTGGTATGACATATATAAGTTGCCAAATAGTACACAAAAAATTATGTGAACAGAAAAGGCAGCTATTAAAATAATTCAAATTCTTCTGGGGATTTTTATTGCTAATGCTTTTGTGATAAGTCAAATAAAAATATACAAGTAGACTTAAAGCTGATACTCCAAATATATAATAGATTATAGTATAATTTGATTTTTTAAAAAATCAATGTAACATTTATAGTCATTGAAAGTACAGTGAGTTCCTGTATTCCTAAGAATAATGAATGTCTTTCTCTTGCCCTCTCTTTGAAGGGAAATGTGACTTCTTGTTCAGCTCAGAGAGGTGTTTCAAAACGAATGTATCTTTATGAAACAATGTATCATTTTATTTTTTTATTCAATTGTGCATGTGTGTGTGTGTGTGTGTGTGTGTGTGTGTGTGTGTGTGTGTGTGTAGAACCACCAGCGAATTCGGGAACTATCATGGACCGCCTCCACCTCCTCGTTTACTCTGCCCTGCGATTCACAACTCCGCCCTACCAGGACCAGAAACGCAGGCTGCCTCTGCTTCTGCCCGGCATCTATACGTGGGGTCTATGATCCGAACTTAGGACCTTCCATCCGCAAGGCAGAAGCTTAACCCCTGAGCCACCTCTCCAGTCCCCATTTTATGTTGTTAATGTATAAGAAAGTGATATCATCCCACTGACCTTTTTATAGGTAATGTACAAGTTAAGGGAAATAAAAACTAATAAAGTTAGTATTTTATATTTCCAGAAAGCAAAGATTAGATGAATATTTTATAAAATATTATATATTTCAAAAGTTATTTGAGTTTTGAATTTGTGATTAATTTCTAAAAGTATTTTAACCTTTTTAATGAATACTATGCTAAAATTCCATTAGATTTCTTCTGATGCATCTCTAGAAAAGTAAGTTTAAAATCATTATATTCATCTATGGAACTGCCAAGAATAAGAATAATTTTTAAAAATATGTTGCCAGTCACTACAATCCTTAGAGGCAAGGGATTAACAGCCACAATAGTGTTCCTATACTAAAGGGGAACACACACACAAAAAAAAAGAACTGTAGGCAATGCCACTGAGTCCTTACACCTCATCAGAGAGGAGGACCCAGAGGGAAGTTTGACATGTACACTATAGGATGCTCCAAGAATGGGAGGGGCACTGGGAGAAAGGAAGAGATGGGGGAAAGGAAAGGGAAAAGGTGGGGAGCAAGGGGATCCAGGGAGGGGTGTAGGGAGGGAGGAATGGTGTACTTACCAACTTTGTATGAGTGGAAGAAATAAAAAAATGCATAAAAAATATGTTGTCAGTTACTCTTTTTGCTGCTATGAGACAACACTCATACTAATTTTTGCATATCAGTTGCTTCTTGACAGATTAATAACTTGAATATCATCAATTACATAAAAAAGAATTTCTGAAGTTTTGGTTGGGAACATGGTTCAGTGATTCCAGTACTTGCCACCCAAGTGCAAAGCCAGAATTCAGACCACCTGATCCCACTTAAAATACGTGTGTACAAAGTCTAGCATTTGCTAAAGGCACCAAGATCCTTGGAGGCAAGGGATTGACAGCCACAGTAGTGTTCCCATGCTTAAGGGGAACACGGGAAGGGGTTCAGGGAAATGCCACTGAGTCCTTGTAAGTCATCGGAGAGGAGGACCCAGAGTAGAGTCTGGCATGCACATTAAAGGATTCTCTGGGGATTGGGGGGGAGGCACTGGGGGATGGAAAGGGAGAGGGGAGGGGAGGGGGAGCAGGGGGGTCTGGGGAAGGAGGAGGGATGGAGGGAACCGGTATGAGCAGAAATAATTAAAAAATGTTTTAAAAAATACACGTGTATTTCAGCCCTCCTAAAATTATAGCCTATGGAGACAAAGACTGGGAATCCTCAGAGTAACTGGGCAAGTTGGACCAGCCCTATTGGTGAGCTCTGCGTATGATCAGAGACAAAACACAACTCTATCCTCAAAATGAGTAAGTGATCATTTTATTCTGAGCCAAATATAAGAGTCCCTGGTATAGGAACATGAATTCAGGTCTTTTCTTTCTTTTTTTCTTTTTCTTTCTTTCTTTCTTTTTCTCTTTCTTTCTTTCTTTCTTTGTTTCTTTGTTTCTTTCTTTTTTCTTTCTTCTTTCTCTCTCTTCTTTCTCTATTTCTTTCTTTCTCTCTTTCTTTCTTTCTGTATTTTCTCTCTCTTTCTCCTTATTCTCACTTTCTCTCTTTTTCTCTCTTTCTTCCTCTCTTCCTCCCTCCCTCTCTCTCTGTCTCTTTTTCTCTCCTTCTCTTTCTTTCTTTCCCTCTCTTTTTTCTCTTTCTCTTTCTTTTGTCTTTCTCTTCCCACACCATCATTCCTTCCTCTCTTTCTCTCTGTCTGTGTCTCTCTTTCTTTCTGAATTCCTTTTTCTTTTATTTCTATTTTCTTTTTTTTCGTGACCCATATGAATTCTTCTCCGATATGGGAGTAAAAATATAGCATCACATTTGTCCATCACAATTCAGTGAGGCTTGCGGTACTAAAAAAGTTGTTTTGCCATAACAGAGAAAAAGCACTAGAAGTGAACTCTTCAGTTAGTACTCACCATATTCTTCAGGACACAGAGGATGAAGTAAGTGTCTTCTGTTTTGTTCTTCCTGGTTAGAAAATACTGGGGAAAATGTGATAGTGCTTATTAGTATTTAGGATATGGTTGTTAGGATTTGGTAAAATTCAACCACTGTAGTGACTTAAGCTAGGGTGATATTGCTGATGAACCGACAGTAGTAAGAACAAATCATTGTCACACTTACATTTTGGAATCAAGGAACCTACAGTTGTCATCAGAATCACACACGAGACTCCAAGGGTTCCAGTTATCACTTGCCATACTGTTGGTTTGAGGTCTAAAAATAAAAGAAAGAGAAACAATGGCTGCATATCTCACTTCCCAGAATTCAGTGAACAAAAATAATACCAGGACATGCTACTATTATAGGGCACCCTCCATGTTCTTATTTATGGCTGGCTTCCTCATGAAATCCACAATTTCTCAGTAGTATTTCTAGCTCCATTTTTGGTCCTCATGTTTTCTTCCTGATCTTATTTATTTTTACCCTTACTTGTCCATCTTTAAGTCTACATGCTCAAGGATAACCTGAATTATAGTGAGGTCCTATCTAAAAAAAAAGAAGCTGAAAAAAGGAGTAGAGAATGAAACAGAATTTGTAAAACTCCATTTAATTGCATATGTAGTTTTTGTACATAAGAAAATTTTATCAGACTCTGATGATATCTTGAAATCACTAAGGAAGATGCAATAAAGACACATAATTAATACATTGTGACAGTTCTGCAATACTTTCAAGAGGGGTATTTTTTTGAATGATAGAATCAAGATTTGTCTTTGACAAACTAAATATCAACTACTGTACCTTTTCTTATTTCTCTACTAAACTGTTTTCTGTGCTGGAGGCCAGACGGTCTGTGAAATATCAGTTCAGTGCAATTTATCTGACCTCCACATTGGATGACAGGGCTCTGGTCCACCTTGGCAATTTTTTGCTTCTGTTGAGATCTGGAAATCTTAGCTTCTGTGTAAGTAACCTTTTCATTGTCGACTCTGCATTCATTCTGTTTATTCTGAGGCATTTTGTTCTGAGAAGTCATGGATAGCTTTGGAGCAATCTTGACAGTTGCCCTTTCTTGCTCTTTAGTGACTCCTCAACAGGAGAGCTAAATAAATGTTCATTGTGTCTCTACAATGATGACAGAAAGAGACACATCAGATCCCGTGTGTAAATATTTAGATCCAATCTCAATGGGGTGAAAGAAGAAGTAATCAGGATACAGATATTTTTCTGAACTGTATAGTTTTCTGATTTATAAGATAGTTCTATTATCCCTTAAAAAGGTCAAAATCATTCTTTTCTTTCCTGTATCAGTTCTAAAAGTTGGATTTGGGGGGGTTAATGGGATTATTTAGAGGGTAAAGCACTTGCTGATATGAAGCCCATATGAAAGAGAGAACTTACGTCCAAACTTGGCCTCTGATCTCCACCCATGTGTCATGGCATGCGAGAGAGTGACTTCTTTCTCTTTCTTCCTCTCTATTTAGTAGATAATTATAGTATAAAAAATTTGGATTTAGTAATTGATAAAGTTTTCCAGTTCAGTATTCTATGTATAAGAAATAAAGTCAGTAATACATAGAAAAATGGTAAAAATATATCTACCTTAATGAAAAATTAGAAATTTATATTTTGAAAGGGACTTTATTTAAAAACATGCATGCTAAATTTATTAAGAAGTAGTATAATATTCATCAGAGAATATAACTAAAAGGCAGATTATCTGAAATGTTTCCACATTTGGATATAACCATACACCTATTAGTCTTCTTGCTTGATGTCATTTTTTAATCTAAGTAGGTCACATTGTGTAATGTATACATACGACACACACACACACACACACACACACACACACACTCTGACCATCAAAATTAATGATGAAAAATATATAAACTTTTCTCTATGTGTCATTATTTCCTAGGAATTATTTCCTTAAGGACAAAAAGAAATGGAATACTCTTTTAAAAGCTGAAAGTTTTTACTTCTTGTGATATTACACAAAATAAGGGAAAGAAACAAGCATTCACAAAATTCAACGTAGACAGTAAACCTCAGTTTTAAAATATAATTATGCAAATAAGAAACCAATATATTCACATACAATATATTCTAATCAACTCATATTTTGCACTGAGCACATGCATTCATATGGAAAACCATTAAGCAGTATTCATTGAACTGAACTGTCATCTTTCCATTTAGCATGCATTTACATTATGTAACATGTTTTGCTACTGCTGCATTTTATTTAATAAGCATTTTGGGAAACCAAAACAAAATACAATTGTGGCTTATGGAGTAGTAGAACAAGTTGCACTACCTGACCCACTACAGAAGTATTAATTGCTAACATTAACAATTATTCCTGACACACGGAGCAATGGAATGGATTTGAAATCTTGACTTGAATCATATAAACACAGAATGTTGAAAGGTTCACATTACTCTGTATCTCATGGGAAATCACATATTTCAAGCTGCTTTAAGGCAAAAGTTTTGAATATATTAAAATAATGAAAAATATATAAACTTTTCTCTATGTGTCATTATTTCCTAAGAATTATTTCCTTAAGGACAAAAAGAAATGGAGTACTCTTTTAAAAGCTGAAAGTTTTTACTTCTTGTGATATTATTTCCAAACAAGTTTCACTGAGTTTATGTCCATCCATGGAAACATGGCCAAACATGGTCTAAAGGCATCAAATGATAGAAAGAATATTATGGCTCAAAGACTTGGAATATTTAAGTAATTTTAACTTGGGTAAGAGTCTTCACTTTTACTGCTCAAAGATAACAAAATTATGATGGGCTCTAAGGGGACTCTGATTAAAAATTTGAGCATTACACAGGCTGGTATCAAAATTTACCTCAAACACTCTGACGTTGGGTAACCAAAATGTTACCTATAAGCTAACACAAAAGAAAGATTGAAAGGAATGTGCAAGCAAATAATGAGGACTTTAGCCACATTGAAGTGAGGGAACAGAGTAAGCAGAACTAAAGGCATGACTTTATTTTTAATGGAAAGAATTTATTACAAATAAACACAAGAGAAGACTTCCGTTTTACTGAAATAAAGTTTAAAAGATACAAAGATGTTACTGTCATTTTCATGTACAAAACCAGGAAATATTTATAAACCAGGTACAGCTGTACAAATTGGACTATTTTAAGAAAGGACAACAAGCACTGGTCACACGCATTTGGATAAAGTAAAAACTATTATATACTTTTCTAAGAAGAAATTTGTCAAGATGTATAAAGAGCAAAATAACACATTCATCTGCTTATCAAGTACCTTAAAATAGTGGGGACACGATGACCTATTGAGTAATTTAATTAGAAAAAGAAGCCAGACAGTTAATTGGATAAGCAAAAGGAAAATTCCAGGACAGGAGAAGTGGGCCAGGAGTTAAAGCTTTTAGATTACAAGCAAAAGGACCTGAATTCACATCCCCAGATCCTACACAACAATGCCAAAATGCTGGGATGATATGGCAAGGGCATGAAATTCTGGCTCTGGGAGACAGAGCCTGGGATAATCCAGAACCAAGCAGTAAGGTGGGACAGCAATCTAATTCCTAAATGTCACCCTTGGACCTCCACAGCACACCCACTCAAACACTCACTTGTATAGGCATGTGTATGCAAGCACACATGCATGCACGCGCGCACACACACACACACACACATACACATACACATACTTTGTCTTTGCACAATAAAACCAAGATTCTATTAAAAAGAGAGGTCAGACAAGAAGAATAATTAGATTCATGCCTTATGCCATCCTATATAATATGAAGACATAGCATACACTCACAGACACTGATTTGTCTTCAAGTAACATTTAAATCATTGTGCTGAGATGTGAATTATAAATTGTAGCCCAGCAATGAAAAGTATTCAGAGCTCGAAAGAAGCAAACAAGCAACAGTGAATATACTTACCCTGGAGAAGAATCAGTTTGGGTGCTTCATAAAAGAACCACATGAAGGCATTGCACTGGGCTCACAAAATTGCACAACTAATATTTAAGTGCAAAAATGTCCAGGAAAAGTTCAAGTTGTAAAACCTAAAAAAATGAAATATATTTGTGAGTCAGTCTTCAAGACTTGGCAAAGGAAGTTCTCACTGGTATTAATTTGTCACCCACCTCCCCCACCAAATACCAATCAGGAAGAGGAAACAGGCTACTAGGCTTACTTCGAATAATATTATTTCTGTCACTGATTTTTTGCTTAAAAAATGATTAAGAAAATGTTCCATGGAAAAGCCTATAAGTACAAATAGCTTAACCTGGATTGAGGAATAAAGGAGAAAAGAAAGTGACCCAGACCACAAATCAAATTAATGGTTACATGGAACAAGAGTACCACAAAGTTTATGATGTCGATATTTATCACAATAGAAGTTTTTATATCTTTGTGTGTGAATTGCAATGTATAATTGCCACTGGAAACTGGTCTCCACCACTCATTGTGTAATGTTTGCATACTCTAATTTTTATTGTACTGTTGAATAGTATAATCTGACCTGAGAGTAACTTTATAATATAAATGATAAAAGTAAAGAAAAATGTGAATGAAGTCAGATCTAATGGTGCAGACCTGTAGTGCCAGCAGTTTGTGTGAGCACAAAAGGACCATGAGGTCAAGGTGTGTCTGGGCTATGGAGTGAGTTCAACTCAGTGACTTTCTCTCTCCCTCTCATCCCCCTCCCTCATTTTCTCTCTCTCCCTCTCCCTCCCCCCTCTCTTTTTCTCTCTCACTTTCCCTCCCCCAACTCTCTCTCCTTCCCCCTCTCTCTTTCTCTCTCTATCCCCTTCCCTCCTCCCTCTCTTTCTCTCTCTCTCTGCTTGTCCATCAGAGCCACTTGCCTGATCTTTCTCCATTCTGCACTAGGAATTTCTTTGTCTCTCCATTGTTCTGAGCACCTTCTGACTCTAGAGAGCACCATTGGAATGGTCTTTGTCATAACTTTCAATTCTTTGAACTCATAAATGTCTTTCCCATGCTCTTTAATATGCTTGTACTCTAGTTCTCAGCATAAGATGGTACAACTTTGATACAGTGAGGCATTGATCTTGGGGACAGCCCTTTAAACTTTAAACTCTCCAAAGCAGCCTCTTGGAATCTCCCACCCTCCTCTTCAGTCTGCAGCGTCATCTCGCTCCAACACAGAAAAGCTTTGTTTTTATTAATGTCTGCAGTCCTGTCTCCACATGTTCTAAACTGTCAGTTTATTTTTCTTCACCTCTTTCCAGATCTGAGCTACATTTATTTATTTATTTATTTATTTATTTATTTATTTATTTTCCAGCATTTTCATTTTCATGATTCTCTGCATGCCTCTGAACTTCTTTTGTCCCCACTTGTTAAGGAAAATTGTAATACTATATGAAATTCTGCTTCTCAGTCAAGTGTGGCAGGTTACCTTGCAATCCCAGCACTGTTCTGTTCTCTGAATTCAAGATAAGCCTAAGACACATAACAAGACCAAATTGTTTCCAAGATAGGAAGAAAGAAAGGGAAAGAAGGGAAGGAGAGAGGGAAAGGAGAGAGAAAAGAAAGAGGGAGGGAGAGTAGGATGAGGGAAGAGAGGAAGTAAGAAAGGATAAGAAAAGAGAAGAAAAAAGGAAGAAAAAGAGAGGAAGGAAGGAAGAAGGAAGGAAGGAAGGAAGGAAGGAAGGAAGGAAGGAAGGAAGGAAGGAAGGAAGGAAGGAAGGAAGGAAGGAAGGAAGGAAGGAAGAAAAGAGAGGAAAGAAAGAAAGGAAGGAAGGGAAGAAAGGAGGGGGAAGCAAAAAAGGGAGGGAGGGAAGAAAAAAAAGGAATAAAAGTAAAAAGAATAAGCATTTTAAAAAAGAGAAAAAGAGAGAAAGTTTTTCTCTATCAGTGTCTGACTAGCCAAGGTCAGATTTGTTGCAATAGAGACTCACCAACCAGCGCTTGTCTTGATCCTGACACGAGTTCTGTTAACCGTTTCTTTCATAGTTCACTGCTCTTTCTCACTCCTGGTCAGTTTTCTAACACTTTGTCCATTCTCATCAAATCTCTCACTGATTCACATGCTAGTCCTCAAAAGGGAACATAGCAGAAAAAAAAATAAGACTCACCAGCCTATCAGACTGAAAATCTTGTTAATTACCTCCCTGTGCATGAGTGTTTCCTAACTTCCTTCAAAGGTTTTGCATGAAAGTAAAACCAGTTTCTTCCTGTTTGGATCCCTTGACCCCTGTCATGGAAGAGTCACACACTAATCTCTTCTTTCCTCTGCAGTGGTCATTGCTTCTTCCGTGGTATCGCCCTGTCACACAAAGATGAGCCCAACAGTCAAACACTGACCTCGTTAATGTATGAAGAACTGGGTGCAATACCCAACATTCAGCTGAAAGAAAAAGTTTTCTGTTTTTCTTTTTTTCTTTTTTTGTTGCTTTCTTTTCACTTTTATACTCTTCACATGTCTTAGCTCAAATACTAAATGTCAGTTTTTTGAAATAGGCATTTGAAGAGAAATGACATAAAACTGCCTGAGTGCACTTCTCTGCTTCACTGCTGTGTCTTAGCTTAGCCCAGTCATGGAGACCTTTGCCAGATATCATGATGGCTGGCATTTTCAACCACCAGAATCATGAATGAAACAGACTTTATTTTCTTTAAACATCACCTTCTTTTCTAGTTACTAATCTGTGGATGCTATGAATACATGACCAAACAATTTAGGGAAACTGCTTACAGTCAGCTATGATGTTCAGAAGAGCTCATCCCAATGACAGCAGCAGCCCAAGGCCACACCACACTCACAGGAAGAGCAAGCAGGCAGAGGTGTACTTCCTAGTCTGCCATTCTGCCAAAATACGGAACCAACTCTCTCCATTTTATCCACCTGCCAGGCAATGGTCCCGCCCACTATGGGCTGGGTCTTCAGTTAGATGACAGGCTTGCTCAGGGTTTGCTTTAACTAAGAAACTTTAAGGACATTTATTTGAACAGATTTTCTTCTCACTGAATTTTATACCCTATTTTTCTGAAAATAAGTCTTTCAGTTTCCAAACATATTCCCTAATTCAGAGGTTTGTATTTCATCCTTTTAATAGACTATTTTGATTTTTTAGCTTTCATAATGCTCAACAATCTATATACTACTATATGTATTATATGTGTAGTGTCAAATTTAATAAGTGTAAACTAATTTGATGCTATGAATATATATTTTTAGAATATTCTCCTATTTGATTTTACATTTAGGTTTCTGATCAGTATTAAGTTAACTTTCACATGAGAAGCAAAGTATGAATCTCACTGACTCTTTTCACTGTGAGACCTAACTGTCCCAGCCCTGTGCATTGACAGGCTCTCTTGTACAGTGTGGTCTAAGTCATTTGCCAACAATTGGCTTTCTGGTTTCATGTGGTCCCAACCACTTAATACAGACAATCCTACAAGTCTGAACCTTTTGGACAAGACATGGTTGCCACATTAGCTTGCAAAATATAAGTTGTAAGAATTACTTCTATTAGTTACCTTTGTAGTGTGACAAAATCCTGGAGACAAGCATCTCGATGCATTGGTTTCTGCTCACAGTTTGAAGGTACAGCCCATCATCATCTTTGGGGTGGCATGTGAAGCAGGTAGTCATGTATCCATCAACAGGAAACAGAGGAGAGCCGGTGCTCAGCTCACCTTCTCCCTTGCATTCCATCCAGAACCTCAGCTCAAGGAATGTGCTGCCCACAGTAGAGAGGGTCTTCCCAGCTCAGTTAACTCAATTCCATAAATTTTCCCAGGCAGTCTAAAGCCCGTCAAGTAACAATGAATATTAACCATTATGTCACCCAAATATAAGTATTCATCATTAATATCGACCCTAAAACCTATCAGAAAAAAACCATAATTATTTCCAATTGGATATAAAATTCTCCATGAAAACCAAAATTTCCAAACACTCAGAAAAATCACAAATTCCCTTTCATTATGAAATATTTTAGTTTACTTCAGAAAAGTAGGTGTCATAAGTAGAAAGAATTTTTCCTCTGAAGATTTATATGTAATTGTGTAATAACCAGAATATGAAGTAAGTATAAAATTTATAACAAAAATAGATAAAACATTTGGTACAATTAGATGAATAAAGCCATTATGGAAGAATAATCTTAAAGGAGAGGGAAGTAATGGTAAGAAAGATTTTTTTTAAAAAAAGGCAAGTGGCTCATGTTGTGGGTAAGAAGGATCACCAGTCTCATCCAGCTATAAATGTTACAACTATTCAACTCTGTTAAGATTAATCCAGGGGAGCAATAGTGGTATGTAAGGTCACTCTCTGAATGAGTTCTAGTCCCCATCCTATTGTCAGAGAACATATGCTTGATACTTTAAACTTGCTAAAATAACAGTAGTAGAGAAGAAAATCGACACTAGACAGGAACAGCTGTCTTAGTGTTAACTATAAAAACAATAGTAAACTATCATCTGAACACTTCTTATTATACACTTAGACAAGAAAAGGCCAAAATGTACCCTATTATGGTAGAAGATTAATGAGGCAGAATATCATAACTTGCCAGAGTGTAAAATATTGATTACCCTAGAATGCTCAATCCTAATCAGGCCATCAAAATCTTTTCTTACCCAAGGCTCAAGAAATCTTGTGAAAGAGGGGGCAGTTAGATTGTGAAAGCCTAAAGGTGGGGACACATACTACCAGACAAGATACTGCAGTCGTGTCAGGGGTGCTGCACCAGCATCTCAGTGCAATGAGATCTACTATCACAATGGCCAACATAACCAACCCATGGACAGGAGAATCTCAAGAAAAACAACTGTGTTTAGAGACAGTTTCTGGTACAGGCGTTGGAAAAGGAAGAAAAGTCTCCCCATGTCTGAGTTTTCCCACTGAAGAGCTACACAGAGACCTGGTTCCTTACTAGCATGGGCACCCCAAAGGGATCCCTATAATCCACACATCTACAGGGACAAGAGGGAGGAAGGACATGGCTGGATTGGTGAGGGAGGGGAAAAGGCAGAAAGACAGAGGTGATAGGGGAAGGGGGTTGGTACAAGGGTATAAACCCGCTTTGTTTATATATGAAAAATTCCCAATAAGAAGGTAAAGAAAAAAAATTCCTACAATTGTCAAAATTAACATTAAAACTACAGAGAGAATACATAAGAAACAAATAGGAAAGGAAAGGGAAAAGGGGGGAGGGACCAAGGGGATCCAGGGAGGGGTGGAGGGAGGGAGGGGAATGGAGTACTTATCGACTTTGTATGAGTGGAAGAAATAAAAAATAAATTTAAAAGATAAAATGTAAAAAAAAGAGAAACATACAAGAAATTAATAAATTAACAGCAGCAGGTATTGCATGGGGTATGAAATCTGACTCAGATGTGTACCTTACAATGAAAGAAAGGAAAATTGTTACTGTAAAATAGGTAGGAACTATTCAACTAACAAAAACAAAAACTGGCATGCTAGAAAGTTCTAGAGAGGCAGAAAAAAATTACTTATAGATGCTGATAGTATATAAAGAATTTTATGACTATTAAACTGATTCAGTCTTTTAACAAATTAATATTTCTATGTTGTATGACACATTGTTAATAGATGGTCTGAGATGACAAAAATATAAGTGGGTCAACAAAATAGTCATGGTTGTTGGAGTCAAATGTTTGGAATATACCTGTTGAGAATAAGTGCGGAGAGAGAGAGAAAGAGTGTGTGTGTGTGTGTGTGTGTGTGCGTGTGTGTGTGCGTGTGTGCAAATGTGTCCACAGGCAAAGGAGGATATTGGATGTCTTAGTCTGTCACTCTCTTTTCTCATGAGACAGGATCTTTCACTAAGAATGATTTATTTATCACTTATTCACAGTGTCATTTATTTGCTTTTTTAAAAATTTTTATTATTTATTCAACTGTGCGTGTGCGCGTTTGTGTATGTGTGTGTGTAGAACCACGGGCGAATTCCAGAAGAACCATGGACCGCCTCCCCCTCCTTGTTTACTCTGCCCTGGGATTCACAGGCTCCGCCCTACTAGGACCAGAAACGCAGTCCGCCCCCGCTTCCGCCAGGCGTCTATACATGGGGTCTAGGATCCGAACTCAGGACCTTCCGCCTACAAGGCAGAGGCTTGACCCCTGAGCCACCTTTCCAGCCCTTATTTGCTTTTTGATTAGGTTATTTAATTAGTCCTAACTGTCCTTGTCTTTGTCCCCAGTATGGGGTTTACTAGTAAATGTAGCCACTTCCTGCTTTTCGCATAGGTTCTGGAAATCCAAATCAGGACCTCATGCTTGTACAACAAGCATTCTTTTTCACGGAACCATCTCCACAACCAAAGAATTGAATTATTAAATGTATCTATTTGATTATATGAATAATAAAATGGATTAATTTACGGCAACATCACATGTACATCTCAGTCATCTTTGACAAGTTTGTGTGTGTTTGTGTGTATGTGTGTGACTATTAATGGAGAGAGGAGAAAAGCCTGAAGATATATAGCATCCTTAAATGTGTTGTCAATATTTTGAAATTCTTTTTCAATAGCAAAGTAGGAGACATTCCTGAATAATGAAATACTTTTTCAAATACTTACCAGCAGGAATGTGGTTTTATGGGTCCACCTGTTCTCATTTCATGTTCTCTCTCTGTGGGAGAGATCCTTTAGGGGGCTACTATGAAAGCGGTCAGGATATCCCTAGTTGGCACTGGTGTATGGTTACCTCTCAAAGGATCCTAAAATGTTCCCTAAGTGGAGTTCCTTTATACATTGTATGTTGTTTCTTGTTTTTCAGTCCTCTCAGACAGTGCAGTGTTGCCTCCTTGATATTTAAAACATAGATACATTACTATACAGAATATAAATCAGGTAGTTGGTACACTGTTTTGTCTCACTGACCTGTTTACAATGATTTTTTTATTGTTGATATATTTTCCATGCTTCTCTAATTACTTTGATTTTTAACAGAGTGGATGTGTTAATCTCATTTCTTAGCACATTATTCTTCTAAATATATTGTAAGCTTTCACTCTTGCTCTAGACAGTATGTCCAGCCTTTTGACATTCTGACGCGATGGCGTTTTTAACACTAGAAAAACAACTCTCACCTTTATGGGCAACAAGATGGTTTATTAAGGATCCAAATATGAGTGACCGTGGCCCAGGTCACCCCAAATTCCATGAGTTCCATAATGGTGCTAGGTATTTTTTTTTAATTTTACAATTACAGAACAAAGAAAGCCATAAACCAAGGCACTTTTCAAAGGCATTGGTAGAGACAGCAGGTAGACAGGTTACAGCAAATCAGGGAAATCTCTTAGAGGCTACAGATGCTATCTGACAACATTCTTGGCCTGTTGGTTGGTAAAAATCAGGGTTCTGGTTGCACATTCCAAACAATTGACCTACTAGCTAGCGGGATGCTAGGTCACATACAGAGGTGGCTAACACCCAGCTATCAAGGGAGTTGAAGATGGCCCAGGATAATCTGTCTCTGGACTTGCGACATTACAGACCTCTCCACAGCATTGATGATCTAATTAGTCAATTAGTCTTGCAGGTGCATCTTCTTTACAGGAACTTACATTTACATCATCTACAGAGTTCACACATGAGGACCACACAACTGAGTTATAAAAATTATCACAAAATACTTATAATAGCTTTAAGTTTATAGCTTTATGTTGAGTTGTACTCACACTTGTCTTAGGTTATGTGTGGCCCATGGGTTATAGGTTAAAAACATCTTGCTGTCTTGATGTCCATAAATACTTCCTAAATTGCCAGAGTGGACATTTTTTTAATTGTTTCAAAATATTGCCAGTGTGGATTTTTATTCCTATTACAATTCAGAAGCCCTGTGGACATACGGGTAAGTCTAAGAAGAGATAGCATTGCAAACATAGTTCTGTTCAACTCTTAATCTGTAGATCAAGTTTTATTCTTCCAGGTTTTTCTTGCAACCATATCCACATAGTGGTAAAAACAGGAATATTAGAACAAACTGACATTGAGTGTTTTGCTTCCTGTATATTGAAAGCTAGAATAGGTTAGCTCTGACATAGGTCTTCCTTCATGTTGATTTTGCACATGTGACAATATACTGTATTTGACTACAATAAAATCATTTCTGTTGATTGTAAGATTCATTATAAGAACAGCCTGTTTACAAACTGGTAAATCTGTTGCAAAATTAGAAGCAGCTCTGAGCTTTTCCTCAAACTTCAGTTTAAGAACAAGTGAAGTTTCCAGAGATAACAATCTGCTGAAGTGTGAAAACCGTAATCAAGACTGAGGTCTCACCCTTATGCTTATCTATATCTGGTGCATTTAAAGACACCAATCACAGATTGTTCTTATCACAAACATCTTGGCCTGCTCAAGCTGATAAAATTCCACAGTCTAAGTAAATTTGACAAACACCATTTGTGATAATTAGATACAGGTGTCAACTTAACAGTTGCAGGCTGAACTTTGGGCACATCTTTGAAGAACTGAGCAAGCCTTAAGCAGATCTGCAGAAGATTGTCTAATTAATGGGGAAGACCCAGTCCATAGTGGTTGGGAATATTCCCTGGGCAGGTGAGTAGATGAGGGGACCTGGTGTTGGTATGAGCTATCCTGACAAGCTGGACCAAAAGCCATCACTGGACAATCTTAAGCCACAATAAACTCCACTGTTTCTAAGGCTGTTTTATGAAAAATGTATCACCAAAATGCAGAGCAATAATTTGTCATACCTGACATCATGATATCAGCATCTGGTTTGCTATTGGGGAGGATATTCCTGGAATGCAGATGGCTGATCTCTCCTCACAATACAAAAATTGGTTAAGAGACTTCCAGGATCTCTTTTTTTAAATTTTTTTAAATTTATTTCTTCCACTCACACAAAGTTGATAAGTACCCCATTCCCCTCCCTCCCTGGATCCCCTTGCTCCCTCTCCCTTTTTCCCTTTCCTTTCTCCCCCCTTCCTCCCTTTCTTCCAGTGCTTCCTCACCCCCCCCATTCCTGGAGCATTCTTTAGTGTGCATGTCAAAGTTCCCTCTGGGTCCTCTTCTCTGATGAGGTGTAAGGACTCAGTGGCATTGCCTAGAGCTCTCTTTTGTGTTCCCCTTTAGTATAGGAACACGATTGTGGCTGTTAATCCTTGTCTCTAAGAATCCTAGTGCCTGTGATCCATGCTCAACTTTGGGGGTTCAATGATATGTTGATAATCGTGCAGGTCATGAAAGTCCTATTATAATTACTTCGACCCTAACTTGTATGTAGTATCTTGCATATCGTTACTCCTCCCCATCTTTAGGCTCTTACAATCTTACCATCCTCTCTTCTGCAAATCTCCCTGAGCTTTAGGATGGGGACAGATTAGGCTGGCCTGATTCCAGGTGGTTGATGCAGAGTCTCTGATTTTCTGAATTATAGTGTGTTGAATTTTTTTTTCAGTTTTGCTGTTCCTGCACCACCCTTGGCTCCATCCTGATGGGTAGTGGATATTACCCCCTGCCAGAGATAAAATGCTGCTAAAATAGAGTCTTATTATAAGAGTAGATTCAAAGGTAGATGGAATAAGAATAGGAGACTGCTGGGGGGGGGTCAGTCTCCCATTTTCAGGATGCATTACCTTCTATCTGCAGACTCTATGTCCTCCCTTTCTGGTGAGCTCTTACCCCATCAGACGCAAGTGACCAGTAAGGATAGTCTTCGAGCCCAACCAGATGTCTCATTTCTTATTTGCAGTTCTTGATGTGGCCTATTTTCTCTGATCCCCTCTCTCCTTGTTTCTGGTGGGGCCCTCCTTACCCTTCTCTCCCTGCTTATAATCTTTGCAATTATTGTAGGTATTACAGAGATTTATCTTTGAGTGTGTCACTAAGTGAGTTTGGTACTAGGATCCACCTATTAGGGTGTGTCTGGGATACTTCAGTTAATATAATTTTTTCTAATTGCATCCATCTCCCAGCAAATTTCATTAATTCATCATTTTTGATGACTGACTAGGAAATATTTCATTGTATAAATGTACCACATTTTCCTTATCCACTCTTCAACTGTTGGGCATTTGTGTTGATTCCATGACTTTGCTATTGTAAACAGTGCTGCTGGGTATTCTTGTGCTATCAAGGTGAATTTTTGCTGTATGAGGGTTATTCCCAAAAGTGGAATTGCAGGGTCATATGGCATTTCAATCTTTAACTTTTTAAAGAATTGCCAAATGGCTCGTCAGAGTGGTTGTATCAGTCTGCATTCCCACCAGCAATGTAGGAGAGTTTCCTTCTCTCCACATCCTCTCCAGCATTTGGTGTTGTTTGTATTGTGGATTTTTGCCACCTGTGGGGTGAGATGATATCTTAGGGAGGTAACGATGTGGAGCATTTTTTAAGATATTTGTTAAACATTTCAATTTCTTTCCTGGTAAAATTTCTTCCAAGTTTCAAGGCCCATTTTTTAATTGGGCCATTTGTTTCCTTGGTGTTTGGTTTTCTAAGTTCTTTGTGCACTCTGGATAATAAAGCTCTGTAAGATATGTGGTTAGTGAAGATTTTCTCCCATTCTGTGAGTTGCCTTTGTGCTTGAGTTACAATCTCTGTATCTGAACAGAAGCTCTTTAATTTCATAAGAAAAGATATCTTTTATATAAGTTATAAACTTACTCATAAGGCTCTAATTTTCTGAGTACCTATTTTCCAAGTATCCTCCATCCTAACACAGACACGTTGGAGGTCAAGATTTCAGCATGATTTGGAGGAAACCTAAACATTCAACTCTCATACAACAGTCATATGTTCTCCTAGACTTCTCTTCTGGTTTGATGTGATTCTTCTCATGTTACCAGGCCACAAGAACCAGGTTTGTGCCTCTGGCTCAGCCACCTGCCAAATTTACATTAATGATTTAAATTGATGATAAAAGCAGACAAAGGAAATTTGTTCAATATGGCTGTATTGGAAAAAGGTTTATTCTAGTCCAATTATTTCTTCTTTAAAGTCCAAATAGCTTAAATAATAAGGGAATGCAGGAGGCACACATAACTAACCAGTTCTGATTCAGGTGTGGTTCTGTTCATAGCCTGCAAAGCTGTCAGTTGTCAGAGATGTCTAACTTTTTGACCTCTGACCCCTTCCTCTAACTGACTTCAATTCCTCTCTGCTCACAGATCCCTAGGGGAGTTTCAGTTCTCAGGGTTCATTCTTTTGACAGTCTTGACAGTCAGAAGAGGGGTGGGAAGTCTTCGCTACCTTCTGTCTTACCGTCCAGTTCACTTGTCCACTTCTCTCTCTGCTCAGTTTTGGTTTGTCTGTGAGTCAGTTCTCCAGAAATCAGTATTTTCATCCCATTTTCTCAGTTTTGTCTTCTTTATAGGATGATAGTAACAGGTTCTAGTTGCTCTACAGTTTGGATCACAAATCAAAAGTCTGAATAGATTTTAAAAATTGACTTATATGTTCACCTTTATGTGTGTTCCAAAACTATTCCATCTGAATAGTTTCTGATTAAAAAAAGTAACCACCTACACTACTGTGTTATGCACTTTTTTTGAGGATCAATATAGAGTTTATTAGAGGAGAGAAAGAACAACTCACATACTCCAGACATGGAGTGCCGTGAAGGGGCAGGCAGCTAGAGAAGAACTCATGGACCCCACATATGGAATCCCACGAGGGGCAGATGCCTAAGTTGTATCACTTTCATCTCCCTCTCTCAGGCTTTACCTAAAACTTCAAGTAGGAAGTTCAGTAGAAGTGGTGAGAGTGGGCAGCCTTGTCTAGTTCCTTGACTGAGTGGAAATGATTTCAATTTTTCAAAATTTGGGATGATTTTTGCCATTTGCATGTTGTATATGGCCTTTGTTATGCTGATAAATGTTCCTTCCAACACTATTTTTTCAGGGTCTTTATCATGAAGGGGTGTTGAAACACCATCAATGGAGAGAATAATGTAATTTTTGTCTTTTAATTTGTTTATATGGTGAGTTATATTTATAGATTTACATATGTTAAACCAACCTTATGTTTCTGGAATAAATCCAACCCAGTCATAATGATCTTTTTGATATGCTTTTGAATCTAAATTCCTAGAATTTCATTGATCATCTTTGTGTCTGTGTTTATCAATGAAACTGGCTTATAGCTTTATTTTGTGTGTTTATTGGGTTAATAATGTTGGCTTCATAGAGTTTGAAAGTGTTCCTTTTCTATTTTGTGGAATAACTTACAGAATATTGGTGCCAACTATTCTTTAAATATTTGGTGGAATTCTGCACTGAATCCATGTGGTCCTGAGCTTTTGTTGGTAGGGACATTCATTATTACTGCTTTAACTTCATCCTTTGCCATAGGACTATTTAAATAATTCAAATCATTATGGTTTAACTTTGGTATGGTGTATATCTTTATAAATTCACCTGTTTCTTTGTGATTGTCAAATTTGATGTTGTATAGAATATGACCTTATGATTCTCGAATTTCCTTGACATCTGTTGTATAGCTCCATTTTTTAAATTTTTCTCTCACGTTTTATTTTTTTCTAATCATACAAGCTCAATAGGTACCACCTCCTTCTCTCTCTCTCCTATCCCCTCCGCAGTCATCCCCCATTGCACTTTTCCCACTTTTCCCCTCCTCTCTCCCTTCCCCTCTCCCAGTGCTTCCACCTTCCTCCCTCCCATCCCCTGGAGAATTGTTGCAGTCCACTGCCACAACTTCCATATCAGGCCCTCCCCCTCCTGACTGAGACAAGGAATGGTTGGATGGTGAACAAACAGTGTAGGCTGAGTGAATCTGAACCCATTTTATTGAAACTTTGTAACAGCTTTTACACTAGAAAATTTTAGGGCAAAGAATGCTGCACCTGCAGAAATCACCTGCAAGATAAATATTTTTTTAAGAACCTAATCCATGCTTGAGGGTAAAGGCACCTAAGAAACCATTCTCACAGTATTTCCAAATCTAGCTAATCTATAATGCTCCACCAAATAGCCGAAGGGTCTGAGTCTACATAGTTGTCATTGCTTTAACAAAGACTGCATTTGAGACTAGTTGAAATACACCTAGGATGTTTGAGCCCCTTAGATTTTAATAAGTACCATGTTTTTCATTACAATTAACTGTGCAGGTGCCATATCTATTACGTATTTCTGCAAATGGTAAAGGTGAATCTGTTGGAGGGGGGCACATGCTATACATTAATTTTTCCTTTTGAAGGAAACCAAATTCTAGCTGCTATCATATAAACTGACCTATATTAAGTCACTATATTAGGATTTATTTTATTACTATTTTCTATTAATTTATGTGCTCTATAAGAAATAGTTGTGTACTGATTCTAGTGAACAGATGGCATAGTCTCATATTCATAGCATTTCTGAATTAGTTCAGCAAGTCATATTTTTGAGGGAATTTTATCCACCTATGCTTTAGGACTCTTGAAGTTGCTCTCTAGTTTCTTTAAAATCAGCATATACATTCTGGCTAACCAGCCTACTTACTGTGTGTGACTAGACATGGAATGTCTAGTTAGAATTTGATTTAAAATTAAAAGCAGGCTTGGCTCTTAAATGAAAAAAACTTAAAGATTACTTGTTCAGAGAGCTGGAAGCTAGTCTCCCCCAAAACCTAAGAAAAGATAGGCACACCCAATTCCCAGAAGAATTCCTCCTGCCAGAGGCAAAACTTAAATTACATAGGGAGGAGTCCCTAGCACCTGCCCATGGGCGTTACTGTGACATTTCCCAGGAACAAGCTTTAGGCCTGAATTGGGTAGAAACACCAAGACCTGACAATTCCTGTATTTTACTTATTTCTCTTATTTATTTCGAGTAATGTCATGTCCTTTTCTAGGAATTGTTTCCTTGATATAATATTCTGCCGTGCCAGACCTTGACAAAACAGCATGGTTGGATGTGGGGGTCCCCGGGGATCTCAGCTCCATCCTGCAGGCCGGTCCGGTGGGTCCTCCAAACAGGGGATCAGGGAAAGGTGAGTGCGCTGTTCACCCGCTCCCAGCCCTCACTTCCTGAGGACAATCAGACACCCTAGGGAGTCTAGTCAAGTAGGAACTCCTTTATGGCACGTCCACAGCCATCTTATATAGACAGAGGAATTCCAGGGTGGGGAAATGGGCAACCAATCATCTTAAAGGTCAAGCCAGCAACACAGGCTGTATGTAGTGAAATTTCTTTAGAACATCCTGAGCTGCTACTTGCTACTCCCTCCTGACTTCCTTCCATCCTGAGCTATTCAACACATCCTGAGCCGCCCCCTCCTGACTTCCCTTGAGTACTGGTCAAAACATCCTGAGCTGCCCTCCAGACTTCCTCCATCAAAACATCTGTTTAACCTTGTCAGATTATTGAGGTCACCTAGACTGAGGTCCCCACATATCCCCCTTTTTTATTTTGTAATGAGGTGGGCTCAAAGGGCTGTTCCTTGAGCGAACCCCAGGGGAGCACCTCATGAAAGTGGCTACACCCTTAGAGTAGTCGTCTCTATTGAGGAACCCAAGCAACCTCTTGGAGGGCCAATTGTATCCAAGGGTCCTGAGAGCTTCCAGTCGGTGTCTCCTCTAGGATCTGTGTAAGCATAATCTTATAACAAAGCAAACCCAACAATACAGGCCATGGGCTGGGGGACTAAGTCCCAACTCATCGGTTGCAGCATACCGGGATTAATTACATAGCTCTAAAGCAATCCCAACCCCTCAAGTTCTACCCATAGCAGTAGCAAGAGCATCAAGTCTGTAGCCTTTAAGCCTTCTCTGATGATACATGAGAATGGCATTAAGTATGTATGTCTAGGATGATTTTAGTCTCTCTCAAAAGGTTGAGTGGATCCTTCCAAGCTGATGGATTAGGTTGGAGGTAGTCAGAAACAGGATCAAGGTAAGTTGAACAACGATGGCCGCTCCGATGAGGATCAATGCAATGGTCTGTCCTGTGTTCGCCATGGCCTGTGGGGAGATGAAATCTATCTCAAGGGCGATGCTCCCCATGGATCTGGTTAGGTCTGTGTTTCTCTTTTTTCCCTTCTTTCCCCTTTTACAAGTATTAGTCAAGAGCCTGCTGAGCCTGTTGCATAGCCACCATTCTTTTGTCCTTATTAGTCTTTGGTGGTGTCTGACTCTGGTCAGTCGGGGTCATCTTCCCCCTGACAATAGAATTTAAGATTTCTAGCAGGCACCCATATGGGATTTGAGCCTCCTATAGGGTAAACATACCCAAAGCCTTGACCCATTGTTAATAATGGGTCTGGGCCCCTCAATGTCCCGTGATGAGGTCTTTCCATCTTACTTATATTTCAGGTCTCTGTTCTTGTTGCCCCAAATGTTTTTGGAAGCAGGACTCTATTTGATGTTTTTGAAAACTGAGAATGTTAATAGCGAACAAGGCCATATTTAATTGTTGGTGGGGGCTTATTCCCCCTTTTTGTTTTTGTAATTGGGCCTTAATATTTTGATGATTATGTTGTATAATAGCTTGGCCCTGTGAGTTGTAAGGAATCCCTGTAGTGTGTTGAATCCCCCATAACGTGAAGAAGTCCTGTAGGCTTTTGCTTATAAAGCACGGCCCATTATCAGTTTTTCTCTTTTGTGGCAATCCTAGTATGGCAAAGCATTGAAGGAAGTGGGATTGAGCATGTCTAGCCCTTTTTCCTGTGTGGGCTGTAGTCCAGCAGGCTTGGGAAAATGTGTCAATGGACACCAAGATGTATTTAAGCTTTTGGAATGGAGCATAATGTGTGACATCAGTTTGCCATAAAGAGTTGGGTCTCAAGCCTCGGGGATTTACTCCCAGTAGTTGTAATGGTAATACCTGTAAAAGGGGCTGGCAGGACTTGTAAGTACGTACAATCTTTTTTAGGTCTTTTATAGGGACCTGAGGGAACCTCTTATGGACTCCCCTCCAATTGACATGAGTGAGGTCATGTAGGTCCTGAGCTTTCTTTAGATTGGTGGACAGTACCCGAACAGAAGCCATTTTATCTGCTTCAGCATTACCTTGAGATAGGAAGCCAGGCAAACCTTGGTGTCACTTAAGTGTTGTAGAAAGATTGGGCTATTCTTTTCCATAAGAAGTGTCTGGGCTTGAATCATCAGGGTTGTAATGGGATTTTTATCCAATCGGATGTGGGAATATAGTAACCCAGGGAGATTAATTATTACATAGAGACTATCAGAGAATAGGTTCATGGGGCCCCTTACTTTAGTTAATGTCATTGTAACTGCCATAAGTTCTTTGAATTGGGCTGAGCCTTTACAGGTATGAACATATCTTATTGGCTCCTTGTTGTCTCCAGAGAAAATTATGGCAGACCCATGTTGTCCCCCATGAGTAAACACATTAAGTGCTCCTGATAATGGCTCCCTAGTAAATAATTTAGGTGTCTTCCATTGAAGGGCCTGAAAAAAAGTCACCCATTTGTAGGGACCATAATGGCAATCCAGTTCCCTGAGAAAACCTTCTAGAGCTAAGGCTGTTCGGTTGTTATTTCTGTTTAACCATTCTAGATCTCGAGTCAGTAAGGGGTGACCACCAATTTGTGAGGATCAATACCATAATGTCTGAGGGCTAAGTCCCTTCCTTTCTCTATCAGGTCAGCCAGCTGATCTGTAGGTGTGTACCCTAAGCGTGCCACCCAGGGATGTGTGGACCCATTGAAGAGGCAGTCCGTCCTGTACAAGGGCGGACGTCATCAATGTTTTACTGGGGAGAACCCATAATTCTAAGTGTTTCAGCTGATATATGTAGTCCTCCCCTTTGAAGACATTCTTTACTAACCCTATAAAGTTCTCCAAACAATAAAGGATTGTGTGGCCCCAGGATGATGTCATCTATATAAACAGAGTATGACCTGTTTTAGTAGGGCTTTTACATAGTTTTGACAAAATGTTGGACTGTTAGCCATGCCTCGAGGTAAGACTGTCCATTCATATTTATTATCAGGCACCTGATAGATAGTAGAGGGTACAGAAAAGCCAAATTTCTCATAGTCCTGTGGCTGTAATGGTATGGAGAAAAAACAATCTTTAATATCTATTATCTTTACATATAAATCAGAAGGATTGGCAGGAATCCAGGGCATCCCCCTAAGTGGGGCGCCTATTAGGGTCATCTAGCAGTGGGAGATTTCTTTTTGGAATTATAAAGACCTTCAAAGATCTTGAGAGCCCATCTCAGCATGGCTGTTCTAATCCTGTCTCATTTTCCCATAAACTTTGAGGACTCAGACTGCTCAAGGGATGTGGGATGACGACTGCTCTTGGCTACTTCCTGTTGAATTGGGACCATGGGAGTGAAAGCAGTCTGATGTCCTCATCTATGAAGTGCCGGCATGGTCTAGAGATCTTTGACAGATGGTTTTATTACTTTAAGGTACCTCTAAAAAAGACAAAACACAGGTTAAACTTTTTAAATTATTAATTTAGAAGGTAAATGGGATAAACCAACTAAGTTCAACAATCTTATTGTGGGTATAGGCAAGAGTTAGTAAAGAAAACCTGTTGCCTCACTTGGAATAGTCACTGTCTGATGTAAAAACCAAGAGCTAAGCTACATACTGAAGACCTTTTTTCTCTGGCAGCTGTGAATCCCTATGATTATATTTAAAACCTGTTCAAAACAATGTGAACTGTCTGGACAGAATAATCTGAATTAATCCTTTTTGGATTTTGAAAAGCAAAGTGACACAAGTCTTTTTAAGATGATACACGGGGAAGACTTTCTCATATGGAAAGTTCTATAGATCTGTAAGCATTATCTTGTCTTTAGGGTAGGGTCACTCCTTGGATCTTAATGAAAAGTCAATGTTGATTTGATTTGTTATCGGAGCTAGTCTAACACCCTTAAGTTTATTATTATATTTTTTTCTCTCAAGCATTGAATTTAACTTTAAGCAATCTTTTAGGACGAGGGCAAGCTTAATTTTTAATTTTTAATTTTTGAGGCTGAATGTCTTTTTTTCTATAGCATGGAAGCATAACACATTTTCTTTTAACCATCATCTCTAATTTTTAATTTTTTATGAACCCAACACTCCACAAACCTTTATAGCATACTTCAACATTCTTTTAAGTAACCACCTCATAAACCTCCTATAAACATTAATTTTTAAGTAAGTTTTTTTATCCCATAAACCTTTTTAACCTCTTGCACATCTAAATACCATACATTTTTTTTCTTACTTGATGGTTTCCTGCTGTTTTCACATTAGTTATCCTGTAAGAAATGTCCTTTAAAAGAGGCAGTAGACCTCATCTTAATAATCAATATATCTGGGGCTGGAGAGGTGGCTCAGGGGTTAAGCCTCCGCCTTGCAGGCGGAAGGACCTGAGTTCGGATCCCAGATCCCACGTATAGACGCCAGGCGGAAGCGGGGACGGCCTGTGCTTCTGGTCCTGGTAGGGGGGAGCTTGTGAATCCTGGGGCAAAAGGAGGTGGAGGCATCCATGGTGGTTCGCGAATTCGTCCGTGGTTCTACACACACACAGACACACACATGCACGCGCACATACACATGCACACAGTTGAGTAAATAATAAAAAAAATTTAGAAAAAAAAATAATCAATATATCTGAATTAATTTTGTAAGATTGTAGGAGAACACAGGAGTACATCTGGAATTAGAAATCAGACTTGTCCCCAAGAAAGAGAGCTCATACATACCAGGAGAATGAACAAATTTTAATGAATTTCTCAGAAATCAGTCTTTCTTTCTGGCTGTTAGATATGTTAGTATTACACATGGGAAAACAAATTTTAAATAATTACAAAAGTGTTGTTATTAGATCCTAGGTAAAACCATAATACCACCTTTTGTAAGCTTCATAAAAATCAACATAAAACAAAATATTTTAGTCAGTACATACTCAGGCCTTTTAATGTTATCCAGGTGATTCATTTTTAAGTGTGCACGTGCATTTAAATTGGGCATGCCAAATAATGAACAGAGTCAAAAACCAAAATGTGATCATAAGCGCGCAATAAAATCTGAAGTGGCCATGGCTGTTATTTTGAAACATAAAACACATTTTATAGGAAACCCAGATAACCAAGCAAGTCAGAACTTTCTAAAGTAGTAACCCTTTATCATCACAGGAAAAGTACAAAGAACAACAGAGTTTTTATGATCTCACCAGTGTAGGGGGCAGAAGCTTCCTTAAATCAATGAGTTGACAGTTTAAAACATACATGGTTGGCCTAGAAAGTGGGTCATTCATCAGAACAGAAGGTGGTAAATTTCTCTTAGTTTATCTCAACATTTAGATTTTGGATTCTTTCCCTAACATCTTTTTACAAGTTCTTAGAACAGTCTGTCCCATTGTTTCGTCAGTCTGAGTCCACACAAAAAACACAAAGTAACATAGACAAACACAAACAGAGGCAGCTCCCACCTCCCTGCATAAAGCCCTCCTAAGCAGGGACTGAGGAATTTGTAGTCTTCCTCAGCACCACCAAGTTCCCCCCACCCTAGCCTGGCGGGGGCCATACCCACTGGCAGATTTGGGAGGTTTTTCCTAAGCAGGGACTGAGGAATTTTTGTGAAGGCATTTGGGAATTGTTCTGCCCGCTACGCCCCTCCCTATCTCTCTGCAGCATGATCGGGGAAACCATCTTCCCAAAACTTTAAAACCTTGGAATCAAGAGATTTCCAAGCCCATATTTTTAAGCATGTATCTCAACGTCTTGAGCGCCAGGTCTTTAGACTTAGTAGTTGCATTACCCATCTGTTAGAGTATCACTCACCTCGAACACTGCTTGGCCCCGATTGAATTCTTCAACACTTTGAGCTCTTTGATCCCACGTTGGGCGCCAGATGTGGGGGGACCCCCCAGGGATCTCAGCTCCATCCTGCAGGCCGGTCCGGTGGGTCCTCCAAACGGGATCAGGGAAAGGTGAGTGCACTGTTCACCTGCTCCCAGCCCTCGCTTCCTGAGGACAATCAGACGCCACAGGGAGTCTAGTCAAGCAGGATACTCCTTTATTGCAAGTCCACAGCCATCTTATATAGACAGAGGAATTCCAGGGTGGAGAAATGGGCAACCAATCATCTTAAAGGTCAAGCTAGCAACACAGGCTGTATGTAGTGAAATTTCTTTAGAACATCCTGAGCTACTCCCTCCTGACTTCCTTCCATCCTGAGCTATTCAACACATCCTGAGCCGCCCCCTCCTGATTTCCCCTGAGTACTGGTCAAAACATCCTGAGCTGCCCTCCAGACTTCCTCCATCAAAACATCTTTGTTTAACCTTGTCAGATTATTGAGGTCACCTAGACTGAGGTCCCCACAGTTGGATAAGGATGTGGTAGAGCATCCTTAAGTGTGAATGCCAAATCTCCCTCTGAGTCCTCCACTCTAGTGAGGGTTCAGGGCTCAGTGATATAGCCCAGAGCCATTTCTTTGCTCCCCATTAGTATGATAACTCTATTATGACTGTTTAATCCCTTGCCTTGTATTCCCTTGACTACACCTGCCTGGAATCTTCTCACTTGTGATCCATGCTAGAGTGTCATGCTAGACATGTCACCCATTTTGCAGGTCAGGCAAAGTCCAATTCTGGCTGTTGTAGTTCGAACTTGTGTGGAACATTTTGTATAATGTTGGTGTTGCTCCTTCCCATCTTTAGGCTCTTAACAATTTTGCTGTCCCTCTTTTGCAAGGTTCCCTGAGCTTTAGGATGAGCACAGATTTGGCTGGTCTGGTTTCAGGTGAATAATGTAGGGTCTTTGATGTTCTGAATTATGGTTTGTTGTTGTTTTCAGTTTTGCTTTTCCTGCATTGCCCTTGGCTGCATCCTGATTGGCATGAAAAGTCACCTTCAGAACAATTTTAAAAGACTGTTTAAATGAAGATCTTAATATAAGAGGAGACTGAAAGTTGGATGGAAGAATAGGAGTAGGACACGGCAGTGGGGTTGTCAGTGTTCCATTTGCTGGATTGTTACCATCTAGCTGTCAGCCCCTGTATCTTCCCTGATTGGCGAGATCAAACCTGTTTGGTCACTAGTGACCAGGAAGGGAAGTGAGAGTGAGCTGCACCAGATGTCTCGCTCCTTACATGTAATATTGACTGTGGCTTTTTTTTTTCTACTGAAGCATGATCCCCTATCTCTATTTTTTTGAGGCACTCCTCCTTCCCTCCTGTTTCTAATCCTCTGTGATTATAGTAGTTATTACAGAGATTTGCCTTTGAATATGTCATTAAGTGGGTTTAGTACTAGGATCCACCTATTAGGGAGTACATACAGTGTCTGACTTTCTAATTCCATTCATTTCCCAGCAAATTTAATTAATTCATCTTTTTGGATGGCTGAGTAGTATTCCATTGTATAATTATCCATTCATCAACTATTGAGCATTTGTATTGATTCCATGCCTTTGCTATTATAAACAGTGCTGCAGTGAACATGGTTGTGCTCATGTCACTGAAGTGAATTTCTGCATTATGGGGCTTATTCCCAGAAGTGGTATAGCAGGGTCATATGGCATTTTGATTTTAACTTTTTTAGAAATCACCATACTGATCGCCAAAGTGTTTGTATAAGCCTGCATTCCCACCAGCAATTTATGATCTCTTCTCTCCACATCCTCTCCAGCATTTGATATTGTTTGTATTGTGGATTTTTTGCCGTCTTGACTGGGGTGAAATGATCTCTCAGTGTAGTTTTGATTTGCATTTACCTGATGGTTAGGGATGTGGAACACATTTTCATATATTTGTTAGATATTTTGATTTTGTCCCTGGAAAAGTTTATTTTGAATTCTGAGGTCCAATTTTTAATTGGGCTATTTATCTTTTAGTTTTTTAAGTTCTTTGTACATTATGGATGATAGAATTTGCAATAGATCCATTTTCATCTTGAATTTTATTAATTTTGTTTTCTCTTTTGGCTTTGTTTAATTTTACTAAGGGTGTGTCATATTGTTTTCTAACATTTTTCATAGTTGAGAATTATTAGTTGTGGATCAGAGACATTTCAATTCCTACACAAGTCTTAACACATATACTAAAAAAATCTGAAAAACTACATGGTGTGATTCACAATATGGTCATTCCAAGGATGTGGAGCTTCCATCTTGGAGGCAGTTTTCCATCAAACGCTGATGGTCCCGTCTCCACTGACTCACCCTTTTCATCACACATACTACTCAACAGTTTGCAACATGACTAGGAATACCGCACCACCACCAAAGATGTTACAGAGCAGGGCACGGTTCTGACCAGCAGCCAACAAGGAGTGCTTTTCTTCAGGAAACAGTTCTACTACAAATACAGGTGTAGACGGAATTGAAAATATCCACAAAACATCAACTGCACAACTGAGATGCCCAACTGCTTTGCATTACATGATATAAAATTAACTCCCACTATGGAAAGTTCCACTGACATCAAGATAATTGCAGCTTCCCTGATTCAGCATCCCATGATTTTCTGGTTGCACCAAAAATTATATAACCAGCAAATGATTTCACCTCTTAAAAATTTACACTTAAAAAATGGGATGAGGTGGGATCTCTTCCTTTTTAAAAATGTTCCTAGAGCTACTAAAAAACTCACATCTACAAAAGCTGATAAAAACGTTCCTCTGGATTGTACAAGGAGGGAGACAGGGGCCACTGATAGACAGTGCATGATTAGTCAGACTTGGCTTCTCTCTCTTCCATGTCGTCAGAGGCTGTGTTCTCCTTGGTTTTAGTCTCTCCATTTTCTGCAGGCAGATCTGCTTCAGTTCCTTAGTCAGTCACCTCAGTCTGCTTTTCCTTCGTTCCTCTCTTCCCTTGTGTTTTTTTTGTTTGAAGATTTATCCTTTTCTGTTGCCTTTTTCGGTTTCGCTTCCACCTCTGCAGGCGTGAGTTTGGCTGACAACCCCACCAATGTGCACTTGGAGTCCTCTTTGGACTCCTTGGTGCCATCCACCGAGCTGACCTTTCTCTTGGGTATCATGGCTGCACATGCTGATGCTCTGGCTATCACAAAGATGCACTCACCCAATTGGCTCCAGCTGCCCAAACTGGTTTGTCAATACTAAATTTGTCAAAGAACCAGGTTTTTGTTTAATTGATGATTCTTTTTATTGTTTTCTTTGTCTCAGTATCAGTTGTTTCTCCTTTGAGCCTACTAAACTTTGCATATCTTCTTTTGGGGTTGGTTTCTCATTTCTCTAAAGTTAAAGCTGTATTGTTAATAGTTAACTTGTGATATCTCCCTTCTTTTTTATGTAGGTATTAAATGGCACAAATTTTACTCTTTGGACCACCTTCATTGTATCTCAAAGGTTTTGGTTTAATGTTATCATTATCAATGAATTCTAGGAAATTTCAAATTTCCATGTTTACTTCTGTCTGGACCCATTCCTCATTCAGAAGCATATTGCTAAGCTTCCAAGAGTTTGTGTACTTTCTGTTTGCCATATTATGGATGTTCACCTTTATTCTCTGGTGGTCAGGCAGAGTATAGGTGTTGATTTTGATTTTCTTGAATTTGTGGAGGTTTGCTTTGTGGCTTAGTATGTGGTCTATTTTGGAGAAAGTTCCATGGGTTGCTGAAAAGAATGAATATTCCTTGGTGTTAGGATGGAATGTTAAGTGTCTATCTGTCAGGTCCCTTTGGTTTATGGTCTGGTTTAGTTCTAGTGTGTCCCTGTTCAGCATTTGACTTGAGGACCTGTGCTTTGTGAGAGTGGGATGTTGAAATCTCCTATTATTATCATTCTTGGGTTGATTTGTTGTTTAAGCATGATTGTAGTATTTGTTTAACACATGTGTTTGAAGCACATTTGTTTAGAATTTTGAATTCTTCTTGATGTATTATTTCTTTGACAGGTATGTAGCATACTTCTGCATCTATTATGCTTTTATCATTTGAAGTCTACTTTATTACTATTGATCCTGAGATTGTGCCTCACTATTTCAAAATGAGGTAACTTTCTTGGAGGCATAAAATTGATGGACAGTGGCTTTTAATCTGTGCTGTTAGCCTGTGCTTCTTGGTTGAAGAGTTGATCCTACTGACATTTAAAATTATCATTGACAAGATTTTGATTCCTATCATTTTTTTTTTAGTTTATTGGTTTTTGTATTGGCAGTTATCTGCCTGGTAGTTGTAATTTTTACCTTTTATCTTCTTGAGTGTGTCAATAAGCTTCATCTATCTTGTGAAATTTTTCTAGTGTCTTCTGCAGGTCTTCTTTGGTAGATAAAAAGGACTTTATTTTTTTCAGGAAATATTTTTCTTTCACCTTTAAGCATGACTGATTGTTTGGCTAGATATAGCAGCTTGGGTTTGCATTTGTCATCTTTCATCACCTAAGAATATCTTTCCAAGCTCTTCTGGCTTTTACTATTTGTACTGACAAGTCAACTGTTATTCTAATAGGCTTACGTTTATATGTACTTTGTTTTTCACTTTTGCATCTCTTAGAACATTTTATTTGTCCTGGATCTGAGATGTTGATACTATTATTTGCCTTGTTTTGCTCATATTCTGGTAATATCTGGATGGTGTGTGATATGTATCTTCTACTTAGATGAAAATCTCTTTCATTAGGTGTGGAAAGCTCTCATTTATGATTGATTGAACAATCTGAACTTGAGTGTTTTCTTGGGTTTATTCTTCTGGGATTCCATTAACACATAGGTTTGACTTCTTCAGGGTATCCCGTAGGTCTTAAATATTCCTTTTACTTTCATTTTTAGTCTTTTTGGCTTCTTTAATGGAATGTTCCTGTTCTCCTAGCTTATCTTCCGATCTGATATTCTATCTTCTGTTTGATCCATTTTGTGTGTGAAACTCTCTGTTGAGTTTTCAATTTCACTTAGCTTAACTTTGAATTCCTGCTGAATTTCAGTTTAGAGTTTTTTCATCTATTCTAAATTTATTCTTATTTCCTCTATTTTCCTTTTCATCTCAGATAACTTTTTATTGTTTTCCTGTTCATATAAGGTCTTATGCTTACTCATTTCCTCTCTGAGTTTTTCATGTTCTCTTTTTTTTTTTTTTTTTTTCATTCGTGTTGCTCCTGTGGTTCTTCTCTAAGCTTCTTGATTATGTCAATAACATTTCTCTGGAAGACATTATCGTGAGTGTTGCTTTCCTGACTAGTAGCCATGTAGTTATTCTGATTGTAATTTATCATAGGAGGGTTGGTATTTTTTGTAGAAAACATGTTTTCCTGGTACTTAGTGTATTTTGTGGTTTTATACTGTGACTTGGACATCTTATGTTTAGTTCGTGACTGCTGTCTTTGGTAGTTCTTTTTAACTTTCCTGAGTCAGAGGAGGTTGTCTGACTTTGGCCCCTGTTGGGAAAGCTTCTGTGGATTTGGAAGGGATCTCCTGTGTGATGTGGTGGTTCTCTGCCATTAGAATCTGTTTCTGGAAGTGGGAGAATTGAGGAGGGCATGTCAGCATCCCTCCCCTGATTATATTGACTCTTTGGTGGCCCAGAAGTTGGTCCCAGGGGCCTGGGGCATGTGGGTGGTCCATCTGATGATCATTTTTTTTAATTATTTGGGACTTTATTTTTCTTTTAAAACTTTTATTCTCTGACAATTTCTTACACTTTTTCTAGATTCCATTATCTCCCTTTTCCCACAGCAAACATTCTTCTTCTCAATCAATCTCCCTCTTACATTCGTATCTTTTTGCATATATGGTCCACGGAATTTTTTTTCTACTTTTACAACCATATTGTATGGTTTTCCTAACTTTGCTAAATCTTTGTCTCAATCCCCTCCTTTCCTTTTACCATTTTTTTCCACTCCCTCCCACCCTTCCATCTGTGTGCTTCTCTAGGCCTCAGCGTTCACTCTGTGATGGTCATTTTTTTAAAAAAAAATTATCTTGTGTTTGTGTGTGAACGTGTGTGCCATGGTGTATGTATTGAAGAGAAAGGTAACTCTGTTCAGCTCGTTCTTTACTTCCACTAAAGTGGGTTCCAAAAGTTGAACTTAGGCTGTGGGGCTGCAGGACAAGTGCTTTTACACACTGAGCTATCTCAAAGTTCCAATAGATCTTGATAGTCATCATTGTTAGTAAGGCACTGGAGATTATTAAAATACATTCTGGACGTGTTTTTGAAGGTTATAAGAGAAGTTTAGTAATGGGGACTGGAGAGGTGGCTCAGGGGTTAAGCCTCTGCCTTGCAGGCTGAAGGTCCTGAGTTCGGATCCTAGACCCTACGTATACACGCCAGGCAGAAGCGGGGCTGCCTGGGTTTCTGGTCCTGGTAGGGCGGATCCTGTGAATCCCCTGGCAGAGTAAACAAGGAGGAGGTTGAGGTGGTCCATGGTGGTTCCCGAATTCACCCGTGGGTCTACACACACACACACACATACGCGCGCGCACGCACACACTGCACAATTGAATAAATAATAATAATAATAAAATTAAAAAGAGTTTAGTTATAAATCACAAATCCAAATATATTTTGAAATTTATTTCTATTTCTGCCTTTATATATTTAAATATTCCAGTGCTTCCTATCTACATTGTTTCTGCCAAAACATCAATGAGCCCTTATAAGCATCATAGTCACACTGAATGTGGCAGTTTCTCTGTGAAATCCATCTATATTCATCAACTTCAAATTTCAGTAGATTGACAATGATGTCTGCAGTTGTGATTTTCATTTTTAGATTCTTTACATGTTCTCAGTCTATTATATCTTAATATAAGTAGTATTTTAAAAACTTTATTTGGAGAAGTATCAGCTACAATTTCTTCAGAGATTCGAAATATTTTTAAAATTTTTTAAATTTTTTATTTTTTATTATTCATTCAATTGTGCATGTGTGCATGTGTGTGCATGTATGGGTGTGTATGTACGTATGTGTGTAGAAGCACGGACGAATTCGGGAACCACTGTGGACCGCCACCGCTTCCACCTCCGCCTTGTTTACTCTACCCGGGATTCACAGGCTCCGCCCTACAAGGACCAGAAACGTAGGCCGCCCCCGCTTCTGCCCCACGTCTATACATGGGGTCTAGGATCTGAACTCAGGACCTTCCACCTGCAAGGCAGAGTCTTAACCCCTGAGCCACCTCTCCAGCCCCGAGATTTAAAATATTTATGAAGCAAGATACTTGTACAGAGGTGAACAGCAAAGGTAACTTCCAGGAGGGAGTTGTATTTGTAAAAGCACAAGGCTTTATGATTTCGCAACACAAAGATAACATCCCCGAACGAAGAAAAGTACATTTTTAAGCCACTTTTTACTTCCTCTCATGTCCTAGTTTGTCTCCTATGAATGGTGATTATATATTCCACAAGTTGGGATTAGATTTATACATGGGCATGAACCATGTCACATAACCTGAGATGCTGACCTGGTCATCTAGCCATTGAAAAAGTTACATCTGCACGATAATTACATCACATAGCCCTTTCTTTGTTATAAAAGTGTCCTCATGATAACATTAGAATTATTGAATTTTGGTTATAATAGTCTTGACCATAGAGTTTCCTTTAGTTCTCTGTTATGGCTTTTATTTTTTATGCCAATTTTCATCTGTTCATTCATAATGACTTGACAGTCTTTGAAATTATTGAAAGTGTACAGATCACAGATGATTGGACATGGTAATGTCAGGCTCTTTGAGCTGGACTCTGAGTTTCTCTGTTTTATTCAGTTTAATTCTTTTTCCCTCATTAAACTTGTTTTTGCTCTTTCTTTAGTACCTTCATCATGTTTCCCAAACAATTTTAAAACATATATGAACCTTATGTCAAAAACCTTAACCTGGCATCATAACTTTATCTACTTAGGCTGAGTCATGAAAATAGATTATGCCAAAGAAATGTAGCCAGTCTCAGCAACATAGTGACCTTATTTAAAAAGAAATTAAAAAACGGATCCAAAACCTTCATCTCTTTAAATAACTTCACATTTTTAATGGTACTTAATACATTCATAAGTGGTATTTGCTAGCTTATTAATTACCAACATAAAATATGATTGTGAAGTAATTGTCCCTATGGTAATTTTTCTTACTCCTCATACAATTCAAAATGTAAAAAAAAAAACGATCATTTCAGCAAAAAAAAAATCAGCAATAATTGATTTGAAACTTATAAAATTGGACTGGAGTGATAGCTCAGAGATTACAGCCTCTGCCTTGCAAGCAAATAGACCTGAGTGTGGATCCCAGATCCAAAGTAAAAATGCTGGGCAGAAATGGTAATGTCCTGAAATTCTGGCTTGGAAAAACCCAGAGCAAAGCAACAAGGATGTAGAGCAATCCAGAATGATTCCTGAAGTCACCTTTCAACTCCCACAGAGACACACATTCAAGTAATGTTTTATATATACACATACACACACACACACACACACATACACACGTACAATTTTTTGCAAAAATAAATGAAATTGACAAAAACGTTTTTTATTAGTTATAATCTAATAACAAAATGTGCTAGTAAAACAGATGCCTTCTGGTTATGGGAACTCACAGATGTACATTTTCCTAGATGAACAGTCATCGACAGAAATATAGACTGTATTCATAAAAGGACACCCGTGGTTTTTCTTTCCTGAAGGATCTAATCTGCATTAAAACAATAACAACAGACTCTTAAGAAACCAGGATGTGGGAATTTCAAATAGTATTTTTAATTTCACACTTCGATCAGATAAATAAAAGCAAGTCAAATAGAATAAAATGAGAAACTGTTGCAAAAGGAAAAGCAAGTGCCATGATGACCAAAAATCTTTAAGAAAATAAGCTCAGCAGAAAACATCAGCGACAGTTCAATCCTGAGTCTTTTATGTAAGCAGGGTTGGGCTTTGAGGAACAAAAGAATGGCACAGGTTTTTATTTTTATTTTTTTATTATTATTTATTCAACTGTGTGCATGTGCGTGTGTATGTGCGCGTGTGTCTGTTTGTGTGTGTGTGTCTGTGTATGTGTAGAACCACGGACGAATTCGCAAACCACCATGGACTACCTCCTTCTGCCCCGGGATTCACAGACTCCGCCCTACCAGGACCAGAAGCGCAGGCCGCCCCCACTTCCACCTGGCGTCTATACGTGGGATCTGGGATCTGAACTCAGGACCCTTCTCCTGCAAGGCGGAGGCTTAACCCCTGAGCCACCTCTCCAGCCCAAGCACAGGTTTTTAAATTCATGAATTTACTTGAACTGTACACAAATTTCTTCAAGGAATCTAACGAATTAAAAATGCAAATGTTATAAAGGTGACATTACTTAGAAAGAACTTATTTTCCCAATGGTAGCTCTTATGTCAGTGTGCATCATAGAATGTCATAGCTCTTTGCTTTTCCTTGAATGCTCTTTCCATGCCACAGTCTCTATTGATGAGACATACAAAGTAAATCTCACAAAGATCCAGACATGCAGACGTTGCACTTACATGGGTTGCTGCATGTTGGGGCCATCTTTCCTTAACCAGAGGGCATCAGTCTCATTCATGTTGAGAATTATCCATCCTTGTATTTGAAACTGGTATAAATTTTCCTGTTGGCATAAAAACATCACAAAGCACAAAAGAGTGCATCTTATGATGTGTTCCTCACATGATACTCTGTTTGCATGATGCATGTTCTCATGAATGATTCCAAGCCAATTACAGTTAAAGTGAAATGGAAAAGCAGGATTGCCTGACCTACCAGCTCTTCTGCAGTGTCTATGGTCACAAGGTGAGAATTCAATTCCCAACAGGCAGTGTGACTTTCTTTCCAGGTTTTGGTTTCATTGAAAACATGATAATAACTGTTTCCAAATGCCATCCAGTCACTTGAACAAAGATCACAGGAACCTTCTAGAAAATATGAACGTATTCATCTTTATTTGACATGTATGCCTCATATCCTAAGTTGCCTAACTGAGGGTTTGGTAACTTTGACCTGTAAATTCTGAGCAGGGATTTATCCTGTATTGATGAGTTAGAAAGGGCAGAGTACTGTTTTGTCCTTGGGATGGTGACTATCTGCAAATGTGACAGATCAGATAGTTGATGTGAGTTGATGTGAGAAGAGATTGGTGTGGAGTACAGCCTTCTTGGTACTAATTATTAAGGGTGGTTAAGATGCTAAGCTTTCTCTCTTTAGAGGCATAATAGAATAATTTTTCTGCATCCCAATTGCTCCAAAACTACATAGCAGATTCCTTACTGAAGGAATTTAAACCACAAACTGTACGCACACACTCACACACCCCACACACACTCACACTCACAATCATATATATATATCATATATATGTATGCATATGTATTTAAGCCAATAAATCATGTAGGAATAGTCATAATGGAGGCATGAAATCAGTCAGCTAATAATTTATTCAACAGTTTTTTACTCATAAAGTCTCAATACTAGTTTTGAGAGTAAAACAAAAATTTTTTGGCCTATGCATATGTGAGTATGTACGTGTGGAGGGATATGGGTGTATGTAGAAGAGGGCACTGTGTGTGCCTGTGGAGGCTCAAGGACGACTTTGGGAATCAACCTGGATTGCTCAGCCTCCTTATTGCTTTGCTCTGGAGCTTCCCAGGCTCACCTCTCAGGACTGAAAGTGCACGTCAATGCCATTTCAACTGGCAATTTTATATGGGATCTGGGGATCCAAACTCAGTTTTTTTGCTTATGAGGCAAATGCTTAACCTCTGAGTCATCTTTCCAGTCCCCAAACAGAGAATATCCAAAACTTATAGAAAGATTTAAATTCATTCTTAAGAAGTTAGCATGTCTTTGTTCTCAACAAGATATAAAGTGATCCAATATACCTATAAAGAAGGAAAAAATATTATGCTTTCTGTGGGCCACATAACACAGGAAGGGAAGAGAATTACCATCAGATTTGCACTGGAGACCAAAGTGCTTTAGCAGGAAGGCTATAAACCTACAGAACCTTCTCCCCAGCTGCTGTGTACAGATATTTTATGGGAATCTTTCTTTTCCTTTACTTAAATGTCTAAAAACAGAATTAATAAGATATGGGCAAGGATTACCTTTACCACTCTCTGTCCACAATCTGAGTTGTCAATCTTTTCTCATTAAACTGATTTAATAGTACTGAGTGCTCTCTCTTAAGATTTTGTTACAGATTTCTTTATAATTCCATTGATTTTAATTTTCAAACCACTTGAATTGGAAAAAAGAAACAATATGAATGACTTACATTTTCATTAACTACTTTTACATTTCTTTTCATTCCTAATAAAAATAGAAGCAATGGTACTTTCCTTGCTGTTACACTAATCTTTTTTGTTTCTCTAACACTTTATGGTCATCTTTTAATTTCTCTCACAAGGCACTGAATGTATCAAAACACAATTTTCTATCATTCTTCATTGAAATTTGAGGATTGTAGGAAGATTTTGAGCCCCCAAGTCAAAATTAATAGAAGCAAACTCTATGAAGTTAATACATACTGTGATTTTTAGGACATAGAGGAAGAAGTAAAAATCTTCTGGTGTGCTCTTCTTGGCTAGAAAATACTGTGACAAAAATGACAATAACAGTCAGTAGTATTAGGATTGCACTTGTAAGCACAGTGTAAAATTCAGTCTCCCTTGTGAGTAGAGCTTGCAGTGTATTGCTGCTAAGCTGACTGCAAGAAAAACTAGTTTTCATAATTACTTACAGTCTGGAAGCAAGAAGCCCACTCTTGTTAGCAAAATCATGCATGAGCTGCCTAGGATGCCAGTGATCACTTTCCATGTTGTCAGTTGAGGGTCTAAAGTAACAACGTGGAGGGGGAGACAGAGGTGTTCCTCACTTTTCAGTCTCCCAGGGCTGCCTTCCACCTTCTCATTCTTTGGTCAGTTCATCCTGACGTCTACAGCTGCTCAATGGCACTGAAATCCCCAGTTCTTTGCTGCTCCCATTTCATCCCTGTTACCTCCCTCAAGGCTCAATGCTGCCTTGTCCATCTTAAAATAATTGCTCAATTGCTTAACGATTGCTCTTCCTAATTTGGCAAATTTTATGTTGTCTACCTCTCTCATGTCTAGGTGTATGTCTCCTTCTCATCTATCCCCATCTGCTCGAATTTTCCAAGGTGTTTCTCTGTGACCAACTATGTATGTCCTTCCAGTAGTCCCCACCTTGGGATCACATCTGTTCACTTGCCTTTCCCACCTGCCCCAGTCTCTAGCTGGAGGACAGCCAGTTATATCCAGAATCTTTGAAGATATCTCCTCTTAAGTACTGAGAAACATTTGTAGTCATCTACTTCCTGGATAAATAATTAATGGTAAACTTTTTTTTTTTTCTAACAGGAGAATTACTAGCTTCCCAATCACTTAAACTAAGAAGTTTACTAGAATATTTTATTGAACTTTTTATCTTTAATTTCATTATATTAAACAGAAATTTTACTTTCAAAATTTCTTACAACTTTTTCTACAATCTATCATGTATCAATAAAATTATTTAAGAAATCATGAATAAAACATAAATTAAACAACCTTCATACTATATATAATGTTCTAGTAAGTGATACAAATTTGTTGGAATCTAAGTCAATGATAATTTAGAAGAAATAAATGAGAAAGAGATAAATTATCCTATAGTAGTTAAGGAAGGAGCTGAAAAGATATCAATGAATGTATTGTGACTATTCAATTGTGGTTCCCTTCTTTGTTTTTAATTTATTTTTTCCACTCATACAAACTTGATAGGTACCCCATTCCTCTTCCTCCCTCCACCCCTTCCCAGACCCTCTTACTCCCTCTCCCTTTTTCCCCTTCCTTTCCCCGATTTTCTCCCAGTCGCCCCTCCCCCCCCCATTCCTGGAACATCCTGTCAAAGTTCCCTCTGGGTCCTTATCTCTGTTGAGGTGTAAGGACTCAGTAGAACTGAATGGTGGTTCCCTTCTAAGACCAGGAGTGAAGATGTGTTCTGACAACATGTATCTGCCACTATACCTTTTCTTTTGCCTCTGACAGACTGCTTTCTCTGTTGGAGGTGAGAGGTTCTAGGAAACTTCCCACGTCGTTGCTCTGTCTGCTCTTCTCTCCACACAGCAGGGCTCTGCTCCGTCATAGATATGCATTGCTGGTGTTGAGATCTAGAAGATTCCATTTCTATTTGAATAACTTCTTGCTTGTTTACTTTATTTGTGTTCTCCTTATTTCTGGACATTTTTCCTCTGAAAAGACTGGAAGAGGGTCAGCTGTCTCGATGGTCTCTTTTTTGATCTACAACTTCTCTGGGGCCAAATATAAAGAAGGGCAAAGGGATTGTTAACATCACTGAATCAATAAATGATAAACATACTGAGAAAATGTAAGTCAGACATTTTCAAGCTTGCTGAAGTTTTTGACCCTTCCTTGTTAAGTAAAATAATGATTCTATTCTCTTTTAGTAAAGTTTTACTTAATTTTCTATTTGAATAAATTCCAAAAGATATGGAGTAAGTAGATATTTTCCTCTCTAGTCTACATAGAATGAAAAAAATGACCATGTATGTTATGCAAAGTCAATCAAATATTTTAAAATATATATAAAGATTATAAGATTACAAATAATCTTATAATTCAGTGAATTATATTCACTTATTCAGTGAATCTATTTCTAATAAGATAAGCACGCTACTTCACAAATATGAGAAATTATGTTTTCAGTATAAATGCAATGTGTACACCATTTTTCAGGTTAAAAGCATGCACACACACACACACACACACACACACACACATGAACACACACATATAAATGTATTCACAGATTATCCAAATTAAGGAACTATATCAACAAGCTACCAAAGTCAAAAGATAGGGTTTCACAAAATACAATATAAGCAAGCAGATTCTTCATTTGAGATATACACATGTAAATTAAATGGAAAAATATTCACCTCTGATAATACATTTTAACAATTGATATTTTTAATTAGAAGGTCATCAAGCAGAAATATAATTGCTCATATTTATTGATCTTAATTATGTAAAATTCTCCTTTTGATTTTCAATAATTGATCCTACACAATGAAGTTTTATATAAACTTATATAACGTGTGTTTGTCATTAGTATCTTTATCTTGTAAATATTAATAACTTGGAGACAAAATAAAATACAAATATTGAGAAGAGAAATATTCATGAAAAGGGAGTTTTCATTTACACTACGGCCCGCCCATGTGTTGAACACTATGAGTCACTTAAGACAGCAAACTTTCTTGATGTGCATTAATGTATATAGTAATGTAATGTAATGTAATGTGCCCTGTATACAGAATAGGTTTTGAAATGCTGGTCTTACTTTCAATTTTCTTGAAGATTAAAGCATGTATTATAGTTGAAATCTTGAAGTTCAACATATTGAATAACAAATCACATTGCATGTATTACCCATGATAGTTTCCTGAAGTATACTTCAGAAAAACCCTAAAGAAGTGGCATGCAACCAGATAGGAACCTGCTAATAAAAATAAATAAAAATAATTTAAAAAGCCTGAAGAAAAAAACATAGTAAGACATTTCTATATTTTGTCAGATTGTTTTTTGAAAGTGTGTCCAACATGTTATGTACACCAGCAGATATAGTAGGTAATTTGAAGACATGGTGAAAATGTAGGGAGATTGTTGCTGAGATATGTGTGATGGTCACATACTTTTTATATGTGGTGTAATGTAAATATTCAGTATTTTAGAAAAAAACAAAATAGTCATAGTGATAGAATTAGACAGAGCTGGATAAAACTTGGCATATCACATACACTTACATCTCTAATTTCACATATGTATACAAAAGCCCTATAAAATGTTGACTAAAAACATTGGAAATAAAAAAGAATTCAGGTAGATAATTAAAATTTTAACTGTATACCAACAAAAAATGTTGGTTTGAACCTCAAACGTGTTTATGTTGACAGTGGAAAGTCATAAAAATTATGTCAAGGATATAATTTTTAAATATAAATTCAGCAAATAGGTTTGAATCATATGTATACTTGCCCAAGTTGGCCAAATTGTAAAAAGAAACGACATAATCTGCACATGTAACTGGATTCTATATTAATTATATTATTCACTTGTGGAAAGGAATTTGTCAGCTAGTATTAAAAAGTCAAATAATACATGCAGCCTTTGGATCAAACATTAAAAATAGTGAGAAATAGTGAGTTATTCAATAATAACTCAACTTGAGAAGCTAGACAATTGGATAAATGATGAAAAAGAAAAATTTGAAGCCAAAAAAAAAAGCAGAAAGAATAATTGAGTTCAAAACTTTGTTTCTGAAATTATCACATACTATAATTTATACATTATTATTTTTCACACTTTTTATTATATTTTTATTTATATACTATTATGATTATATACACACTATTATTTTTTTCTTTAAATAATATGTCAACTACCATTAAACCATTCTGTGCAGAGATATGAATTATCATCCAACAATGACAGCTATTTATAACATAAAAGGAGCCAGTAAGTAGAAGCTTCTATACTTATCTGTAGAGGAATCACCTTGAATGAGATTCTTGGACATGTAAAAAGTTGTCCTAGATTAATAAATATTTCATTTAAAAATACTCAACAATATTTTAGGCTATAAAAGGCTTCAAATGATCATTGTGTCTCACGTTTTGCCTCCATCTGCACTGTTTTAATCTGTCAGTCTACTCCCTTCATTTCTCTCTGTGTCAGGGTTAATTCAATGGTCTATCTAAAGCCTTTTGCTTTGTTGCTCTGCACTGCCCTAGACCTATTTGTTCCCCCACTTACTTGTCAAAATTGCATCTTCTGTGATGTCATGTATTTTTCTGTCAATGCTGAGAAGACAACTGCTTGAAGAACAGGCTGGAGTTACTGTGGTAAGAACTCATGGTCACCAACTTGAAATTCTGACACTGACAGAAATCTTGTTACAGCTTTTTTGCACTTCACAATTTCACACCTCTGAAGTTAATTTGATTATACTTTTTCTGTTTCTATTAAATCTCCAACTAATTCACATCCTCTTTTATTCTCAGAAGATGACCCAAATCAAATGAACAGTAAAAGTCAGAAAAAGGAAATTTATTCATTATGTTTACATGAGGCAAGAGAGTATCTATTGTCTAAGTTCATCTCTCTGAGTCATTTCAATGTGAGACATGGATTTAAGTAGGGGCAAGAGCTAGCAGTTTGCTCAAGCATGGTTCTACCCAATGTCCTGAAAGGTCTTCTGAGGTATAAGAGCTGTGTGAAATTTCTTTTGGGAAACAAATTCCTCCTTGGATGTTCCAGATCTGACAAATTTTCAAGTATTCTGTGATCTCTCTCTCTCTCTCTCTCTCTCTCTCTCTCTCTCTCTCTCTCTCTCACTCACTTTCACCAGAGTGAGATTGCAAGGAACTGCCACGTTCTTATGGCTTATTCTTTGGATAGTCTGATAGAATAGAGTGGCAGATGGCACAAGCATTCCTGTAATGTCTCTCATAGATCATAATTCTGTAGCCAGAGCTTGGGGTACAAGGATCCCTTTAAAATCTCTGTACCATCTGATTAAACTAGCAGTATCTTGTTCCCACTCTCTGTCCAGATACCATGGGATTTTCAATCTCATTTGATTTAAAAAGTGGAACAAGCTTCTAGGCCTACTACACGTTAACAAGAGTGTAGAAATCCAGACTATTTCAATAGCTAAAGCATATTATTTCCTGTGGTTTTATGTATCATTCACTGTATGTATAAATATTATACCACTGAATATAATTAAACTACTTTCCATAAGATACTTTATGTTTAATAGTAAACATATCACTTGATAGAGAATTAACATTTTTTCTTCTTTTTCTTTCTCCCTTCTTAGATATATAAATGCTGTACATATTTAATGTGCACAACTTGATGAGGTTGGAAATGAACACACACTTCTAAAACCATCATGACAACCAATATCTTAAATCTGCCCATCACTTCCAAAAGTTGCCTGCTGACCTCTTATGCCCTATCATTTTGGATGCATATGCATGCGACATTTAATGCAATATCTATACTCCCAGTTTTTAAGCATATATCTCTAGGACTCACCTGTCTTGTATGACTAGAAATGTGTACTTTTGAACAGTACCGCTCTGTTTTCACTCACCCCTAACTCCCAAGAAACTGTCCTTCTATTCACTGTTTTTATGAATTGACTATTTTAATCATATAAATTGTTGTGGAGAACAGTCTGGAGATGATATCAGCAAGATGGTAGCTCCCAAATCCACCTTGATGCTAGGCCCCGCCACAGCCCTGGGCTCTGGACATACTCAGAATATACCATAGAAAGCACCTGAAAGGAAATCAGCTACTGCCTCATACTCTCCCAGTGTCCACCACACTCCAGCCCCATGCTGGCCCCTGCTAGATTAGTGCCTGGCTCACTCCAGCTCTGAACCTGCCCTTCCAAGCCTCAAGTCCCTTCAGCCACAGGATTCTGGTTTGCCCTCTAAGACATAAATCCACAGATCAACTCCAAAGCCTTGAGTTCCCACTTTCAGACTGGCTTCCAAGAATCAGGCTCCAAGACTATGTGTATTGGATGCTTATTGTTTTCTTATGACAAAGTGTCTGGAACTGAGGGAAACAAGTACTTATTTTGTCTCCCAATATGAAGGTATAATTCATCATTGTGCAGATGGTTATAATGGAGGCTGGTCGCAGTTCATCTCCAGTCAAGAAGCCTAGCATGAATAATGCTTGTGCTCAGATACCTTTCTCTTTTTTATCATTCTGAGAGTCCAGACCATAATTATAGAAGGGAACATCCACCATTACAGTGGGTTTTCCCACCTCAATTAACTTACCTTAATGCTGTCTCATACATATATCCAGAGGTGTGTATGACAACTAGCTATCACACTGTTCTAGCACAAACACATTGATATGCCTGTTTAGATTTCCATTACATCTCATTTCTGTTGGCTGGTTAATAAGAGTCTTCTAACTGTCCTTTGGACATTTCATGTTGCTTAAGGAAATGTTTTTATCAGCTTTGCCTACTTTTATACTAGTTAAGTTTTTTTTTCTAGTGTTTAATTTTGGATATTATCCTTTTTGCATATGTGGCTTGTGAACAGTTTCCTGCATTCTGTATATTACTTTTCAATTTGTTGTTTTCTTTTCATCTGATAAAATCCTGTTTTTCTATTTACTCTCATTTTATTATTCTATTCACAAAATCCTCCTCATGGCCAATGTCCGAAATTTTCTCCCATCTATTTCTGATAGCAGTTGTATAACTCAGGCACATTTAAGTCCTTAACACATGTTGCAATTCACCTGCATGGTTGCTGACAAATGAACGTCAAGTGGCTTAAGGGAACAAGGGGTTCATTTTCCCTTATGATTACTGGTTACAGTTGTCAGTTCAGCTTGACAGGAGAGCACGTACCAACACCAGGGCCAAGGGAACTGGCCACACTATCACCACATAACAGCTGAGAGATGGACAATCCTTACTTGCCAGCATGTCTGGCAACGTGAACAGAAGGGCCAAATCTCTCAACCAGCTGTCCATGATTTATTCCAGAGCCTAATCCCACCCACCATAGGCTGGCCTTCCCCATCAGCTAGACAATCTCCTGCAGGTTTGCTCTGGGCCTAACTCAACCACTAATTCTCTCCAAATGTGCTCAGAGCTCAAACCCTCAGTCAAGTTGACACCTGCTTAACTATGACACCACATGTGATAGTTTATATTGCTTGTCATTTGGACAAGATTTTGGGATTAGCAAACAGATTATCTGTCAAACCACCCAGAAAGACTCTCTGGATAAAATATTTGCAACACAAAACCCAACCCTAAGTCTGGATGGAACCTCCCAGTAGCAAACCAGATAAAAGGAATCACCAGACAGAAGGGCTGTGCTAGCAAACTCATCCCACCTGCCACCATCAGAATCCAGCTTCTTTGACCCTCCAAGGAGACTGAAGGCCAGAGACACTCCAGAAATCCTCCAGCCTTCAGCCACAGGCTAGGACTGCTGGGATATTCAGCTTCTGGACTGAGCAGCTACCGGCAGCCATTGTTAAAACGACCTAGACCTTATCTCATATGCCAACCCAATAAGTCCCCTTTTCATATATATATTCTGTTGGTTCTGTTCCTCTACAAACCTTAGCTAATACACCCCATTTTGATTTGATTTTTGTGTGTGCATGCAATGGAAATCCAATTTCATCCATTAGTAGATGCATAGTTTTCCCAGCAGCACATACTGAAGTAAGATAACGCTACCCTTCCCCCATTGTGCATCACTGTCAATCTTGTTGAAGATAGGCTTAAATGTCTTTCTCGAAAAAATTCATGTAAGAGATTTCCACTTTGCATTAGTATGCTTAGAAAATGTAAATAGCAATCAAGCATGGATACTAATATCATTTCTAGTAAAAGCTGCCTAGATTTTACTACAAGCCTTAGCAAAGTATTTTCTAAGTTTTCAGAGTTCCATCTACATCCAATACACATTGATAAATTCTGTGTGCTGATATGAGCTTTGCCTTCTTTTCTCCTGTTTCCTGATCTTTGTGAATATCTATGGTGGGTCTTATTTTTTCTCCCTTATTCATCTCATTGCGTGGAAGCTTCCTATTTCATCTTCATTACAGGTTTCTGTTCTAAGAAATAAACTTACAGGAATAGGTTCAGGCTGTTCCTGAAGCAGTTCGCACATAATCCAGATGCCTATTTTGTCCAAATAGCAAACAGCACCTCTGACAATGCTGAGATCACTGTCCAAACTCCACATCCTCCTGAAGCCACAGACTCTGCCACAGCCTTGACAGCAGTTGTATGCCACTAGGTGTGAGGAGAAATGCCCACTGCATGCATGCCCCCACCAGCACACAGCTGTTTTCCATGGACTCTTCTACTATACGTATATTTGGTTTTATACTTTGCAAGGTGATGCTTGCCTTTCACTTCCATTTGCTGAATACAGAACTCGACACTTCTTGTCAATCGTTCATGGCCTCTAGGAGTCACAGTAGTGCTCCTATGCTTAACGGGAACACGAGAAACATTTCTGGGAAATGCCACTGGGTCCTTGCACCTCATCGGAGAGGAGGACCCAGAGGAGAGTTTGGCATGCACATTAACGGATGCTCCCGGAATGGGAGGGGGAGACACTAGGGGATGGGGAGGAAAGCGAGAGGGGAGGGGGGCACATGGGGATAAGGGGTTGGAGGGAGGGGGGGCCTGTATACCTGTTAAGTTTGTATGAGTGGAAATAAAAAAATTAAAAAAATAAAAATAAAAAACTTAAAAAAAAAGAGTGTAAAAAATACCTTGTCTATTTTTGTCTTGCTCCTGGAGCATCTGAAGGCAATGAAGTTAAGAACCATGTATCTGTGAACACAGTTTGTCTCATCTGATGTATCCGTGTTCCATTTCCATTTGGTTCAGTATTAAATATTCCAGAAAGATGCTTTCCAATGGACCTAGCTGTCACCACGTATCCAGTTGGATGAGGTCCAATTTCCATGCTCCTCTCATCCCCACACCTACTGCTCCACAGATTGCAAGTACCTTGATGGACTCCACTTACTTACTTTTTTAACCTAAGGACTGATGCAGGAACTACCCATCAAAGACACCCAAAAGGAAATTAAAACATATTTACCAAATGAGATGATAATAGGAGGTGTGGAAAAAGCAATGCTTACAAAATAAATGTGTAAAAGGGGGGAGGGAGCAAGGGGATGCAGGGAGGGGTGGAAGGAGGGAGGGGAATGCGGTACTTATCAACTTTGTATGAGTGGAAGAAATAAATAAAAATAAAAAATAATACAAAAAGAAATTCTGAAGCTTATTATAGACACACACACAAAGAAAATAAATATGTAGAATTAGCTGATGATAATAGAAAATAGAAACATCAGGTTAAAGCAAGAAGGAAAATGTGGGGCAGACATTACTGAAAAATAAACAGAAAAAAATGAGAGAAAATAGAAGAAACCAAAAAGTTGGCTTTTTGAGGATATAATTAAAATGAACAGTTCTCTATTTGTGCTAAGAAAAACAATAGTTGCCAATTGCTATCAGAGATGAAACGAAAATATTGTCTTAGAAATAGAAAAATATAGGAATACTACAAAACTTTTGTATTTCCTAAATTTTAAATTTTTTTTGTTATTCTTATTTATTCAATTGTGTGTGTGTGTGGTATGTATGTGTGTGTGTGTGTGTGTAGAATCACGGAAGAATTTGGGAACCACCATGGACTGTCTCCATCTCCTCCTTGTTTACTCTGCCCCGGGATTCACAGGCTCTGCCCTACCAGGACCAGAAACGCCGGCCGCCTCCACTTCCGCTTGGCGTCTATGCGTGGGGTCTAGGATCCGAACTTAGAACCTTTTGCCTGCAAGGCAGAGGCTTAACCCCTGAGCCACCTCTCCAGCACCTATTTTCTAAATTTAGTAAATTCCTGAGAAGCAAAAAAGTACTCAGCACTACATAAGGATCAACAGATATTATTTAAAAAGTATTGTGATTTTATTAATTCAATTTAATGCTTAATGGTACTTTAAAAAGAAAGCACAGGGTTTTGATGATAAAATCTGCCAAATTTGAGGATATATGATACAAACCATTCAGAACCTTTTCTAGAAAGTAGATACAAGAGGAATAATAGTTCCTTAGTCCTTTGCATAGCGCCAGAATACTCTAAGAAAAGCATTGACTAAAGACATCTGTGGAAAGAAATGTGGACGGTATCACTCATGGACACAGATGCAAAAAAAAAAAATCAACAATAAATTGACCGCACTTAAATTTAAGGCTCTCTATCAAAAAAAAGAGTGTGAGAAGAAACTTAGAGGCCAAGAGCGAGAGACAGTACATCTTTAACTGTGATGGTTCCAGAAACGTAAACTGATCTCTGAAATGATGATCTGTGTGTTAGACAAGCACAGCCTTTGGTACCTGACTTTTAAGTTACTGTTTAGAGCACTATGTTCTGACGAATAGTTAGGAAAAATGACAGATCATTATCCACACTGAAGATAATAACCTTGAAGATACTTGGTAAAGATAATACAGATTAAAGCAAAAATTCAAAGGACTGCTGTAACTCAGACAATAAATGATTCTCTTGATAATAAACTAAGAAAGAGAGATAGAAAGAGAAGAAAATACAAGCAAACTGACCTTTGATACTGAAAGAAAGTCATTTAATGAAATAGTATTTAACAGAGATATTAAAGAAAATGATTATATACCAGCAAAATAGATAGACAGATGATAGATAGAGAAACCAAGACACAGATTTTAACATTACACACACACACACACACACACACACCTGCACATCAATATATCTAGAATATCTTCAAACACTAATTTTAGGCTCATTGCTTCTGATTTAATTTTTATTTCTATGATCATCATAAATATTCTTAAGTATTCCCTCAATACATGGCTTAATATTTAATTTTCTCACCAGATTTGAATGTTCAGACATTAAATATTACAGGGGCTACTATTTTATTTTAAAATCATTTAATAATATTAAGTTATTACTACATACTTCCTGAACCCCACCTCACAAATATTGACATGAGACATTTTTTCCATTAGCCTCAAAATATTTTTTAATTATTTATTATTTATTATTTTTTCAATTGTGCGTGTATGCGTGTGTGCGTGTGTATGTATGTGTGTGTGTGCAGAACCACGGACGAATTCGGGAAACACCATGGACGCCTCCACCTCCTCCTTGTTTACTCTGCCCCGGGATTCACAGGCTCCACCCTACCAGGGCCAGAAACCCAGGCAGCCCCGCTTCTGCCCGGCGTCTATACCTGGGGCTTAGGATCCGAACTCAGGACCTTCCGCCTGCAAGGCAGAGGCTTAACCCCTGAGCCACCTCTCCAGCCTCCTCAAAATATTTTTTTAATAATGTATTTTTTTCCCACTCATACAAACTTAACAGTTACCCTGTCCCCTCCCTGCCTCCACTCTCCCTGGACCTCCCTGTTCCTTTGCCCCTTTTCCTGGTCCTTTCCTGCTTCCCTCCCTTTCTCCCAGTGCCCACTCCTCCCATCCCTGGAGCATAGCCTCAAAATATTTAAAGCACCTGTAAACTAGAATGTTTATCATCGCCGGATCACTTTCAATTAGAAAATATCTGTTTCCCTCTCTCCCAAGTTTACTTGTCTGTTTCTACCGTTTCTACGGTTTCTACCATTTCTGATACACCACTGTTCAATCTGTCCAGGAAAGATTCCAGTAGATTTTGACATGTTTTTTTACTTTTATTTCTCTGTTGTTTCCATCATGCTCCTGTCATGTGACTGTTTTCTGAATATATTCACAGGACTGTATGACATCCTTTAATTATGAATTACAGCACCTGATTCATCTAGAGACATCTTACAATTTGTTACCTTGCGTATTACATCTTTATGTGTTCAGTGATTTCTGATGTGCTGAATGAATATTGTGTGTCATCTGCCTCAGACATACCATCTGCTGTTGTGTTCCTTGAAAAGTGTGTTTTTCTCTTTTATTGTTCTGACCTTAGTTGACATGATGGAGACAAACATGTGCAGACTTATAGCCACACTTGGCGGACATAGACTTCCTCTTCAGTGGATGCTCTTTCTGAAATCAAAGACTAGACACTGATTTCTTTTTATTTTTTGCACACGTGCGTGTGTGTGCGTGCATGTGTGTGTGTGTGTGTGTGTGTGTGTGTGTGTGTATACATCAGAGGGCTTTGTGTGCCTGTGAATGGGAAAAATAGATGATAGAAGGATTATTATAAATTTGTAAGTGTAATATCTGCTGTTTAGATGAAGAAGAAACTATGTAATAGATAAGTGAAAGGGAGAAAATTGCTGCATTTCTTGGCAGTTTTCATTCATTGTTCCACATCTAACTTTTACTTGTTTTAAAATGCTGAAATCAAATTAGAGTGTTGGGCTACTTTTTTGTGCTTCCTCATTTTGCTTCTATGGAGGAATTTTTCATTGATTTAAATGTTTTAAGTGGAGCATGGGGTATGGTGGGGAGAAATCTGAACAGTGTACATATATCCTTATGCAAGCCTGTGTAACAAAAAAGAAAATAAAATGTTTCAGCTTCTGTGTTCCTTCCATAGTGACATCATATTGATGACTTTCATTTTATGTTTTCCTGACTTTCTTTGACAAGAGTACCCTCTTCTGTCAAAGCAAAGCAGTGCAGTTTCTTAAATAGGTTTTGGGGCAGAGTGGTACTATGTGGTCAGTGCTCAGGTGTAAAAGGGTGAATGTGAAGAGTATGAATGGTGTGTGTTATGTGATGTGTGCATTTCAGTGTGGGTGTGATGTGTGCATAGCTGTCAATATGCATGTGTGTTATGTAGTGTATGCATTTCAGAGCGTTTGTGTGATATGTATGAATGTCAGAGTACACATATGTATTGTGTGTGCATATGACCTTGCCCAGCACTATCCCACTTCTTCTGTGCATCGTCCTTCTGCTTAGAAGGGAGGCCAAGCCAAGGCCAGTGGTCCTCTGAAGATGAATTCCAGAGCAAAGAGCTCTAGAGACAATGACTAATGGACCTGGTGTCAGAAAAGAAGCAAAGCATCTAAAAGCACAGCAGTCAGCACCATGATCCATGAGACATTAAAACCAAACTTCAGCGCTGCACTGACTGGTACTCACAGTGCCCTGACTGTGTGTGCACTTTTCAAGCCAGGGATTGAACACAAACACGGATGCAGAGACGGGCAGTGGGAAGTTTTACATTCAGAGGCTCTTCACCACAAAGCAAATTACTCTTCTTAATAATATGCTTATGTTTCCAGTTTGAAAAAGAACATCAAATAACAAAACTGGCAAATAAAAACTTTCCTCTGGGAAATGGAGCAGATAAAAATAAAAAATGATATATAGACATTATACACTGGTTTTTAAAAAAAAACTGGACGGTTGAGATGGGTCAGTAGGGATTGGAGCTTGCTGTCAAGCATGATGGTCAATCCCAGGGAGTCTCCTGCAAGTTTTCCTCTGACCTCCACACTCTTGCTGTGGACATTAGTTTAGGGAGCATGTTCAGGCTGTTAGTTATGTAGTGTCATCATAGCTAAACATTCATGGCATTCTTAAGGAATGTGAGGAATGCCATAACAATTTCTGGCCTCTCAAAAGTACAGAATAGATTTAAGTTTAGACATAATATCCTTTCCTGGTGTGTTTTTGGTAGTGGTAGGGAGCTGAGGTAAAGCATCTAGGCAGTAGGAAAAAGGAATGAATAAAAAAATCAACCTTCATAGCTAAGAAGTGTGTAAATCACGATTATGAGGCTTATCATGAATATTAGCAAGGGAGACTGAGGACTGGAAAGTTGAACCAGAGAAAGCAGTCAGGGTGAAGTTTTTTTTTTTTTTTCTCTTAATGATAAGAAATGAAATTTTTGCCTTGTCATATCTTTGGTTACCAGAGGTTCATCCTTAAAGGAAAATATGGGCAATCCATCAGTCCTCAGAGGAAGGGGAAACTGTTCTTGTTTTGTCTTTTATAGTCTACGGGAAAAAAATCATTTATCATTTTTCAGGTTTGCACTGAATCCTTGGGTGAAGGTTGGGCCTCTTTCAAGAGGAAGCAAAAGGCATTTCTACTTCCACTGGACTCCTGCTTTGTAGACTGGACATGTCCCTGTGAATAGTCCTGTGTCTCTGGTATTCCTGTGGGAAATACGCTGACCACAGTAGCAGAATCCTTCAGCCTACAGGAGGACCCCGTGATTGAACTAGATGGCCGCTAGATGGCGGCCTGTGCTTCCTGATTGGGCAAGACCCTCTGTGGTGCTTCCCTCCATATCTGCCTTCCTTCTTTTGGGTTCTATTGGCTTTGTGATATCCTCTCAGTAACTGAAGACCTTGACTACACAGTAGATGTGGCAGTTAGCCTGCATGGTTGCTGATAATAGTCATGATCAAATGGGTTAAAAACCAAATGATTTATTCTCTTATGATTATAGGCTGGTTATATTTTCTCATCCACCATAGCAGAAGCACTCAACTACAGAACTGCTCCACCATATCCACATAGTAGCTAAGAGAGGAACAATCCTTACTTGCCAGACCAGCATGTCTGGCCCACCCACTGTGGGCTGACCTTCCCCATCAATCTCCTGCAAGTTCTCTCTGGGTTTAATTCAACTAATTCTCTACAAATGTGCCCAGAGCTCAAACCCTCAAGCATCGAATTGACACCTGTACCTAACTATGACAGTAGGGTGAAGAGTTTTAGACTACTGGCCTAGTTGTTGAAGCTTTTGTCTGATACTTGGAGAATTTTGGGTCATTAAATGTGAATCCAGAATGACTTGAAATTCCTCACTCTCAAAGTTAAAACAGTATATTTACTCATGATTTTAGCTAGCCTCAATGAAAGAGAGCACCCTCCAATTCCAGAAATCAGGGACAGATGCAAGACATAGAAGGAATAGGAGGGAAGAAGGGAAGAGGAGTCTTCACAAGGCAAGCTGCCACTTATCAGCCTCGCCACACACAGAAAGAAGTCTCGGGGTCTCCTGCCTTCATGAACTGGTCAGTCTTCCTTCCTTTTCCAAGTACCACTAGAGAACACATTGTCTGGGGCCCTGTAGTTTCAAATGGTAAGTCAAGCTTCCAGCAAGGGACTGAAAGGAACTTCTTGGTTATGCCCTAAGGGGTGATGGTGATCCAGAATCACGGTCTAGGGGTCTCATTGAAGACCAGCCCCAGCCCGAGATCTTCACCTGCCCACAGGGAATCACCCATCACCTCAACATCAGACTGACGAGAGACCAAAGAAGGCAAGAGGAGGGTTCTCTGTAAGCAACACCACAACATCATGTCGAGTAAACAAGAGAGTAAAAGTACTTACCAGACCAGGATGGATATAGAAGACACGGTTAAAAAGAATATGTTCTAGAGATGTCTATGTGTCTCTAGAATGTGTCTAGAAAAACAGAAGGGGAATTATAGAGAGAATTACCCTTGAGAGAAATAGGGGTAGACTTTCTAGAGCCTGACCAACAAGGTAAGGCATCATGGTCTTTTAACAGTAATTCTTTCTGCCACTGTGAAACAATACTCAGACAACTTAAGGGGGAAAGGGCAGATTTCTTTGACCAGTTCCAGAAGAGAGAGAGTACCATTATGATGGGAATCTGATAGCAGAAGATACAACTAAAGGCAGAAACAGGAGCCTAGTTTAAGTTACTGCAAACACCATGGAGACAGAGAGAGCAAGAATAACCTGGGAGGAAGGAGCGCTGCGCCACCCAACCTCAAGCTAGCCCCTGTGACATTCTTTCCTGCATCAAGACTCTATCTCCTAAAGATGCCACAGCCTTCCCAGACATGGACATCAAGTAATGATTCAAACACATGAGCCTGAGGAGACAACTCACATTCAAACTATGACAGTCACTACAGGGTTGTATGAAACACACAAGTAACTTGCGCCAAGTAGTCAAAGTCTCACAGTTATAATGAGGAAAATTCTTTTTTGTTTTTGAGAGTTTTGTATCTCCAGGTTTTTTTGTAACCTTCCCTTCTATATTTGGTGAGGCATGATGGAAAAATAAAAACTGTGCATATTAATATTTAAAGTCAGAAAAGTATTACAGTGGTACAGCCTTAGAATCTGAAATACTGTATGAAAGGATCTGTACAGACTAAAGGAAGGAAGGTGGATGTACAGGGATTTTGCTGAGGTTCTTTAAGGGAAGAATATTATTTTTCACTCACCAATCATGGCTATGTTTATAGGTTTATCTTTATTCTTTTTCAGCTTTATTTATTATTTTAGAAAAAGAGAGAAGGCACACACATGTATGGAGATGAGGATCAAAGGACAACTTTCAGGAAATCAGTACTCTTCCTTCAACTCCATAGGTTTCCAAAGGATCAAACTCAATCCCCTAGGTGTGTAAACAGTCACATTACCTTCTGAGACATCTCACTGATACATATTTATCTTTATTCTTACCTATCTTTTGTTTATAAAGATCTGTTTTGTTACATGATTTTTTCGCTCCATAGAATATTATCTGAGTTCTTGCTCTGAGGATCAGTGGAAACTTGATGACTTTATCTACAATTCCAGTGTTCTAATATTAGAATTCTAGTATTCCACACCACTTGCCAGTTATCTATGCCAAGCCCTCACCATCTGAGAACTGACAGACCACTGTAAAACACCATCTATATTACTGCATAAAATTTAGCAAAAAAATAGGGCAGCTGTTTCCTGAGAGGTTAACATTTCTAGCCAAGCAGTAGAAAAGAAGTGTCTGGAAGGACTTGGGACATCTGAGCTAAAAACCACACAGGAAGCTACAGACCCAGAAACTTACATACTGTACAGCATGCCCAGCACAGAGAATATGCCAAAGGGCTGAGGGTGGTCAGAGAACCTCTCATTTCTTCTTTCTGTTCATGAACTAGGAACAAAGCAAAAGTTTAACTTCTTAAAAATAAGCAATGAAAAAATTTAAAAATATTGATTCAAACTTTTCACTTAAGGGCTTGGATGAATTTAATTGGGATTTTGGGATATGAACTCCCATAAATACTTCCTTTAGCATTCACATGAGAATGTGATACTGCATTAAGTCCCTGATTATTTAAAATATAGTGTTGAACACAGAAGTTGGAATTTATTTCCTTTTTTTTGAGTGTTTTGTGTGTGCCTGTATATCTGCGTTTATCAGAGAGTACTGTGTGTGCCTGTGGAGGCCCAAGCATAACTTCCAGAGTCATCCTCAATTGCTCTAACTCCTTTTGATTTCTGCTGCTTCTACGGCCTTAAGTTCAGGTTGCTGCCATTTTCACCTAGTTTTTCTATGTGGGATTGAGGATCCAATTTCAGGTTCTTCTCTTTCTTTTTTTTTTTTTTCCTTCTAATGATGCGATCTTAACAGGTACACTGTCACCTCTGTTCCTCCAACCCCCCCAAATTCCCTGCTTCCCCTCTTTCGTTCCCCCCTACTTCCCCATCCACCAGTGACTCCCCCCCAATCCCCGGAGCATCCTTTAATGTGCATGACAAACTCTCCTCTGGGTCCTCCTCTCCGATGAGGTGCAAGGATCCAGGGGCATTACCCAGAACCCTTTCCTGTGTTCCTCTTAAGCATAAGAAAACTACTATGGCTGTCAATACCTAGCTTCCAAGGATCCTAGTGCCTTTATTCCATGCTAAACTTTGTGAGGTCAATAATGTGTTGAACATTGTGCAGGTCATGCAAAGTCCTATTATGATTGCTTTGGCCCTAACTTGTGTGGAGTATCTTGCATATCATTACTCCTCCTATCCTTGTGCTCTTACAATCTTACTGTCCTGTCTTCCGCAAATTGCTCTGAGCTTCAGGATGGGGAGAGATTAGGCTGGCCCAGTCCAGGTGGTTGATATAAAGTCTCTGATGTTCTGAATTATAGTTTATTGCTCTTTTTCAGTTTTGCTGCTCCTGCAATGCCCTTGGCTCCATCCTGATGTGTATTGGATGTCTTCCCTGGGCCAGAGATAAAAACCTGCTAAATTAGAGTCTTGTTATAAGAGTATATTTAAAGGTAGATGGAATAAAAGTAGGAGACCACAGTGAGGGAGGGGTCAGTCTCCCATTTGCAAAATGGTTACATTCTATCTGCCAGACTATGTGCCCTCCCCTTTTGGTGAGATCATACCCCATCCGTTGTAAATGATCAAGAAAGGAAAGTCTGTGAACTTAACCAGATGTCTCATTACTTACTTGCAGTCCTTGATGGTGGCCTATTTTCACTGCTGTAACATGGTCTCCTCTCTCCTTATTTCTTGTGGGGCCCTCCTTCCCATCCCTCCTGTTTATAATCTTTGCAATTACTGTAGGTGTTACAGAGATTTATCATCAAGTGTCTCTAAGTGGGTTTGGTACTAGGATCCACCAATTAGGGAGTATACAAGGTGCTTAATTTTTTTGTGTCTGGGATACTTCACTCAATATAATTGTTTCTAATTCCCTCCATTTCCCGGCAAATTGCATTAATTCATCATTTTTGATGGCAGAGTAGTATTCCATTGTATAAATGTACCACATTTTCCTTATCCACTCGTCAACTGTTGGACATTTGGGTTGATTCCATGATTTTGCTATTGTAAACAGTGCTGCTATGAACATGGTCATGCTTGTGCTATCGAGGTGAATATTTGCTGTAAGGGGGGTTATTCCCAAAAGTGGAATAGCAGTGTCATATGGAATTTCAATCGTTAACTTCCTTAAGAATTGCCAGTGGTTGTATGAGCCTGCACTCCCACCAGCAATGTAGGAGAGGTCCCCGTCTCCACATCCTCTCCAGCACTTGGTGTTGTTTGTATTGTGGAATTTGCCATCCTGACAGGGGTGAGATGATATCTCAGGGAAGTTTTGATTTGCATTTCCCTGATGGCTAAGAATGTGAAGCATTTTTTAGATATTTGTTAGGCATTTTAATTTCATCCTTGCTAAAGTTTCTTTTATGTTCCAAGGCCCTTTTTTTTAATTGGACCATTTGTTTCCTTGGTGTTTAGTTTTCTAACTTCTTTGTGTACTCTGGATAATAGAGCTCTATCAGATATGTGGGTAGTGAAGATTTTCTCCCATTCTGTGGGTTGGTTTGTGTTTCAGTTACAATCTCTTTATCTGAACAGAAGCTCTTTAATTTCATAAGATCACATCTGTTGAGTGTTAGTTGTAGTGACTGTGCTATTGGATGTCCTTTTAGGAACTGTTAGCCTAGCCCAATCAACTCAAGGGAGTTCCTTACCCTTTCAACTATAGTTTTTATAGTCTCTGGACTTATTTCGAGGTCATTGATCCATTTGGAATTAATTCTTGTACATGGTGACAAGTATGGGCCCGGTTTTAATATTTTGCATGTTGATATCCATTTTTGCCAGCACCATTTGTTGAAGATGCTGTTCTTTTTCCATTGGATTTTTTTTCGCCCCCTTTGTCAAAGATCAAGTGGCTGTAGTTGTGTGGGCTTATATCTGGGTCTTCAACCCTATCCATTGATCCGTGTGTCTATTTTGGAGCCAATACCAGGCTGTTTTTAGAACTATGGATTTGTAGTATAGATTAAGGTTCAGTATGGTGATACCTCCAGCAGTGTNNNNTTTTGTTACTCAGGATTGTTTTTGCTATCCTGGGTCTTTTTTGCCTCTATATGAATTTTGAGATTATTTGGCCAACTTCTTTAAAGAATTGCTTTGGGATTTCAATTGGTATAGCATTGAATCTGTATATTGCCTTTGGTAGGCAATTTTTACAATATTGATTCTGCCAATACAGGAACATGGGTGGTCTTTCCACCTTCTGGTGTCTTCTGCAATTTCTTTCTTTAGGGTTTTAACGTTCTCATAATAAAGGTCTCTTACTTTCTCGGTTAGATTTATACGAAGATATTTCATTTTTTAGGTGCTATAGTAAATGGGATTGTTTTTCTCAGTGCTTTTTCACTTTTTTCATACGGGGTATATAAGAAGGCCACTAATTTTCTACATTTATTTTGTATCCTGGCCTCTGCAGAACTTCTGTATTAGTTCCAGGAGCTTCCTGGTGGAGTTTTTGGGATCACTCAGGTATAGGATCATGTCATCTGCAAATGGAGATAACTTGACTTCTTCCTTGCCAAATTGAATCCCTTTTATGTCCCTTTCTTGTCTATGGCTTCAGCTAAGACTTCAAGTACAATATTGAATAGAAGTGGTGAGAGTGGACAGCCTTGTGTAGTACCTGATTGAAGCAGGAATGCTTCAATTTTTTCCCCATTGAGTATAATCCTTGCTGTGGGCTTGTTGTATACAGCTTTTATTATATTGATAAAGGTTCCTTCCATTTCAACTGTCTCTAGGGTTTTGATCATAAACGGCTGTTGGATCTTGCCAAAAGCTTTTCTTCATCTATTGAGAGTATCATGTGGTCTTGGATTCTGGGCTGATTTATATGGTGAATTACATTTATTGATTTGCGTATGTGAACCAACCTTGTGTGCCTGTGATAAAGCCTACTTGATTCCCGTGAATGATCTTTTTGATAAGTTTTTGAATCTGATTTGCTAAGATTTTGTTAAGAATCTTTGGGGAGGGAGGGGGAGGGGAAGAGGAGTTGGGGTTGGGGGAGGAGGAGGAGGGAGGGAACTGGTGTACCTATTATGTTTGTATGAGATGAAATAATAATAAAAATGTATAAAAAAGAATCTTTGCATCTGTGTTCATCAGAGAGATTGGCCTATAGTTTTCTTTTTTAAGTGTATCTTTATTAGGTTTTGGGATTAAGGTGGTATTAACTTCATAGAAAGAATTTGGTAGTGTTCCTTCCTTTGCTACTTGATGGAACAATTTAAGGAGTATTGGTGTTATTAGCTCCTTAAATGTCTGGTATAACTCTGTGCTGAATCCATCTGGTCCAGGACATTTTTTGGTGGGAAGATTCGAGATTACTTCGTTGATTTCCTCATATTCATAGGACTATTTAAATAAATCACAACTTCCTGATTCAACTTAGGCAAGTTGTGTTTATTTAGGAATTCATACATTCATACATGTGTTGTCAAATTTCACAGAGTATAAGTTTTTGAAATAGGATGTCATAATTCTTGGGATTTCTTGGGTATCTGTAGTGATAACTGCATTTTCATTTCTAATTTTGTTAATTTGTGTTTTCCCTGTCTTGCTTTTAGTTAATTTAGCTAGGAGTATATCAATCTTTGATTTTTGAGAAGAACCAGCTTTTTGACTGGTGGATTCTCTGTATTGCTTTCCGTATCTCAAATTCAGATATTTCTCTGCTAATTTTTTGTAATCTCCTCACTTCTACTGCTTTTGGGATCAGATTACGCTAGTGTCTCTAAGGCTTTAAGCTTCATTGCTAAAGTCATTTATTTGTGATGTTTCCATTTTTGATGTAGGCAATTAAGAGCTATGAACTTACCTCCTAGGGTAGCTTTCATTGTGTCTCAAAGATTTTGATAAGTTTTATTTTATATATTTTTTTTTGTTATTATTATTATTTATTCAATTGTGCGTGTGTGTGTATGTATGTGCGTGCGCATGTGTGTATATGTGTGTGTGTAGAACCACGGACGAACTCGCGAACCACCATGGACGCCTCCACCTCCTTCTGCCCCGGGATTCACAGGCTCCGCCCTACCAGGACCAGAAGCGCAGGCCGCCCCTGCTTCCGCCTGGCGTCTATACGTGGGATCTGGGATCCGAACTCAGGACCTTCCGCCTGCAAGGCGGAGGCTTAACCCCTGAGCCACCTCTCCAAGCCCCGATAAGTTTTATTTTAATTATCATTCATTTCCAGGAAATCTTGAATTTCTTTTGTTATTTCTTCCTATGTCCAATTCTCATTCAACATCTTAGTGTTTAGGTAGTGTTTTTTTCTGTTGTTTGTTGTGTTGTGGATGTCAAGCTCTAGATCATGGTGTTCTGATAGGGTACAGGCTAAAATTTCAAATTCCCTGTATATGTGGATATTCATTTTGTGACCCAATATGTGCTCTATTTTGGAGAAGGTTCCATGCACTGCTGACAATAATGTGTATTCTTTGTTGCGTGGATGGAAACTTCGATAGAGATCTGTAAGGTCCATTTCAGTCAGGGTTTGATTAAGTTCCAACTGTCTCTGTTAAGCTTTTGACCTGTTGATCTTCCCATGTTGAGAGGGCAGTGTTGAAATCCCCAAGAATTATCATTTGGGAGGTGATTTCTCACATTGGACATTAGGGTTTGCTTAATGAATGTGGAGGGTCCCATATTTGGTGCATATATGTTCAGTATTGTGAAGTCTTCCTGGTGAATTGTATGTGTGACTAAAATGTAGTATACATCTGTATCTCTTATGATTGTTTTTGTTTTGAAGTGCACTTTTTCTGATAGCATAATGGCCACCCCTGCCTATATCTTGGTTCTGTTATCTTGGAGAATTTTTGACTAGCCTTTTACTTTTAGGATGTGCCTATCTTTTGTGGTGAGACAGGTTTCCTGAAGGGAGCAGGTTGATGGGATGTGACTTTTTTTATCCAAGTTTGTAATCTGTGTCTCTTGATCGGTGATTTAATTCCATTGACATTTAATAATATAATGGAGAAAATATTTTTAATTCTGGACTTTTTTTATGTTTCATGGCTTTTGTAAGTGTGTTATTTGGCTTTTATGTCTTGGTGGTATTATACTTCCCTTCTGTCCTCCTGGGTATGCTTGTATTTTCCTTAAAGCTTGAGTATCCTTTGTAGCATTTTTGAAGGCCTGGTTTGGTAGACATGTAAGCCTTCAAGTTGTCTCTATGCTGGAAAACTTTTCTTTCTCCCTTGATCGTGACAGATAGGTTTGCTGGATTGACATTTTGCTCAGTCAATAGTTGAAGTATGTCTCTCTAAGCTCTTCTTGCTTTTACTGTTTTCATTGAGAAGTCATTTGTTATTTTATTAGATTTGTCTTTAAAAGTGACTTTTTTTTTCCTTGAAGCTCTCAGCACCTTTTCTTTGTCTTGACTATGGAGTGTTTTGACTATTATTTGCCGTGGCGAGCTTCTATTTTGGTCATGTCTGTTTGGGCTGAGGAATGCCTCTTGTATTTGGATGGGCCTCTCATTCTTTAGATAAGGGAAGTTTTCATTTATGATAATTTGAAAATTTCCTCAGGTGTGGTATTTTGGGATTCATACTCTGGTATACCCTGAATGTGCATATTAGGCTTCTTCAGGGTTTCCTATAACTCTTGAATATTCCCCTCAAATATCATTTTGGCTTTAGCGACCTCTTCCATTGAGCTGATTAATACTTCCATTTCATCTTCAGGATGTGATGTTTTATTTTCTTCTTCATTAGCTCTGCTGATTAGACTCTGTTGAGTGCTGGGTTGAAAATAGCTTGTATTTTAGTTCAAATTTTACCTCTGTCTGAGACCGTTTTAACTGCTCTATGCCTATTTTTGTTTGTTGGACTGCTTTTCTCAACTCCTCTAAGTGTCTGTTGTGTTCCTGTTTAAAGTGGTTGATGCGGTTATTTAATTCCTCCCAGAGTTCCTCTTTCATTGTATTGATCATGGTAATGATCATGCTTTGAAATCTTATCTTGGGCATGACTTTCTTGGTTATTTTCTGTAGAGTTTTTCTGTTTAGAATCTATCATTATGGGGTTAATTCCTTCAGTGGGAGATTTGTCTTCTTGAGTTTTGCTTCTCATGGATCTGCACTTTGACTTGCACTGTTGTTTAGTCTAAGACCTTTCAGTTTCTATGTGTTTTTGACTGAACTGATTTAGTTGTTATTACACTTGGGCAATTATTATTAGTGTTTGCCTTCGAGTTGGGTATGTTTGCCTATTGTTATTTTTATTTCCTAGATGAAGCTATTAGACTGCTAGTACATCAACTAAGTCAAGTTTAGTAGACGGGGGTGAATATTAGTATGGCAGTGCACTTTTAGGATTTAGTACTTTGGTGATATGTGAGGGCGAGTGGTATGATTCCTGAAGTTGTATATGTTTTGGGGGGTGGTTATATGGATAAGTTAATCTATAGTGATTAATAATTGAAAGGATCATGATGGTAAAAAACAGGTTTACTTATCTTTGCGCTGGATGTGAAGATTCTCTCCCATGTGATAGGTTGATTGTAGAGGAATTCAGAAGTATGGCCTTTGTCCCCTAGAGCTTTGCTTCGGTTTCCTTTGGACTCTGTTGAATTCTGAGGAGCAGTGTGTCCTCCGATCCACGAGCCAGGGTCCCAAGTGGGCTGGAGGGGCAGAGGGGCTGCTGGTGATGGAAGAACTCTTCACCTGGGACCTGTGGCATGCCTGCCCAAGCTCAGGGCAGCCTGGGTGTTGTTCAAGCTGGCTGGTGGGAGGAGCTGGGATGAGCAGGTGGCCTGGGGAGCTGGTGAAACCTACCTGGGAAGGAGGACCATGAGCGGGAGTCCTATTCTAGGTGGGGGGAGGGGCAGAGGACTGAACATTTGTTTTTATTTTTAAATGAGATGTAATTTCTGCCTGTCTTCCTCTCTTGATTTCTTTGGGCTACTAAAACAAAATATCATTAACTATGTAAGTTCTAAGCAGGATTTAAGAACAGATTATTAGCATAGCTTGGTTCTGGTGAGGGTCATTTTGTAAAAGTTAGAGCAAATCTTCATGTGTATTTTGCTGGCATAAGGAAATTAGGTTTCTGGAGATATTTTCCTAAGGGGCGATAACTACTCCAAAGTTTCATCTTCATGAATTAAAACATACCATCCTAATCCTGTTTCCCAGTATTAAGATAATATTGTCTATACAAGTATGCACTAGAGTATGTGCACATGTGAGTGTCCAAAGGTAACATTGAGAATAATCCTGGATTGCTTTACCTCCTTACTGTTTGATCTGGGGTTTCTCAAGCTCCACCTTCCAAAATTGGAATAGCAGTCTGCTGCCATATCCATCCAGCATATTTGCATGGATTCTGGGGATCTGAACTTGGGTCCTTTTGCTTGTGAAGCAAATGTTTTAATCTTGAGCCATCACTCAGTGCTCAACTGTGACATTTAAAATAAAAAAGTGCTTTCAAATTACAGTGGTGGGCAGGCATTCAGTGAACAGTTCCATCTAAATGAGCAGAAAGCAATGAGGAATAGGCAGTCCCAAGAAAATGTAAAACTTAGCAAAGTCAAGTCCATGAGATCTCAAGATTCAAATATTATACTGCTTGCCTTTAAACTCTGTCCTCCAGGAACACCAGGACGACTACCTACCTCCTGGTCACACTGGTGTGTTAGCACTACTTGCCACAGCTGGACACAATACTCACTATCAGTGACTCTTCTGTGACTCCATCCAGATATCCATTCTTAAAATATTTTTATAATGTTGTATATGTACACAATGTATTTTAATTATAGTTACCCCTTCCTTCCTTCTCTCCCCTCCCTTCCCAGGACATTTCTCTAACATGTCTACCTTATACTTTTATGTCCCATTTGTTTATTGATGCTATAATAAAATGTGTAAACAATAATGAAAATATATTTAGGATTAGATAGTTCTTATGATCAAATTTCCAACTCTACATGGTTATGAACTACTGATAAACCTAAAGAACTGCAATTTTGTCCCTCGTCTCCTATGAGACTAAGTTCATGGTGTGAACATATGGATCCCTAGAACACAGGAAACTAGTCATTGTGAGCATACATAGCCCCAGGCCATGGATGGTGTCCTCATATGAATGCATGGAATGCAGTTCATGAAAAGTCATCCACATTGTGTGCACATGGAGTCCTGGGTCAGGTCATCTATGTATAAGTCCAGGGAGCACAGTTCATGGGATGTACAGGGAGGAATCTTCAAAAGTACTGGAATGTACATTTCTGGGACTCACTTTCACAGCTTTCCAAGGTGTTGACCCCACCTTGAAATAGAGGCCCTGCTTAACTTCCCCTGACCCATCCAATACCATCTGGATTGTGGTAGAATGACAATCTTGATCTCTTGATGACTTTTTCTTGTCTGGCAGAATATTATATGTTCAGATAATAGTTTTACAGTTTTGTCCTGGAGTATCAAAGTCTTTGTTTATATCCAGAACACACAGTCTCTTCTAGTATACTTTGGTAGAAGTTGTTAAGTCCTCACAGGAACCTCTGCATGCAGATATATGTGTTTGGGCTTGAGCAGTTTTCTGTGTAGCCCTTAGAGCTTGAGCCTTAGTCAGTGCATGTTCCATTCTGTATTTCCACCAAAGTTAATCTGCAGTAGAGAAAATGACACATGACATTCACAGCTTCATTAGTTCAGGGATGTGAAAATACAGTATGTATAGAATTATGATGTGGAATTTAAAAGTTGTTTCAGGAGGTTTTAGATAATACCTGTCCTTCCTAACAAACGGAATAAAATAAACAAAGAACAAATAGAATAAATAAAATCAACTTAGAAAATGAAAAATGCATTCTGTTGTCAATTATGTATAATTTAATCAAGTCCATTTGTAAATCTGAAAACTCTTTATCTATGTATCCCAGTGAAAGACAGCTTTAAAATGTAGAAAGGGAAAGATCTCAAGAGGCTTCACACCTCTCTGGGAGACTGATGAGGGTTAATGCTGATGGGGGAAGAATGGAAGATGTTTTCCTCAACTGCAAACCACTTATTATTCATGTTCCAAAAGTATTCAGACACATGCCACCAAACCAAAAGAAACTCAGTGAGACACACATGTGAAAAGACATGAAAGTTGGATGAAGACTTGGAAGAAAGAAGAAAAATTGTAATGGGAAGATGAGGAGGAATGAGATTGGAGATTGGATTACCATGTGAAAATATTATAAATCCACTGTCATGGTTTGAAATATGTCCCCCACAGTCTCATTTGTTTGGCAAGGTCATGGCACCTTGAGAAGTGGAGCTTTGCTGGACCAAGGCAGTCACAAGGGGTGGGCCTAGAGGTGGAATACTCCCAACTTACCTCAGGAGAATTCTGTCTTTGCAGCAAGCAGTCTTGCAGCTCTCAGCTTCCAAGATGTCTACAATGACTTAGCCTCTTCCAGCTTTGGATAACCATCCTTGCTGCTTCCACTTTGAAAGACTGCATCTGCCCTCTGGAAACTTAAGCTGAATAAATCTCCCTTTCTCCTTTAAGTTGCTTGACTTTGGGTGCTTTCTCACAGCAATAGTTAAGAGTAACTGCTACATCCGCTATATTGTTTCATGAAACATTAAAATAATAATTTAGAAAATGAAAAGTATATTCACTTGAAAACAACTATTTAGGTTAGAAATGAATTCAGAACTGAATTTAGGATTCAATTTTTCCAATATTTCATAAATATTAAACAATTTTAATCAATTACCTGTAAGTGCTCTGTATTTGCAGAATAACATAAGTAGATACAATGGGCAACAGCTGGCAAAAAATTGCGTCTACATTTAGCATGTCTTTTTATATTGTAATGATTTCCTGATAGGCAAACATTATGCTTTCACATATAAGGGTCAGGAGCAGTCATGGAATTCAGTGTCATGGAGGAGAGCACCAACAAACACCAAGCATAAATGTGTTTTTTAACATGGTAATGATACAAAAATAATTGTAAAATATTCAGTGCACAGCACACAGAGATGCATTCTTACAATTGTGTGTGTATCTGTATGCATGTTATATGGTATTTTTAGGTGTCTCACGCAGAGATGACTAAGTCAATAGATATGTTTTATCTTGGAATCACATGACTAATGCAATAAATGGAGTTTTTCCTTTAATTGTGAGAAGTCAGAAATAGAAAATTAAAGTAATGATGTCATGTCAGTGTAAAATTCAAAAGACTTAGGTCTGATGTTACGTGGACTCAGTAGAACAAAGGACAGAAAATTATGAAGATAGAAACTGCTGGTAACTTTAAGCAAAAATATTTTAGGGATTTTTGAGCAAATTCTCTAAGTGGGTCTCAATCTAAGCACATTGAACCTTGCAGTCATACTTTAATTTTTATCAACACCAATTGTATGTATTTTAGACTCATATTTGCTACATAAATATACTCTTTGTTAATCACATAAAAGTATTTAGCATACCACCTCTCTTATGAATGTTATATCTACTATTCTATTGTAAAATAGTGTGAATACAGTTAGCAATAAGTTATTCCATATTTAATATTAAAACAGAAAGGAGGCTCAGAGTGGAAAGGTACAAGAGGCACCGAGGTATTGGGGGGGGGAGGAAAGGGGGAGAATCAAGGAGAGTAATGCTGTTTGAAAATGTGGATGCTGATCAAAATAAATAAGTTATCAATCAATAGCTGAAGAGTAATTGTTTATTGTTGTTAACACAAAGGGAGAATCATTCTCTCTGGGTCTCTTTACTGTATGTTTTAGGATCTCTCTGATCACTCTCTTTATACTTATTCCAGAATGTTGTCAATACTGGGCAATAATTATTCCTGTGTATTGATATATATTTACAGAGTAAGGATCAGAAATCATAGCCTTTCCCATGCAAAGCATGTGCTCCACCATTAGACATGCCTCCTTGTTTCGTAGAGTAACAGGTCTGACAGCAGCATGAAGGTAACTTTTTAGATTTTAAAAAGTAAGTTTGTTTGCAGCATGGCACTCTTGGAGAAACCCTGCTCTCTTCATCACTGGAATTGCATCTGCATATTGACTGGAAATTAGATAGCACTCAAAATATTTACTCTATGCGTAAACCACAAGTCGTAGGCTATGGTTTTGCTTCATATTGGCAGATTGGAAAACCTGGGGGATATAATGTACAACCCTATTTCTCATTTTAGAGAATAAAATGTTCCATGTTGAAAATAAGTTTTCAAGTAAAGTTTCTAAGGTGCATTGTAACCTCTGAGTCATAAATATAAAGCAAGGTGGGGAATAGAAAGCCCCTGTGGCATTGAACATAAGGGAAATTTGAAAAGAATGCACAGTTTTAAGGATTGCTTGCTGAGCATTGCCAGTGATTAAAACAGTAAGACAAAGTCAAAGAAGCATTTTAGTGATCTAATGATAACTCTGCTGTTAGAAATATGTCCATCATACTTTCTGCTCAAACAATGATCAATTTTATGGCTTAAGAGTCTGCTCCATGCTAAGAAAATTAAGGGACAATATTATCAGTTACATAGAATTTTATAGAGTTCTTTTTTTTAATTTCAGCTCATACAAACTTATTAGGTGCACCAGTTCCCTCCTTCCCTCCTCCTCCCCCCGTACCCCCTGCTCCCCCTCCCCACCCTTCTCCCTGCCCATCCCCCAGTGCCTCCCGCTCCAATACCCAGAGAGTCCTTTCTTGTGCATGTCTGATTTTCCTCTGGGCCCTCCTCTCCGATGACGTACAAGGACACAGTGGCCTTTCCCTGAACCCTTTCCCATGTTCCCCTTAGGTATAGGAACACTGCTGTGGCTGCCAATCCTTTGCCTCCAAGGCTCTTGGTGCCTTTAGCAGATGCTAGACTTTCTGAGGTCAACAGTGTGTTGGACAATGCGCAGGGCATGCAAAGACCAATTATGATTGCTTCAGCCCTAACTAGTATAGAGTATCTTACATATCATTGCTCCTCCCATCCTTTTGCTCTTACACTCTTACCGCCCCCTCTTCCGCAAATTTCCCTGAGCTTCAAGATGGGGAGAGACTAAGCTGGCTTAGTTCTAGGTGGTTGATATAGAGTCTCTGAAGTTCTGGATTGTGGTTTGTTGATTTTCTTTTGTAGTTTTGCTGCTCCTGCAATGCCCTTCACTCCATCCTGGTGGGCATTGTATGTTACCCCCTGGCCAGAGACAAAAAGCTGTTAGAGTCTTGTGATAAAAGCACATTCAAAGGTAGATGTAATAAAAGTGGGAAACCATACTAAGGGAGGGGTCTATCACCCATTTGCAAAATGGTTACTTTTTATATGCCAGACTATATGCCCTCCTCTTCTGGTGAGATCACACCTCCTCAGTAGTAAATGATCAGGAACAAAAGTCTGTGAACTTAATCAGATGTCTCATTACTTATTTGGATCCTTGGTGGAGGCTTGTTTTCCCTGCTGTAACATGGTCCCTTCTCTCCTTGTTTCTGGTGTGGCCCTCCTACCCCATCCCTCCTGTTCATAATCCTTGGAATTACTGTCTCTAGGTGGACTGGGTGGGTTTGGTACTAGGAGCCACCTATTAGGGAGTACATACGGCACTTAATTTTCTGGGTCTGGGATACTTCACTTAATATAATTGTTTCTAATGACATCCATTTCCCAAGAAAGACACAGATAAAGGGCTTGAAATTGTATCTGACGGGGACTCAGATGTAAGCCAAAGGCAGCGCTCACATGGCATGTGTGAGACCCTGGGCTCTAACATGACAGACTAGAAGGGGCTAATCAGTTAAACATGAGAATTATATTACTGTGATCATCTTTTATTATTTATGAGAGAATTTTCTATTTGAATGATTAAAATATTCTTGAAAGAAAGAATTTAAAATATTTACAGTCTACAAAGAGTCTACTTTATTGATCATATTGTGAGACCAACAGAAAGGAAAAGTAGGAAAACACTTATGTTTTTATTCTTTATGTTTGTGCCAGGATAAAGTATTACAGTTTATGCAGTTCAGACCTTCCAAAGTGCAGAACTGGCATTTCTAAGAATTACCTAGCACTTATCAAAAGGGGTAGGAGTATTTTCAAAAGTTCATGGGTCTTGGCACTTAGTCTAGGAATGTCAAGATGGTCAGTACCACAAAGTGGCTAGAAGAGTAAGCTATAAAAATAGAAGGTGAGGATGCTGGACTCCACTGAAGACCACAACAACAACACATAATAGTTCTCAGAACTATCAGGGAAAATATATGAGCAAATAAGAAACACAGATATTTAAGAACAAAAGTTAATGCTCATGTGCAGAAAAACCTATGCAAGCACAGAGGAAAACTGTCTAGAACAATAAAAGGAAAGCAGAAATGGCTTACACAAGGGTCTGGGATCATTCTTATTTTTTTGACACCCATATTATAAAAACCACATATTTCAAAGATTTGGGTGGATTACTTAAGAATTGTCTCAGTGATGCAGACAACAAACTAACAAAACATTGCAATTTTTTTCGATGCCAAACCAAAATAGATCAAGCATTTTCTAAGTGAAGTCACTTGTCCTAGAAGAAAAGGTCACTTTTTTAAGAATAAAATTTTGCCACAACACAGAGTACACAATCCCCAGTGTATGAAATTAAAAAGAAAATGCCTCCAACAAGTCAAAAAATAAAACAGAATTATATGGCTAAGCTAAGAGAGATAATCAATAAAAATGGGTGCAGAACTTTCATAGATGAAGTGACAAGAACATTTGAATAGCTCCTGTGACCTATTCTGTAGTCCAGAAATGTAAGGAAATTCGTGTAAAATATTAAAGACTTTAACCAAATTGCATTTCTAAGTGTAAAAATGCCAGTGTCTAGGTGGGAATATACATTGCTAAAATGAATTTATGAATGTAGGAATGGATGAATACAAATTGGACTTACAGAAGAAATAATTACTAAACTTCCAAGGGGACAGAAACAATTGAAAAATGAAACAAAAGAGAAAAAGGAAAAATGAATGGAACACTAAGGAGCTTTGTCAAAGTTCATCAAGTTTAATGGAACTATAATAGGAAAATATGAAGGAGAAAGACAGAGGAATTGGGGAAATTTAAGGCAATGACATTAAGGTTTCTAATTTAGTAAAATGATTAAAACCATCTCTAGAGAGCTATAAACATACACACATGCAGAAAATATGAAGAAAGCAAAGATAGGAGTATATTATAGACAAAATTCTCAAATCAGGTGTTCAAAAACTATTAAGTAGACAACCAAAAACTGTCTTTCTATAGTACAACAAAAATACACGAGAGCAAATTTTTTAGGCAAATGATAGAAACTATGAGAAAATTATTTATATAGCACTGATGAAATGAAGGGAGCACTCTCTTAATATACAGGTCTGTAAAGCAGGAAAATATGTTTTAACACTCGAGTAAGACAAAAGAATTTCAGAGTCCAGTCTAAAATAGTTATCACCCAAAGACAGCAAATAATAAAGATCAAACCAGAAATCAAAGAGATTGAAAATTTAAAACTTTATGACAAATAGGCACAAAATACTGTTCCAGCATCCTTAGCTGCTAGGAAAATGCAGGTAGAAATCAAAGCCAATACACACTTCTTAGAATGGCTCAAATGCAGAAGAAGACTATTGAGTTACTGAAACTGTCATAGATTGATTTTATAAATTTATAAAATTTTTATATATACACATATATATGTCATGGCAGCAATTTGGAAGTTTCTTAAAAAGTCAAGTAAGGTAAAGCAGATAGGGCGACTTATCATTTGGAAGGATGAAGCAGTAACTGTGCCCCAAGCTTAAGAACAGCTTAGGCAACATAATAAGTTACAGGCTAGTCTAGATTGTAGAGGTAGACTCTTCTTAAAACAGCAGCAACAAAAATGTTTAGCACATCATATGAATTTATCTAACCATTCAAATATCAGCTATTTTCATGTGAAAGAAAAGCTTACAACCATGCAGACTCATGCACACCAATGTGCTTGTGCTTGTCCTAGAAGAAAAGGTCACTTTTTTAAGAATAAAATTTTGCCACAACACAGAGTACACAATCCCCAGTGTATGAAATTAAAAAGAATATGCCTCCAACAAGTCAAAAAATAAAACAGAATTATATGGCTAAGCTAAGAGAGATAATAAAAATGGGTGCAGCACACTGCCTTACTCATAGTCTCTGGCTGAGAACTTCTTAAATATATATCAATAAAGAAAACAGTAAGCAATTATGTTCAGAGAAGGATGCTTCTCAAGGACAAAAACAGGCGTACAGGAGCCAAGCAGAGAATACAGATTCAAATGGAAAGTTTTGCAGCTGATGGATATGTTGATTACTCAGACATTCATGATGTGATTTCATAAGTGTACACATTGGTTAAGACTTGTTAAGCATTGTTCTCTCCATATGTATAGTTGCTTGTGACTTATATTTCCATAATTATAATTATAAGCACAAAATGACACTAATCCAAATCACTTCAGTCTCCTAATATGAGATCCATTTTTCTCTGTGCTTGACATATATGTACCTAATACTGGCCCCTCCACATTCATTAAGCAAACCCTACAGTGTCTAAAGCGAGAAATCAACCCCTGCATGATAATTATTAGGGATTTCAACACCGCCCTCTCAACATGGGATAGATCAACAGGTCAAAAACTTAACAGAGACACATTGGAACTTGTTCAGACTCTTACTGAAATGGACCTTACAGATCTCTACCAAACTTTTCATCCACGCACCAAAGACACATTATTCTCAGCAACACATGGAACCCTCTCCAAAACAGAGCACATATTGGGCCACAAAATGAATCTCCACATATACAGGAAATTTGAAATTCTAGCCTGTACCCTATCAGAACACCATGGTCTAAAGCTTGACATCCACAACACAACAAACAACAGAAAATACACTACCTCCTGGAAACAAAACACTAAGATGCTGAATGAGAATTGGATTCAGGAAGAAATTACAAAGAAAATTCAAGATTTCCTGGAAGCGAATTGTCATAGTTAGGCAAGGTGTCAACTTGATTGTTGAGTGTTTACGCTCTGGGCACAGTTGTAGAAATTTGATGGTTGAGTTAAGCCCAGAGCAAACATGAAGGAGATTGTCGCAGCCTATGGTGGGTGGGATTAGGCCCTGGATAAATCACAGAGAGCTGGTTGAGAGAGTTGGCATCCTTCTGTATGTTTGACCAGACATGCTGGACTGGCATGTAAGGATTGTCCATCTCTAAGCCATTATGCAATGATGGTGTGGCCAGTTCCCTTAGCCCTGGTGTTGGTGCATGCTCTCCTGTCAAGATGGACTGAGAACTGTAACCAGACTGTTGTAAGGAAATAAATCCCTTATTCCCTTAAGCCATTTGATGGTCATTTATCAGCAATAATTCAGGCAAACTGCATCATGAATGATAATGAAAATACAACTTATCAAAATCTTTGGGACACAATGAAAGCTGTCCTAAGAGGAAAGTTCATAGCTCTTAATGCCTATATCAAAAAAATGGAAACATCACAAAAAATAACTTAGGAATGCAGCTTAAGATTTAGAGATACTAGAGCAATCCAATCCCAAAAGCAGTAGAATAAGGGGAGAAATATCTGAAATTGAGATAAAGAAAATGATACAGAGAATCAACCAGTCAAAAATCTGGTTCTTTGGAAAAAAATCAATAAGATTGATACATCTAATTAACCAAAACAAGAGAAAGAAAACACAAGTTAAACAAAATGAAAATGGAGTTATTACTACTGCTACTCAAGAAATTCAGAGTATTATACCATCATATTTCAAAAACTTATACCATGTGAAATTTGACAATACAAAAGAAATGGATGAATTCCTAAGTAAGCAGAAGTTACCTAAATTGAATGAGGAAGTTTTGAATTATTTAAATAGTCCTATAACATATGAGGAAATTGATAAAGTAATCTCGAATCTTCCCACCAAAAAATGTCCTGGACCAGATGGATTCAGCACAGAGTTCTACCAGACATTTAAAGAGCTAATAACACCAATACTCCTTAAATTGTTCCATCAAATAGCAAAGGAAGGAACACTATCAAATTCTCTATGAAACTTGTATTATCTTAATCCCAAAACCTAATAAAGATACACTTAAAAAAGAAAACTATAGGCCAATCTCTTTGATGAACATAGATGCAAAGATTCTCAACCAAGTCTTAGCAAATTGGATTCAAAAACATATCAAAAATATCATTCACAGGGATCAAGTAGCTTTATCCCAGGCACAAAGGTTGGTCAACATATGCAAATCAATAAATGTAATTCACCATATAAACCGGTCCAAAATCCAAGACAACATGATACTCTCGATAGATGCAGAAAAAGCTTTTGACAAGATCCAACAGCCCTTTATGATCAAAACCCTAGAGACTGTTGGAATGAAAGGATCCTTTGTCAATATAATAAAAGCTGTATACAAGAAGCCTACAGCAAGGATTATACTCAATGGTGAAAAACTTGAAACATCCCCGCTTCAATCAGGAACTGGACAATGCTGTCCACTCTCACCACTTCTATTCAGTATTGTACTTGAAGTCTTGTCTGAGGCCATAAGAAAAGAAAGGGAGATAAAAGGGATTCAAATTGGCAAGGAAGAAGTCAAGTTATCTCTATTTGCTGATGACATGATCTTATACCTGAGTGATCTCAAAAACCGCACCAGGAAACTCCTGGAACTAAAGAAGCTCAGCAGGGTGGCAGGATACAAAAATATAACACCTAAAAAGTGAAATACCTTGATATAAATCTAATCAAGGAAGTATGAGACCTTTACAATGAAAACTTTAAAACCCTAAGAAAGAAATTACAGAAGACACCAGAAGGTGGAAAGACCTCCCATGTTCCTGGATTGGCAGAATCAAATATCACAAAAATAACCATCCTACCAAAGACAATATACAGATTCAATGTTATTCCAATTAAAATCCCAAAGAAATTGTTTAAAGAAGTTGAACAAATAATCTCAAAATTCATATGGAGGCACAGAAGACCTAGGATAGCAAAGACAATGCTGAGTAACAAAAACACTGCTGGAGATCTCACCATAGCAAACCTTAATCTATAGTACAAATCTATAGTTATAAAAACAGCCTGGTACTGGCTCCAGAATAGACACACAGATCAATGGATAAGCGTTGAAGTCTCAGATATAAGTGCGCACATTTGCAGCCATTTGATCTTTGACAAAAGGTCCCAAAAAATCCAATGGAAAAGTACCAGCATTTTCATCAAATGGTGCTGGCAAAACTGGATGTCCACATGCGGAAGATTAAAACTGGACCCCTACTTGTCACCCTGTACAAGAATTAATTCCAAATGGATCAATGACCTCGATATGGGACAGATATTATAAAACCTTAGCTGAAAGGTTAGGCAACAACCTTGAGCTTATTGGATTAGGCTAACAATTCCTAAATGGAAATCCAATAGCACAGTCACTACAACCAACACTCAGCAGATGGGATCGTATGAAAGTAAAGAGCTTCTGTTCAGATAAAGATATTGTAACTCGAGCACAAGGCAATCCACAGAATGGTAGAAAATCTTCACTAACCACATATCTGATAGAGCTCTATTATCCAGAGTGCACAAAAAACTTAGAAAATTAAACATCAAGGAAACAAATTGGCCAATTAAAAAATGGGCCTTGGAACTAAAAGAAACTTTAACAGGGACGAAATTAAAAGTTCTAATAAATATCTTAAAAAATGCTCCGCATCTTTAGCCATCAGGGAAATGAAAATCAAAACCTCCCTCAGATATCATCACACCCTGTTGAGGATGACAAAAATCCACAATAGAAACACCACCAAATGCTGGAGAGGATGTTGCCAGAAGGGAACTCTCCTACATTTTTGGTGGGAATGCAGGCTTACTCAGCCGCTATGGTGAGCCGTCTGGCGATTCTTTTTTTAATTTTTTTTTATTATTTATTCAGTTGTGCATGTGTGTGTGTGAGTGTGTGTGTGTGTGTGTGTGTAGAACCACGGGCAAATTCGGGAACCACCATGGATGCCTCCACCTCCTCCTTGTTTACTCTGCCCTACCAAGACCAGAAACGCAGGCCTCCCGGCTTCTGCCTGGCATCTATAGGTGGGGTCTAGGATCACAAATCAGAACCTTCCACCTGTAAGGCAGAAGCTTAATCCCTGAGCCAGCTCTCCAGCCCCAAGTCTGGCAATTTTTAAGAAAGTTAAAGATTGAAATACCATATGACCCTGCTATTCCACTTTTGGGGATAATCCCCCATACAACAAAAATTTACCTGGATAACACAAGCAGGACCATGTTTATAGCAGCACTCTTTACATTTGCAAACTCATGGAATCAGCCCAAATGTCCAACAGTTGATGAGTGGATAAGCAAAATGTGGGACATTTATACAATGGAATACTACTCAGCCATCAAAAATGATGAATTAATGAAATTTACAGCAAATGGATGGAATTAGAAAAATTATATTGAATGAAGTATCCCAGACACAGAAATTTTAGTGCTGTACGCACTCCTTAATAGGTGGATGCTAGTACAAAACCCACTTAGTGACACACTCAAAGATAAATCTCTGTAATACCTACAGTAATTGTGAAGATTATAAGCAGGGATGGAAGGGAGGGCCCTGCCAGAAATAAGGAGAGAGGGGATCATGCTAGAGCAGAGAAAATAGGCCTCCATCAAGGACTGCAAGTAAGTAATGAGACATCTTGTTAATCTTACAGACTTTCCTTCCTAGTCACTTGTAACTGATCAGGTTTGATCTCACCAGACAGGGAGGGCAAAGAGTCTGGCAGACAGAAGTTAACCATCCTGTAAATGGGAGACTGCCCCCTGCCCCCACCACGGTCTCCTAATCTTATTCCATCTACCTTTGAATCTACTCTTATATAAGACTCTATTTTAACCGCCTTTTATCTCTGGCTAGGAGGTGACATCCAATACCCATCAGGATGGAACCAAGGGCGGTGCAGGAACTGCAAAACTGGAAGAAAAAAAAAACAACAAGCCATAATTCATAATTCAGAGGATCAGAGACCCTACATTAATCATTAGGAACCAGGCCAGCCTAATCTCGCCCCATCCCAAAGCTCAGGGAAATTTGTGAAAGAGGGGGCGGTAAGATTGTAAGAGCTTAAAAATGGGAGGAGAAACTGATATGCAAGGTACTCCACACAAGTTAGGGCCGAATAATCATAATAGGAATTTGCATGACCTGCACAATGACCAACATATCATGACCCCCCCCCCAAAGTCTAGCATGGATCACAGGCACTAGGATCTTTAGAGGCAAGGGATTTATAGCTTCAATAATGTTTCTATACTAAAGGGGAACTCAAAAAAGAGCTCTAGGCAATGCTACTGAGTTCTTACACCTCATCAGAAAGGAGGACCCAGAGGAAAGTTTGACATGCACAGTAAAGGATGCTCCAGGGATGGGGGAGGGACAATGGGAGAAAGGGAGGGAGGGGGGGAAAGGAAGGAGAAAAAGGGGAAGGGAGCTAGGAGATCCAGAGAGGGGTGGAGAGATGGAGAGAAATGTGGTACCTTTCAACTTTGTACGAGTTGAAAAAATAAAAACAAAAAAGATATGAAAATATGTTAGTTTTACTTTGTCAAATTAGTCTGTATGATCTAATTTCTTAATTCTGTGTATTTGAAGCCTGGTAAATTAGGACTATCAGTATAGATCTATACAGAATTAAAGACGGCAAAATGTGTTTCACAAATAAGATACAGCAACAAAAAAAGTATTCTGTGAATTTTTTTTTTCACCAGAATAATGCCTGGTGATGGTACCATACCATGACATACAATGAGGAGGGCAAATTTTTATTTGCATTGTGTCACATTGAAATCTGCGTAAAATCTATTCACAGATTTTAAGTTTTTCACCAAATATTTAAATTCTCTGCTAGCTTTTAGTGACAGAAATAATGCACACATCTGTATATCTTGGGGTCCTTCTCTAGGAGAACCTCCTGTTGAGTCACTAGTTCTCAAATGGCATAAGCAAGTTAAATTTGGCAATTGAAGATTTCAGTCTGCAAAGGCTATACTAATTTGTATAGTAACAAAAATAATTGTACACCCCTGCTTGACTGAATTTTCCTCAGCATGAAATGGTATTTCCACTATACATATTTAGTCAGAAATATTTCAAATTTAGATTTAGTATTTCCTGTTACAGGAATAAGGAACCCTCACTTGTATTTAAACCATGATTTTTTTAAAATTTCTCAGTGATATGTCTTGTTTTTAATCTAGTGATGATTTGCTCTCTACTTTTTAGGTTGTGAACCTGACACTGTACCTTGTGTGCATGTATGTATTTTAGATATTTCTATTTTATTTACAACACCCTAGGAGAGCTTAAATATGTCATTTTTCTCTGGTTTGAGTTCATAAACATCCTTTATGCATTTAGGGAATGAATAAAAACACCTGTGTAATAATGTCACATTATATATTTATAATCTTTTATTATCATAGTATGTATCCATCAGTACAATAAAGAGTAAATATCTTTGATGAATATTCTAGCATGTAACCTTAATTTAAAAAAGCAGCATTATAGGTATTCATTGGAAAGATAGTCAACACATATTGCCAAAATTTTAAAAAGTTGAAAATTACCATTTTAACTTTAACTTATTATTTATTTTACTCGGTCCATTTGTGGAAGTGTGAAATATGTAGGATTCCTTGTTGAATAAACACAATTTTTCTAGCACTCCTGTTGAATAAACATTATTTCCCCCTATTTTATGGAATGCTGTTAACAATAATGTCCCTATATGTTTAGCATTCATTCATATTTTTGACAATCAGTCCACTCATTCACTATGTACACAACTACTGCAGTTCATGAAAAGCCTAATCATTTGATAGTGCCTAAAATATTAAGGTAAATATTTTTTGCAGAGTATTATGACTATTTCTGCATTTTTTGCATGTGTTTGTAGATATGTATACAAGAGAGTGTCCATGCCTGTGGAGACTCAAGGGTGACATCAGAATAATTTTTGATTGCTCTACCTCCTCCAAACCTCAGGAGTTGAAATTATAGGCAGATGTCATCTCTGCCTGATGTTTTTTATGTGGGCTCTGGAGGACCAAACTCGGGTCTTTTTTCTTGTGAGGCAAAGGGTTTATTTAGCCCCAAGCCATCTCTCCAGCCCAAATTACTACATATTATACTAGTAACATTCAAAGCTTTAGAGATGTTAAAATGATCTTTGGTATATCTATCTCCATATAGAACAACATTAAACACAGAGTATTTTTATCTGTGAGAAGTTATTTTACATCCTTGAATGGTTTTATATGAATTTTTGTATTTTTATCTACAATGTTATCTTTTATCTTTCAATGTTTTCTATTTCCATTTTGTATATTTCATTCTTTGCTCACTAGCATTTTGAGGTAATGAAATGATTTCTACCTTTAAAATAGAAGCTAATTTGTTTTTCTTAGAAAAGGTCACAATATATGACATTTTCTTCCATTACAATTTCCTTTTTTTTTTTTTTCAGTCTAGGAAGATTTATTTTCATTTACACCTTAACTTTTTAATCATGTCTACATAGTTAATCCTTTTAACACTTTTTCTTTTTTTCAAGTATTATGATTCACAAATTTTGCAAACACATCAATTTCACCATTTAATTCTGGTTTTAGAGCAATAACATTTTTACTATCTCATAGGTAATCATTTGCCAATAGCAAAACAATCAATATTTAATGGTAGTAATAATAGCAAAGTAATAAAAATAATTATTGTAATTACTTTACTATTACAATTTCACCTCAGTACACCAAGAGAAGACAAATGGACTTACTGTTTTCTCTGTGCTGGCTTTCAATCAACATTATTCTTTGCCATCAGTCAGGAGCCTTTCTGGGTGTTGGCTTCAGGTCGTTTTTATGACATTCACCCCTCCTTGGACAAAAGGATTCAAGCTCAGTCTAAGCCTTGGGCTTACTGCCATCTGAGGTATGCATTTTTAAAATTCAACTAGCTTCTGTTAGCAAAGTATTACATACTTGTAAGATAAGCTGATTCATAATGTATAATGAAATCTAATACTAAAATGAAGAAGCTTTACATAATGGCAGACACAGGGGCACAAGTAGCTATGCAGATATTCACACCATAGATTCAAATTTAATAATTTATAAAGTAGAAATCACTTAAAATTTGTGTCCCACCTTCCTAACTTGAACTTGTAGAAGAGGAAGGAAAACAAAAAAGATACCAATGTAATATGTTAGTAGATGTTATGAAAATGAAATGAAATGTGCACATATATTTATTATCAGTAATATCAAATATATACAGACACTTAGCAAATGCTTGTGTGTTCAATAAAAGAATTTGATATCACTGATACAGAATTATACAGAGCATATAATTTTCTGTTTATATTTATTTGGTTCCTGTACTACAAAGAATATACAACTACTACGTAGAACCAAGGGTTTCAGAATAGATACTAAAAGAATCTTGCCTCAACTAAACACATAAAATTCATTTTACTTCTTTCTTGAGATTTCAATCACTTGTAGATTTAATTCTTTTGTAAATTACAAGACAATAAAATCATCTTTCATACTTAAATAGTAGTATTAAACATTGCTTCATTATATATCATATACAATTCAATTGTTGAAAAAGATTACAGGTTGATATTTGTGTATGAAAATAATTGTATTCATATGATTTATAGTAATTTATAACTATTTTAGGATAAGAAGCACTCTAAAATGATATGTAGCTTGCTTTGCATATTTTAAACCTCCACTAAGGTAAATGTGTCGTGTTTCATTTCTTTTTTGGTGGAAAAGGGAGCAAACATGTTTAGAAGTTATAGATTACCCCAATCGAAACTAGAAAGTTGTAAAAGTTTCATTAAAATTCAGCAATGCTCAGCCCAAACACTTATGCCATATTACTGTTTCTAGGGACATGATACTGAGAATGAATTTGTAATAGATAGTGAAAGAAAGGGGAAAAAATCTTTACTAGCTTCCAACAGCTTTGTTTGAAAGTGTAACATAACAAGAATGGAACAGAAAAGAATGATACGAGCTGCTCCACTAAGTCTTGTGTGCTTGAGTACATCCTGGTCATCTTCACACAAGAAGGAACACAAGCACGTGATGCCGACACACCTGAGCTGTGCTATGGTCTCCGATTACAAATCAAAGCCATCATCATGTCCTGACTGTCCTAAGGCCACTCAAAAAATTTGAGTTCTGTACTTCACAATGGATTCCTGAAGATGTAGAATTGAATATATGGGTTTTTTTCCTGATTTCATTGTGGTGAGATGGAACGTTTTGATTGGACAAATAAAATTCAGAAAATGCCCCTCTGATGAGTATCTTAAAATGACAAAAGAATGGAAAATATGACTTACATAAAAGTCTCAAAATACCATGAAAATAGAATAGAGATGTTCAATAAAAGAATTTGATATCACTGATATAGAATTATACAGAGCATATAATTTTTATATTTATTCGGTTCTGAATGATTTCTTAATGAAGATTCATATTAGAGAAATGATTTTTTGCATATATTTCTTAGCATACATCATCATCAAAAAAACGCTATCATCATTGACAATTCTATATATATTTATATTGTAAAAATCTCATTTTTAGTCAGTTTTCCCAAAAGAAGCTAATTAGTACATATGCACAGTATTTATATTTTAAAAGTGAAAGTCATTCATATTTGATTATGATAATTGAAAGGAACAACTCTTACTTGTTTCTCCTTGAATGGACATTTGTGTATTCCAGAAAGTAAGGTATCCTATAAGATTGGAAAGTTGTGAGAGAATTCCCACTGAAATTCCAGCCTTTAAATCCCTAGAGGCAAGAGTTTTCCTTCTTGTTTTGCTTAGAGACAAGATTTTTTTTAAAATTTCAACAGTATCATAGCTTCTGTTTCTTCATTGATTCTGTCCTGATTACACATCATGGGACCCAGAAAGAATAGACCAAAGATGTGACCAGCACTCCTTGAATTATGCAACTGTCCTCAAACATGTAAGATGGGGATCCGCGGGGGGCAAAGCGGCAAGGCTGCGCCACTTTCAACCCAGCACTGGCTTCAGGTTCCAGGGCGCCGGCTCCGCCACCTCCACCTTTGTCTGGGGCCTATGATCCTGCCAGGATGGGCGAGGCCTGAGCGGAGGTGACCTCGGCCAGACAGGTCGAGTTGAACTGGTCGCACCTGAGCGCATCCACCCAGAGGCTCTTCAGAGCTGGAGGCGGGCGGCGAGGAGCAGCGCGCCTCCCGGGAGGCCCTACTGCTACTGCCTAGGCCCCATACCTGCTGGCCTCGTTGCTGTGGGTCCCAGATGCGGCTTCCCGCGCCTCCAGTTGCTGGACTTGCATGGCAACACGCTCCTGGCGCTGCGCCTGAGCTGCTGGAGCCCAGTGGCCTGCGCATGCTGCTGGCCCGAAACAACCCCCTGGGCGGGCCAGGCTCACTGCCAAAGGGCCTGGCCCAGTGGCCACTGTGCCCCAGCCTCCAGGTGCTCAACCTCAGTAGTGCCTGCTTCCAGGATGTGCCTCCCTCGCTGCTGGAGCTGCGCGCGCTGCACACCCTCAGCCTGGGCGGCAACCAGCTGCAGCGCATCCCGGGCAAGATGGAGAACTTGCAGAGGTTAGAGTGTTTATACCTTGGAGGAAACTTCATGAAAGAAATTCCACCAGATGGGAATGCAGGCTCATACAGCCACTCTGGCGAGCCGTCTGGAGATTCTTAAAGAAATTAAAGATTGAAATGCCATATGACCCTGCTATTCCACTTCTGGGAATAATCCCCCATATAGCAAAAATTCACCTCGATAGCACAAGCACGGCCATGTTCATAGCAGCACTGTTTACAATAGCAAAGTCATGGAATCAACCCAAATGTCCAACAGTTGACGAGTGGATCAGGAAAATGTGGTACATCTATACAATGGAGTACTACTCAGCCATCAAAAACGATGAATTACTGGAATTTGCCAGGAAATGGATGTAATTAGAAACAATTATATTGAGTGCAGTATCCCAGACACAGAAAATTAACCACCGTATGTACTCCCTAATACGTGGCTCCTAGTAAGAAACCCACTTAGAGACACTCAAAGATAAATCTCTGTAATAACTACAGTAATTGCTAAGATTATGAACAGGAGGGATGGGGAAGAAGGGCAACATCAGTAACAATGAAAGAGGGGACCATGTTACAGCAGAGAAAATAGGCCACCATCAAAGACTGCAAGTAATGAGACATCTGGTTAAGTTTCACAGACTTTCCTTCCTGATCTTTTACAACTGATGGGGTATGATCTTACCAGAAGGGGAAGGGGTATAGTCTGGCAGATAGAAAGTAACCATTTTGCAGATGGGTGATTGACCCCTGTCTCACCGTGGTTTCCTACGTTTATTACATCTACCTTTGAATATACTCTTATAACAAGACTCTAATTTAACAGGTTTTTATCGCTGGCCAGGGGGTGACATCCAATACCCATCAAGGTGGAGCCAAGGGCATTGTGGGAGGAGCAAAACTGAAAAAAAAATCAACAAACCATAATCCAGAACACCAGAGACTCTATATTAATCACCTGGAACTAGGCCAGCCTAATCTCTCCTCATCCTGAAGCTCAGGGAAATTTGCGGAAGAGGGAGCGGTAAGATTGGAAGAGCACAAGGATGGGAGGAGCAATGAATGATATGCAAAATACTCCACACAAGTTAAGGCCGAAGCAATCATATTTGGACTTTACATGCCCTGCGCAATGTCCAACACACTATTGACCTCACAAAGTCTAGCATTTGCTAAAGACACTAGGATCCTGGGAGGCAAGGGACTGACAGCCACAGTAGTGTTCCTGTGCTTAATGGGAACACAGGAAAGGGTTCTGGGAAATGCCACTGGGTCCTTGCATCTCGTCGGAGAGGAGCACCCAGAGGAGAGTTTGGCATGCATATTAAAGGATCCTCCTGGGATGGGAGGGGGAGGCACTGGAGGATGGGGAGGGAACGGGGAGGGGAGGGGGGTATAAGGGGATAGGGTGTTGGAGGGAGGGGGGACCGGTATATCTGTTAAGTTTGTATGAGCGGAAATAAAAAAAAATTCCACCAGAATTAGCAATTCTGCCTTCACTGAATTACTTGGTATTATGTGACAACAAGATCCAAAGCGTGCCTCCTCAGCTTTCACAGTTGCATTCACTTCGATTCCTCAGTCTCCACAATAACTTACTGACATATCTGCCTCTAGAGATCCTCAACCTTACTCATCTGGAAGAGTTGAGTTACGAGGAAATCCACTGGTTGTGCGTTTTGTCAGAGATTTAACATATGACCCTCCAACTCTCCTGGAATTAGTTGCACGGACCATTAAGTTCCGAAATATTTCTTACCCTCCATATGATCTTCCTGAGAATCTTCTTAGATACTTGAGTTCAGCCAGCAATTGCCCAAACCCAAAGTGTGGGGGAGTCTACTTTGACTGCTGTGTCAGGCAAATTAAGTTTGTGGACTTCTGTGGGACATATCGCCTCTCCCTCATGCACTACCTGTGTTCTCCAGAATGCTCCTCCCCCTACAGCTCTGCCTCACACAGCACCATGTCCCAGAGCGAGTCTGACTCAGAAGATGAAGCCAGTGTCCTGCGCACAGAATGCAAAAAGTTCTTCTTGGCTGAGCAGCAGTGGGTGTGGTGGAATACCAAACCACTGAGCAGAGGTGATTAAAAGCAAAGACAAAGCTTGAAGTAGATTAGAAACCTTCCTAACTTCATCTTGAGTATCCATGGAAACATTGGGGATGATGTTTTTAAAAGATGTGTGTTTTATCCACCCATTCAGCAAAAATAAGTCCAGTTTCATGTTTAGACTCTTCAAATATATTTTGGCTAATTGTCCATAATTTTTAGCAAATTGGTGATTCTGAAGTGTAGTGGCCTAACCTGGAGCAGTTGAAATGAAGAAAGTAAGAAGTTATCAAATCTCTGACAATTACCAGAGTTGAACACTATTATTACCACAAATAGCATGAATCCCTTCCTTTTATTACCCCGTGTCTAGATAGCAAACCTATTGGTGTGAGCTCACAGGTGATTAAATGGGACTTCTGACCAACTAAGTGTGGCTTATAATTGGGTTGTTTAAACTTTTCAACTTGTCTTTGTTATGTGTAATTGTTATTCACCTCATACAATGTAGCAATGATTTATAATAGTGCCTTAATCCTGGCAAGGATATGGAAGCTGACCCAAAGAAACACTTTCAGAGCAACCTGCAGCCTGAGAGTATGTGCAAAACACTTTAAATGCATATTACCAGAACTAGGCACCTAACTAAACAAATAGCAGCTGCACCCACTGTCATCTTAATTTCTTTTTTTTTAACCTGTGCAATGGTTCCTTATGAGCAAAATAGAAAAATAGTTGACACTAATCTCATAAATCTACTTACATCTTGCACTAAGTGAGGGAAAATGGATGTGTAGTCCAAGCACTTGGGAGATAAAGGTAGGAAAAACAGGGCTTAAAGTTAGTCTAGGTCACATGAATTTGAAGTAATCTGGGATGAATATATGACAGACTGTCTCTGCGGGTAGAGGGAAAAAGGGGAGGGAGCTTAGACATTTTTAACTGTCAGTTATGTCTCCTTTGCTTGTTCTGTTTCCTATACTGTAGTTTTGTCTACAATTAAAAGAAAAACTAAAGATAAAAGAAGCGGGAAGCAGAGGTCATTATGGTCATCCACAGTAGAATAGCTGCAAAGCATCTTTAACCATGGAGCACTTTGAAAATAGTCTTGATAAAACAGAAATCCTTAAGATGTAAAAGAAAGTTACATAAATTTTTGCTATGAGCAGTTACCAAATTTTCATTAACTAATTGAATATGCAATAAAATTTAATAAAATTAAAACACAAGTTAGTATTAGAAAGATATAATGCTACTTAATTTAGATAACCAACCTTCAGTAACATGTAAATAATGTTAGATATATAGGGTTATATTGCATTAGAATATTAGGTGACCTCTTAAAGGGCACACTTTCTTAAAAGCCAACTGTGTAATATTTGTGTGTATTAGGTTTCTTTCATTTGTGTTTTTATTTTAGTAAAAGTAGAGTTTAAGGTAATTCAGGGTTTGTGTTTATATGTGTGTTAACTCATGAAACATGAGAGTTTCATGACTGCAGTTGTGAAACGCTGCTATAGTGGATAATCCCCTTGCCTTTACCTTTAAATACTTAGTAGGAATATTTTTTCTTTTTGATTTAGAAATTTTTTGTTGATAAAGTGATGTTTCTACTGCCAAACATGAGTATTGCATTGTATTATAGGATTAAGCAAGCAATAAGCTGTGGATTATAGGTTATGTAGGGTAAGGGTGACTGTAGGTAGTGCTGAAGTGGAAAGCCTAAAATACTTTGTAGCTAAATGACTAGCTCAGTTATATAAAATTTTCATGGAAAATGTCCTTGATAGGACTAAGTTTTTCTGGTTTAAATGGTTTTGCTTCTTGATTATTAGCTTGATCTAAGTAATAACTTAAGCAAGTGGGCATGTAAATAGAGCATTCACCCATATAACCTTGCCAGCTTTCTAGAAAGAAGGTGTATCTTTGATTTTTTATAGATGTGTATAATCTAAAGATAGGCAATTTCTAGCTTTTGCCACAGACATGTATATAATAGTGTTCTTTCTACAAAATGTTTATTTGCTGTGATTCTTTACATCTGTGGTTCAAACAGAATCTGTGATCCATGTGCAACTATCTTTGAAGCTTTTTTTTAGTGTATTTGATTGGGGGGAAGGCCCTGTATTGCTGAGATGGAGCCCAGGGCCTTGTGCATGTTAGACATGCCTTTTTTTAATATATAACCTTTCTTACTATTATTTCCGCTTATAAAAACTTAGGAGATACACCGCTTCCTTCCCTCCCTCTTCCTGCCCCCGATCTCCCGACTCTCCCTTCCCTTACCCCTCCCTCCCTATTCCCCAGTGCTACCCCCCAATCCACGAAGAATCCTTTAATGTGCATGCCAGACCCTCCTCTGGGCCCTCCTCTCCCATGACATAGAAGGACCTAGTGGCATTTCCCTGAACCCTTTCCTGTGTTCCCCTTAAGCATAGGAACACTGCTGTGGCTGTCAATCCCTTGCCTCCAAGGATCTTGGTGTCTTTTGCAAATGCTAGACTTTGTGGGGTCAATAGTGTGTTCTACATTGTGCGGGGCATGCAAAGTCCAGTTATGATTGCTTCTGCCCTAACTTGTGTGGAGTATCTTGCAAATCATTGCTACTCCCATACTTGTGCTCTTACAATCTTACCGCCCCTTCTTGCGCAAATTTCCCTGAGCTTCAGGATAGAGAGAGATTAGGCTGGCCTAGTTTTAGGTGATTGAGATAGAGTCTCTGAAGTTCTGGATTGTGGTTTGTTGATTTTCTTTTGCAGTTTTGCTGCTCCTGCAATGCCCTTCACTCCATTCTGATGGGCATTGTATGTCACCCCCTGGCCAGAGACAAAAAGCTGTTAAACTGGAGTCTTGTTATAAGAGCACATTCAAAGGTAGAAGTAATAAAAGTAGGAAACCACAGTGAGGGAGGGGTCAATCACCCATTTGCAAATTGGTTACTTTTTATCTGCCAGACTATATGCTCTCCTTTTCTGGTGAGATCATACCCTCTCAGTTGTAAATAATCAGGAACAAATGTCTGTGAACTTAAACCAGGTGTCTCATTACTTACTTGCAGTCCTTGATGGTGGCCTATTAGCTCTGCTGTAACATGGTCCCCTCTCTCCTTTTTACTGGTGTGTCCCTCTTTCCCCATCCCTCCTGTTCATAATCTTAGCAATTACTGTAGGTATTACAGAGATTTATTTTTAAGTGTCTCTAATTGGGTTTTATACTAGGAGCCACCATTAGGGAGTACATACGGCACTTAATTTTCTGGATCTGGGATATTTCACTTTATATAATTGTTTCTAATGACATCCATTTCCCGGCAAATTCCAGTAATTCATCATTTTTGATGGCTGAGTAGTACTCCATTGTATAGATGTATCACGGTTTCCTTATCCGCTCGTCAACTGTCGGATATTTGGGTTGATTCTGTGACTTTGCTATTGTAAACAGTGCTGCTATGAACATGCTCATGCTTGTGCTATCGAGGTGAACTTTTGCTGTATGTGGAGTTATTCCCAGAAGTGGAATAGCAGGGTCATATGGCATTTCAACCTTTAATTTCTTTAAAAATCTCCAGAAGGCTCACCGGAGTGGTTGTATGAGCCTGCATTCCCACCAGCAATGTAGGAGAGTTCCCTGCTCTCCTCATCCTCTCCAGCATTTGGTGTTGTTGGTATTGTGGATTTTTGCCATCCTGAGTGGGGTGAGATGATATCTCATGGAAGTTTTGATTTGCATTTCCCTGATGGCTAAAGAAGTGGAGCATTTTTTAAGTTATTTGTTGGACATTTTAATTTCATCCCTGGTAAAGTTTCTTTTAAGTTCCTGGGCCTTTTTTTTTAATTGGGCCATTAGTTTCCTTGGTGTTTAGTTTTCTAAGTTCTTTGTGCACTCTGGACAGTAGAGCTCTATCAGATATGTGGTTAGTGAAGATTTTCTCCCATTCTGTGGGTTGCCTTTGAGCTCGTGTTACAATCTCTTTGTCTGAACAGAAGCTCTTTAATTTCACAAGATCCCAACTGTTGAGAGTTGGTAGCAGTGACTGTGCCATTGGATGTCTGTTTAGGAATTGTTGGCCTAGCCCAATCAGCTCAAGGGAGTTCCCTATCCGTTCAGTTATGATTTTTATAGTCTCTGGCCTTATATCAAGGTCCTTGATCCATTTGGAATTAATTCTTGTACATGGTGACAAGTACGGATCCAGTTTTAATCTTCTGTATGTGGAGATCCAGTTTTGCCAGCACCATTTGTTGAAGATACTGTTCTTTTTCATTGAATTTTTGGGCCTCTTTGTCAAAGACCAAATGACTGTAATTTTGTTGGCTTATATCTGGGTCTTCAAGCCTTATCCATTGATCTGTGTTCTATTTTGGAGCCAGTACCAGGCTGTTTTTATAACTATGGATTTGTAGTATAGACTAAGGTTTGGTATGGTGATACCTCCAGCAGTGTTTTTGTTACTCAGGATTGTCTTTGCTATCCTGGGTCTTCTGTGCCTCCATATGAATTTTGAGATTGTTTGGTCAACTTCTTTTAAGAATTGCTTTAGGATTTTATTTGGTATAACGTTGAATTTGTATATTGCCTTTGGTAGGATGGTCATTTTTATGATGTTGATTCTGCCAATCCAAGAACATGGGAGGTCTTTCCACTTTCTGGTGTCTTCTGCAATTTCTTTCTTTAGGGTTTTAAAGTTTTCATTGTAAAGGTCTTTTACCTCCTTGGTTAGGTTTATACCAAGGTATTTCATTTTTTTAGGGGCTATAGTACGTGGGATTGTTTCTCTCAGAGCTTTTTCACTTCTTTCATTCTGGGCATATAGAAGGCCACTGATTTTTGTACATTTATTTTGTATCCTGCCACCCTGCTGAACTTCTCAATTAGTTCCAGGAGCTTCCTGGTGGAGTTTTTGGGATCACTCATGTGTAAGATCATTTAGACATGCCTTCTACCTGCTGAGCCACAATCCAGCCCTGTCACTGATAACTTTTAATTAGTTTGCATTTTAGCTATTTTACCTTTCTCTTTAATGTTTGATCTTGTCTTTTACAAGAGCTGCCAATAATTTCTAAGACTTTCTTGTGTCTGTTTCATACTTTCCCTTTTTTCATGACGGAAGATTATAGAAATTACTCAGAGAAAAAAAGACAAAGGAATTGATCATCTACATCAACTTCTAAAATCAGATAGCAGATGATGTGTTTGAAATGGTAGTTGATGAGTTTTTGTTTTTATAATTCACGTGAGTGTGTGTGTGTGTGTTTGTGTGTGTGTATATGTGTGTGTGTGTGTGTGTGTCTATCTGTTGTTCTGTCTGTGTAGGCACAGGATTTGGGAATCATCCTGAATTGCTCTACCTTCTTGTTCCTTTGGTCTAAGGTTTCCCATGCTCTGCCTCCCAAATTTGGTGTTGCAGAATCCACCTGATGGTTTTATGTGGGATCTGGGATCCAAACTGATCCTTTGCTTGGAAGGCAAAATCTTTCATCTTTAATCCATTTTCCCAGCCCTCATTTTTTTGATTTGTAAAGGAGTTTTTCCAAATCAGCTGAGATAAGGTCTGGCTGCATAGTTGGTCCTCCCAAGGCTGGGAATGAAGGAAGTTTTTGATGCTGCCCATTTAATGATTTTAGGTATTAAATAGATTTTAGGTAATAAAATTTCTGTTGGGGAAAAAACCTGCTTAAGCCCTTCATGGTGGCACATACCTATAATCCCAGCTCTGAGGAGTCTAAAGCAAGAAGATTGTTGTGAGTTCAAGGCCAATGGGGCTTTGCAGTGAGTTTCAGGCCACCCAGAGGTACATAACAAGACCTATCTCAGAAAAAAAGAAAACTACTTAAGTATATTATGTAGAATGGAATCTCCAAAACTAATATTTATAACTGGACTGGGTATGTCATATACTTTTAACATTCTGCATTATGAAATTCCAGTTCTTCTGGCTTCCCACAGTGAGAGTGCTAATCCTAGGACTACAAAGATTGGATAGGGACTGACTGACACGTTGCCAGAGCTGACAAGGATGGACCAGTTGATCTTGGTCCTCAGTTCCATGTATTTGAGTAATGATGGCATAGCTAAAAATGATCATTCATGTTTTATGTCCTGTTTTTTTCGGTATTTGTGTGTGTGTGTGTGTGTGTGTGTGTGTGTGTGTGTGTGTGTGTGTGTGATTGCTCTTGTTGCTTTGTTTTTGAGACAGAGTCTGGCTATTTAGCCCAGGCTAGCCTTGAATTCCCTGTGTTCCCCATTCTTACATCCTCTCGATGTTCCTGACTCAGCTTCCCAACAGCTGGGGTTACAGGTTTAAGCCATCTTGTCCATACTCTTCTTTGACATGTGTCTCTTGTTCTACACATCTTGATATTTGAAGTTGGATTGTCACTTTTAAAAATAAACATCTGTACATGACACTATCCAAGCAATTGAAAACCTAAAAAAAAGGAAAACACATAAAAAACTTTCATTTGAAGTGAATTATGCATTATGAAATAAGTGTGGGAATTTGGAGGTTGACACAAAGCATTAGAGGACAGTCCTCATTAGTGCAGCATAATATGGTACCCCACTTCTACCAGATGTAAATATCAAGACTAAACAAGGAAGAGGCTGATCATTAAATGAAACAAATCTTTGTAAACAATGAAGGGCAGAGGAAGAGAAGTCAGGGATACACAGCCATGCCCTGAGCCAAGAAAGCCTTTTAGTGTAATAGTGAATTGCTTTAAAGTTGTTACTAAGTGGCCTGTTTCTACAGCTATGAGCCTTTATCACTAAATCTATACCGTAGGCTGTCCTGTCCCCATGTAATGGACAGCCAGCAAGGATCTTCTTTTGCTCTTCCCAGAGTGAGAAATTAGAACCTTGTTAACCTGGGATGTTGTAGCAGATAGCCTTGGTTAATGTTTACCTTTTAATTGTATTGTTTTTTAGAAATATATACAAATAGAGTTTGATTTTTAAAATTATTTTAGTAGTAGCTGTTTACCTATTGAAAAAGCTAATGGTATAAATACGAAAATGGAAAAAATTACTAACAAATTACTAACAGTTTTTCTTAGTAAATCTTAATATGATTGTTTGTAGACATAACTTCATAACTTATAGTATATACAACTATTTAGCTGTTTTAGTTAAAAGCACCTAATTTTTACCTAAACTGTTCCCATCTCATCTAAAAGTAGAAGTCTTAGATCATAAATATTACTCTCTACTTAGTTCAAATTCTTGTGTTTTTTTGAGATGTGCTGGGCCTTTTATTATATATTAAAGACTGTTATGTATGATTTCTAAGCAACATAATCTATAATGCAGTTCTGATTCCACTGCATAGGAAAAACCCTCCTAACCATATCTATCTGTGTACTCTGCATTCAACCCTATATAATAACATTAGTAAATTCATATAACTTGTAATTTTTTTTGTCTTCATAGTTGTACTCTCTTTAATATTACGTAGTGAGGTGCTTGGGGAGTCCAAAAGTAAGTGCCTTACATCCTCCACTCAACCCAAAGTTTGGAGCATTATGTCATTTAAAAAGTTGTTTGTGACCACCTCATGGTCTTTTACATCTGACTTGAGAGAGAAAAACTGATCCTGAGGGATTGCTCTGCTTGAAACTGGGCCCATTGAGTGTATAGGTTTTTTTTTGGGGGGGGGGTGTACCCTCCATTATACTGTTATAGGAAAGAGCCACAAGGATCAGGGTCCCTATGAAAAACTGTATTATCTTATAGTGTATTTTATTTTTTAAAAAATGCATGTGATACCACAAAGTATAGCAGCACTTTCTAAACTGCTTCATTTTGGTAGCATGCAAAATTGTTCGTTATTATTATTAGCATCATTTAGCACTGGTTTTGTTATAGGAAGAAAGGCAGTGTTTAGTGGTATTACACGTAAATGCATCCATCTTTTCTATTCTTGTTCCACATTTACTAGGAATTACACAGTGGCAGACTTAGTCACTGATATAAGGAAATCAGTTTCGTACATATTAAAATCTAGTCATTTAATGAAGTTTATTTGCATACTTTCCTGGCATTCTGTCCACGACAGAAAAACCATCTTCATTTACCAGAATATACTTTGTTCTTTAGGTCATGAATAAAGATAAAACTGTCTTATTCAACATTCCAGTCAGGGAAAGAAATTGGGATATGTTAACTCTGCTATTTTAAGTGATACTGAAAAAGATAAGTGAGTTAGTTAATTCTATCTACAGTTGATGTTTGAGAGAATCACTATTTTTACTATTTTAAATTTAAATTTTATTTTATTAATTTTATTTTAATATTTATTTTATATTATTTTTATTATTTTAAATTTGCTTTTACTATTTTAAATCATATATTGAGAAACACTATCAACTTCTAACAGTCAGTTTACAACAAATGATGCAACGTTGAGATTTCTTGCATTCTGAGCCCATGTGAAGTTCATGGAAAATAAAGACACAATGGAAAAAACTTTAAATAACCAGTATTTTGGCTTTTCATAAAGTTGGTGACTTCAAAGTACCAGCAGAAGATGTGAAAAATGTGTTAATTTTACTTTGTCAAATTATTCTGTATGATCTAATTTCTTAATTTTGTGTATTTGAAGCCTTGTGAATTAGGACTGTCAGGATAGATATATACAGAACTAAAGATGACAAAATGTGTTTCAAAAATAAGATACAACAACAAAGCTTTGTTTTCTGAAAAAGTTTTATTGTATAAAATTTGTATGTTACCTTTATAATGACAAATGCTCTAAAAAGAATGTTTAAGCTATTTCACTTCCTGTGCTTCTTCCCCTTTCTCCCAGAACATTAAAAAATGTGATATTATCTTAACTTTATATAACCTTTGTGAATTTTGCATTGAACATTGTGCCTTATGTGATTCAATTATTTTCTTGGATTCAATTCTGTATTTTGAAAAAATAACTTTCTTAAACAAACATTTACTTTAAAAATGTTTAAAACATTGCATCATTTGTTGTAAGCTGACTGTTAGAAGTTGATAGTGTTTCTCAATAAATGATTTAAATATTGTTGTTTATCTGTTATTCGAACTTATTCAATACACAACTCCATAAATTAAAAAAAGTAAGATAAAATTACCTTATAGTGAATATCATTTGAGATACTCTCTTATGCTTGAAATAGAGCTCTATTCTTTATTTCTTTTTATTTATTTCTTCCACTCATACAAAGTTGATACCTACCCCATTCCTCTCCGTCCCTTCCTCCACTCCTCCTTGGATCTCCTTGCTCCCTCCCCATTCTTGAAAAACATTTGTCGGAAATACATGTGAATGAACATGCACATGTGACCTGAGCAGAGGAGGGAAATCTTGTCTCTTGTGAATAAAAGAAAACCTCCTATTCAGCTTCAAAATGTGCTCTTGTCCTGAGCAAATGATTTGGAACAGAAAGCAGAGATATAAGGTCAGTTTTGATTCCTGATATTGCTGTAATAAAAGTCACTATCATCTGGTCTTCTTGTGAAAGAAACATGATACATCCACAGTATTTCTGTCTTATCACTTTGTAGAAGTGAGATATAGCCACAACTGTAGGCCTTAGCAGCATTTTAGGGCTTCAAAAAAAATCACAACTTAGATGATAAAATGTAGCATGGAATGATGGGATTTTATATCTCAGTCAAAATAGAAAAAGTTATGTGAAATACAGCTTTCAAGAAGGCTGTGAAATTAAGCAGAGGAAATGAAATGCATGTTACTTTGTGTGTAAGCTGATTCTGCTTTGAGTGGAATCATGGAGATTACATGAATTGGGTTGAAACTATAGAGAAATATCTTCTCTTAAACATCCACAGAAGCAAGCACACACATACATGTGTACATGCTCACACATGAAAATAGAAAATGCAAACACATTAAAAATTGCACATGAACTATCACAAGTCTAGCTTGAGTAATTGTCCATGGTGCTCAATATTCCTTCATATGTCATGTATGCAGGGTCTAAGATCCATCTTTATTCTTTCCTTGTCTTCCTGGTAGATGTCACTGGTCATGCAGCGTCTCCTTCATTACTAAGAACAAAATCATTGGATTATTTGTGAGAAGAGCAACATAGCCAACTGACTGGATGTTTTGGGTGTTTAGTTACTTGTCATTTCTATTTCACTGGTAACAATGGGTAGGGGAATTGCAGAATAAAAAAGAAGCTAGGGAGATTTCACGGTTCAATGTAATGTGCTAGGCAGGTTGGGATGGCAGCAGATGGGAACCCCAAACTGAAAAGCAGGAGACTGGTATGAATGTGGAAAGCCTGGTATGGGAGAATCTTTGTAATTTCTTCTTTAAAAATCTCTTTTTTTTTATTTTATTATTATTATTATTTATTCAACAGTGTGCATATGCGTGTGTATGTGCGTGCGCACGTGTCTGTGTGTGTGTGTCTGTGTATGTGTAGAATCACGGACGAATTCGGGAACCACCATGGACGCCTCCACCTCCTTTTGCCCCGGGATTCACAGGCTCCACCCTACCAGGACCAGAAGCGCAGGCCGCCGCCGCTTCTGCCTGGCGTCTATACGTGGGATCTGGGATCCGAACTCAGGACCTTCTGCCGGCAAGGCGGAGGCTTAACCCCTGAGCCACCTCTCCAGCCCTGTAATTTCTTCTTTAATTTAACTTTGTTTTTAAGATAAAAGGTTTATTACCAATAAGTAGCAGGAATTTATTTTATTTTTTATATTTTTTCTATTTTTTTAAATTTTCTTTATTATTTATTCAATTGTGTGTGTGTGTGTGTGCGGTGTGTGTGTGTGTGTGTGTGTGTGTGTGTGTGCAACCAAGGGCTAATTCGGGAACCACCATGGAACGCCTCCACCTCCTCCTTGTTTACTCTGCCCCCGGATTCACAGGCTCGCCCTACCAGGACCAGAAACACAGGCTGCCCCACTTCTGCCTGGCATCTATACGTGGGGTCTAGGATCTGAACTCATGACCTTCCGCCTGCAAGACAGAGGCTTAATCCCTGAGCCACCTCTCCGGCCCCAGCAGGAATTTGTTTACAGTGAGATTTATAGTAAGATAGATTCAACACTATCATGAGCATATAGTGACAATGGTTCCATAAGTAAGTTGATATAAATAATTTTGATTGTAAAACTGTCAAATGTGTTGAAAACACATCTATACACAGTACACTTAAAAGTGTTAGCTTAAGTGGTAGGATAATCCCCAGATGTCAGTATGGAAAAGTAGAGTCCCCAACGTTAAAAGAACTCTCAATTTTCCATTTTCACGTACATTTGTGTATGTGTGTGTATGTATGTGTGCGTGTGTGTGTGTGTGTGTGTGTGTGCTTTACATATCTGTGGGTGTGCCTGACTGTGGGTACACAGGTCATGAATGGTTCTTCTATCTATTCTATTGTGTGTTATTTGCTAATTAAACCCAGAGCTTGTTCACAGGGTTAGTCTGATTAGCCAGCTTGCTCTGAGGATTCCCAAGTCTCCATATCTAGGGCTAGAATCACGGATAGGCCACCTTGCCAACCTCCCCCTCCCATTTTTACGTGCTATCTAGACATCTGAATTCTGGTCATTTTACTTGTGTGACAAGTGGTTTATCCATTGGGCCATCTCCCTTGCCCTAAATGTCTCCCTGAATAATGCAGTATTAATGTGATTGTTCACTGAATTAGGCAAGAAAGCAAGCATTGTAGAGAAAACCAAGACTAAAAAATAATGGGTCGGCAACGCCAAAACTGTTATTTTGTATTTACCAGTAAAGTGTATTGAACTGTAATAAGCAGAGTAAGAAAGTTGTTTCTATAACTTCTGTAGAGGAGGATATATATATATCAATTAAATAAAATTGGTTCAGATGAGGAGAAGCATTTGAAAAAAGCTCACTCAATAAATTAGAGAATGTGTGAACAGGAGATATTAGCAGAAAACAGAATTGACAAAATTTGAGCATAATAAAACTGTGGCAGTGCAATGATTCTTAAGAAGTATGTAGATACTTTAAAATGAAAAATGCTGGATACTTTAAAATAAAAAAATGCTATCTATATTTCTGGAACCTCAATTAGTTTAGTGCACAAATAACACAATGTGGAAAAAAAGAAAGAAATGTCCATCTCACCTATGAACATTATTAACAGTAGCAAATCCTACCATGCAGAGATTTCTAGAGGCTTATAGTATATTTCTGTTGGAATAAAAGTCTTTAGATGCAAGTCGTTACAAATAATAGGAAATAGTAAATAAATATCATTGCATAAAGGTGGAAATTCCCTGATTATATAAATCACCACCTCCTTATGACAGAGAATCTTCAGTATATATAGTAGAACTGAAATAAACAATGTCCCAAATCTCATTATGTCACTATATTGCACAAAGTTGTGTAAATGATTGCTAATACTGCCTTTCTTAAATGTCATTTTGAACAATCAGCTTATTTGAAAACATCCCTGAAAATTAAACCAATAAAGGCTATTGATGAATTTATCTGCATAGAAAATAAGCTTAATTTAATAGTTATTTCATAAGAATAGTACTAATTTGCAAACACTGTTCTACCTAGAAAGATAAACAGCTTGCAGAAACAATTGCTTTTAAATGTACCAATGAAATAATACAAGAAACACAGTGAGACATTTATGAGTATAACTAAAACATCATCCACATGGAAGTTATTGGGCTTACATAGAGATATTTCAAAAACCTAAATATACATTGACACATGACTTCTAAATATCAATAATAGTTCAGGTATGTTGTAGGATCTCTAAAATGAATCCCCAATATATTCTAAGTTGTAAATGCTGAAACTCAAGAACTTGCTGGTGAAGATAGAGAAAAATTGTGCCATAATTCTTTTAGATGTGATGACCCATATTAAAACTGTTTTAATAAACATAATGTGATATGAGTGCAGCAACACACAAATTTAAAACTGAAGAAGTCACAACAGGTGCCTCTCACAGGAAGAGTAGGAGTGGTGCCTCCCTCAAGGATGGTGGGAGCTGGAAATGTGCATCAGAAATTGACGTGACTTGGGAAGCACATGAGCACCAAGCTCTTCCTCCAAATTAAAATACTTTTCCTTGGAACTATGCTCTTTCAGACCATCTCGGCCTTATAAAAAATTCTTGAAGTTTAAAAGAGGAAGGACTTTGTATTCAGCCTGGAAAATCCTTGCCCTGCAAACTTCAAAACTTTAGTTTGATCCCCCAACATCCATGTCAGAAACCAGGTATGGTAGGGAAGATTGGAATACATACATTTGCAATATCCCCCCAAACACACACACACACACACACACACACACACACACACACACAGACACACACACGACACACAAAAATGGAAAAAGAAAAAAATTTCAACATTGAGTATTTAATTCTTATAAATTATTTGAAAACATTGAAAGCTTATATTTTAGTTTTGGCAGCATAAAGTAAGTAAGTAAAGAGCTTGTATGATTAGGAAAAAAATAAAACGTGAGAGAAAAAAACTGTGTACCTAGAAGAAATAGAAGGAAAAAGGATAATATTGCTGGCATTCTTGCATCAGTATTTTTTTCCATTCAGGAACTTGTTTTTGACTGTTAGACTATTGAATACAGTGGTGTTTCATGTTGGTGGAGAAATTTTTCTTACAATCAGATTTTTGCAAATATTTGGTTTAAAATGAAAATAATGAATGCTGAAGGAGAGGATCTTGGGTGTTTTTTAGTTTTCTGTGACAATTTTATCACCCAAGCAATTTAGGGAACAGGGGGATTCAATCATGTACACAGGTCTATACAATCCATTATGTTGGCAGGAGAGTCTTGTAAACACACAAGAGACGAGGAAAGTGACCATGCCATAGACACAGGAAAAGCTTTGTAACTTGCCAGCCTGCCAAATTCCAACCAACCCTCTCTCCACCTTATCCACCTATTCAGTGAGTGACCCCATTTGCCATGAAATGAGTCCTCTCACATCAACCACACGATCTCCTATAGGCTTGTTTGAAGATCAGCCTTAACTAAGTCATTCATAGGTTGCCTGAAGACTCAGTCTTCAAATTTCAGGTTGACTTCCATCTTCATATTGATACAATGAGGTTTTATGTGGGGTGGAGAATATCTGAATGTCACACATCTGAAGAACTAATTTCACATTTGTAGCTTTAGATTTGAGATTAAATCTCAAAATTAAAAAAATTAAGTCTTTTAAAAATTACTGACAAGAAATAGATTAGAGGCAGAACGTTTGAAAATACCCTTACAATTTCATTTAGATCAAAGAGCACCTTGCAGCCGATGAAGCAGGAAACATACATACAAAACCTTCTTCAAATGAAGTACCTCGGTGAAGCTGGATATAGAGGCTATGACATCATGGGTCCTAAAAAAAGAGTGTGGAAAGGAATCTTGAATAGCGAGAGAAGACAATGAATGCTAAGTGGTGGTTTTAAAATGGCTTGGGGGTTAAAGTCTTTGTTAAGAAAGTAAAAGGACCTGAGTTCAGATCCCCAGATCCCACATAAAAATCCTGGGTGGATAATGACAACAACGTGCAATTCCAGCCCTGAAAGTCGAGCCTAGGAAAACCCAAAGCAAAGCCATAAGGAGGTAGAGCAATCCAGGATGATTCCTGATGTTATCCTTGGGGCTTAAGAGGCACAAACACTCAAGTGCCCTTTTGTAAACATGCACACACACACACACACACACACACACACACACACACACACACACACACACAAAACATATACATGCAAAAATTCAAAAATTAACCAAGCAGATAAGCATTATGCTCAATGAAATTTGTGTTTCTGCAGGGCGACAATACAGTCAATATACGGCCATCATGATGAAAATGTAATGAACATTGGCCCCACATTCCCAATATTTTGTGATTAATGAAATTGTAAAAGGATGCGTGCTTCCACCCGAAGACACACTGTCCTATAGATGGCAGAATCCATGTATAAGCAGATTTTTTCCTATCCAATTTTGATGTACATGCCTTATTGATATGGAAGTATTTATCTGATTGTGCAAAACTGCTTCAGAAGAGCATTCCTAAGCCTAGGAAACAGCTAGGATTCCTGTCATTTGGGAAAGACCATCAAACAACAAACTCGTGATTGCTTTTCTTAGCTAAGATTAACTATGAGAAGTAATCAAATGATCTCCTCCACCACCGAGCCACAAACTGGCTTTCAGAGTGTCATTTAGAGTGGGAAGCCACTCCTGAGACCCAAAGGTGAAGAGAGGCCCAAGCTACTGTGTTATTTTGTGGTGAGATATTGTGTGGAAGGCGGTAAACTCACCTCGAGCTGTGACACGAGATCTGAAGTAGTCAGAGGTGTTTACTGCATGATTATCTAGAAATGAAACTAACAGATGTGTAGCTACTGCTAAGTGACACTTCTTTCTTCTTAACCTTTCCGAGTTGTGTTAATAAAGAAAATTCAAAATGGATGGAGTCTAAAAGATACCTGAATAAAATGAAGGAAATAAAAAGTTAAAAAGAGAAAAGTGAGTCTTTGGATGTGTAGAATAAAACATTGAGGTGGAAATAAAAATGCATATGATTATAAAAAGATTAAAAAGTAAGATGTTTGAAGAAAAAAACATATTGATTTATATTTCTTTTTTTAATGTTCTGATTAAGAGACTGAGAACTTTCCTGAATAAAAACAGATGGGGGGACCCCCTTGTTCCAGTCCAAATTTTAGACTATTTGCAGTATTGTAGTAATTTAGTATACGGCTAACCGAGGGCTTGACATTTGTTACTATTAGTTTGTTAGTGTATGCTTCTTTTATTCGTTTCTTCCATTTTCATGTGCATGTGTACACCTGTTTGCACCTGGGTACAGATGAGTGTGTGTGCATGCAGAAGTTCAAGAATGACATCGGGAATCACCCTGCTGGCTCTTCCACCTTATTGCTTTGAGTCTGGGTCTGGAATTAAACCCAGAGTGGTTAGAAGAGATGTGCTACTATATAAACTGTCCATCAGGACAATGCCCAGCAGAATCTTGTGGGGGTGGGTAGAGAGGGAAAGGATGCTGCAATCATGGCCCCAGAACAGGAGACCACTAGTAGCCAGCAAGTCCCACCTCGGGGAAACTACAGGCACCAATGCAAAGCTGCAATCCCTGAGAACTGAACCATGGGTCCATCCCAACAGAGTCATGAGAGATCTCCATCCACTGATGTGTCTAGTAGTCAGCACATGGCATATGAGATCTTTCTGCATCTCTGAGAAGTAGCACCTAATTTTCTGTGTTTCAGACTTGGAATCTGTGAACCCTTTCCACACATCTCTTCTCTTGAATGAGGAACATGTCCACCCAGTGTCTTCATCGCTGCTGTAGAGTCTGGGTTGATTTGCCTGCTTTGATTTCACAGGCTCACTTGTGAGACTTCAGAATTTTGCAATGACGAGGAATCAGATTAAGATTGTTCAGGCAGCTGTTAGGGAATGACTGCATTTTGCAGAACAGGTGCAGAGATGGTTTTGTCTTGGGGCACAAAGCTAAACATTCAGTTTGCATTGCCTGCAAGAGAATTTCTTTTTCAGTCGACACCTATTCTCATTACTGTATTTTATTGTAAGAATTATCATTCTTTTCCTTATGGGTCGAACTCAGCAGTCCTCTAAAAAGACATGAAAGTAGAGAGCCCAACCATCTTGGAAACTTGAGAGGGATCCATAGCCCAGGCCAACAGTTTTTCTGTAGAATCACAAAACACCTCAGCCACATCCAGGCCCTTTATTCTAAGGGCTGCATAAATAAATAAAAGCATAAGAACCACAAAACTAACAACAAACAAAACCTTCCATCTCCTTTCCTATTGTTCTATTCAGCCCCTGAATAAAAAAAGAGCCTTCTATAGTGCAGATATATGTTCTTGACTGTGCTACTCTAAAGAACCCTGCCTAAATATAAATACATCGCAAATATAATGAGGAAAAAATGGTCTGTATTATATCAGCTTAGATGATGATGGTATGATGATTCATTTGCTACATTTTTGCCCTCTGAGCACTGTGGGGAGAGTAAGCTTTGAAGTTGATGAATGGGACTGGGAAGACAACTTAGTGGTTAAAGCCTTTGCCTAGAAAGCAAATGGTTGTGAGTTCACATCCCCAGATTCCACATAAAAATGTCAGGTGGATATGGTGGCAACTTGCAATTATGGTCCTGGAAAACCCCAAAGAAAAGCAATAAGGAGGTAAAACAATTCAGGATGATTCCTAATATCAAGTGCCCTCTTTTACACAGACCTCACCCACATGTATACCTTCACACACATATGCAAAAAAATAAAGCATATCAATGATACGATTGGCTATTACTGGGGTAAGAGAGTAATAGTGTATGAGTTATGAGCCCACATGTGAAATATAAAGTGTTCTCATTTTTCCAATAATATATGAAATATGAAAATTATACAGATTGATGAGGTATCATGTGATGGTTCCTAAATGTATCTTGTGTAATATGTGTATCATCTTAATCATATCTATCTTCTCAAATAGCACTGCTTGTAGTGAAAAACATCTGCAATCCTTTCTTCCGGTGTTTGAAGCATATAATATGTAACAGAAATTTCATTAACACTATATACCAGGTTCTGAAGAAAAGATGCCTAAAAAGGACCCAGTTAAACCTGTTGTCTGGAGCTAAGTTCATTTAAGTTCAGCTTCAATCATTTTTAGCCCAGGAGACCACAAAGGTTTGAGTGAGAAACAAACTCTTATTTTCAAATGTCTCTGCATGCTCATACTGTTTATTAGATAATTTAGACACTTGGATATTGTTATAATTTACACATTTTGTGAAATTAAATTTGAAGATTTTTCTGTGTGGGTATAGGAATAAACAAAGCAAATATAATATTTCTGTTTAGAATCATAAAATATTTGAAATATTAACTTCGTTTGCCTTTGTATATGGTCAAGAGTTGGCTCTCTCCCTGTTTGTAATGAAGTAGTGGAAAATACCCCGGAATTTTTAAAAAATTTCTGAAATCTATTCCGATTTTGCTTGATGCAAACAGATGCTTTTGTCATTTCGATTCCTCATTTTTCATTAATTCATGCTTTATTTCCATTAAATTTTTAGCATAATAATTGTTACAGAAAGAGAGAGATGAAAATAACACAAGTTATCTCTCAAAACATCTAAAACTTCCAGTGGTAGAAAATAAACATACCTATAAAATGTACCTTACAATATTGATGGTGACTTGGAGAAAATATCAATCTCAATTAATGAACAGAATGTGTCACTGATAACAATGCACTAAAAGAGACAGAAGATATATCTTTGGTACCTTTCTTTGCGGATGTGAGGGAGCCCCCAACCAAAGCTACACAACCAACTGGTGGCTGTTGCAAAGTAACCTTGTGTACCTGTTGGTTTCTTGTTTATCAGTGCTGAGTCTCTCTGTAATTGCTGATTTCTGAGGTAAGAGAGTTAGTGTCTGCCAACTTCCTCCTTTGACATCTCCTATGACAAGTGTTGTCAGCAGACAGCACTGTTGAGAATGTTTCCTGAGCTCTTTTTTTAAATTTTTTTATTATTATTATTATTTATTCAACTGTGTGCATATGCTTGTGTATGTGCGCACACGCGTGTGTCGGGGTGTGTGTGTGTGTCTGTGTGCTGTGTATGTGCAGAACCACGGACGAATTCGCGAACCACCATGGATGCTTCCACCTCCTTCTGCCCCGGGATTCACAGGCTCTGCCCTACCAGGACTGGAAGCGCAGGTCCGCCCCGCTTCCGCCTGGTGTCTATACGTGGGATCTGGGATCCGAACTGAGGACCTTCTGACTGCAAGGCAGAGGCTTAACCCCTGAGCCACCTCTCCAGCCCCTTTCCTGGGCTCTTGACACAATCTCTGCTGTTGTGGAAGGGCAGCAGCTGCATGTGTGTGGGTGTCTGGTGATATTCATCTTCCAGCAAAATTTCCTCACCAGTCACACAGTTCCTAGCCTTCTAGATTCAGAGGACTGATATTTTGATTTGAATTGGAGGGGGTCTTCATGCTGGGGAGTCACTGGCAGAGGCATAGAATCAGTCTCTTCCACGGCAATCCAGTGACATCCTATTCAGTGAGGGCTAAAGCCCGCTTTCAAAGAGTAGACATACATCCTCCTTTAAATATCCTCCTCTTTGAACACACATTCCACTGCAAGTTTTTAATGAGTATTTAATATCAAGGAACTCTAACTTTCATGGTGATTGTCATAGTTAGGCATAGGTGTTGACTTCACAGTTGAGTTTGTGCTCTGGGCACATTTGTAGAGAATTAGTGGTTGAGCTAGGCCAGAGCAAGCCTGCAGGAGATTGTCTAGTTGATGGGGTAGGCCCATGAGTGGGACTAGGCCTTGGAATAAATTACAGACATCTGGTTGACAGAGTTGGCATCTTTTTGTACACTTGGCCAGACATGCTGGTCTGGCAAGTAAGGATTCTCTGTCTCTCAGCCATTATGTGGTGATGGTGTGGCCAGTTCCCTGGCCCTGATGTTGGTATGAGCTCCCCCATCAAGCTGGACTGAGAACTGGAACCAGAAAATCATAAGAGAGAGTAAACCCCTTATTCCCTTAAGCTGTTTGATGGTCATTTATCAACAACAATGCAGGCAGACTGCTACAGTAGTCTCTTACCCACAATTTCACTAGTTGGGATTTCAGTTACTTAGGGACAAACAACTCTTGACTGTGATTTGGGTCTAAATTGTCCCCCCAAAGCTTGCATGTTTCAGGTTTCATGTTCACCTTAGTGCTGCAGAGAGAGATACAAGTGTTAAGAGATGGACCCTGGCAGGACATCCTAGATCACTGGCACTATGCTCTGGAAGGGGACTCTGAGATGCTTACCCTTTCTTTGTTTTTGCTTTCTGGCTGAATCAAGTGAACAACTTCCTGTGCCGTGGTCTCCTTGACATATACATTGTCCTACTATAACAAGCCCCAAAGCAATGGGAGCCAAAAACCATGCTTCGAATCCTCCAGAACTGTGAGCTAAAATAAATCTTTTCTTTTTGGTGGCTGATTATCTCAAGTACTTTGGTGAAGTAATTCCTATTTTACCAACAAAATTATCTTAACTCAATGGGAACTCCCAAAACTAAGCAATTTATGTTTAAATTTTACTTCTAAATTTTACTTCTGAGAATATAGCTTAGCTGGAAGGGTGTCTGAAAAACCCTAAGTTCAGTCCCCAGCACTACATAAATCTGGTATTGTGGCATATGGTTGTAAATCCAGAACTAGGTAGGTGGATCAGGATGCATGGTCATCCTTGGCCACATGGGGAGTACAAAGCCAACCTTGGGTGCAAAGACTGTGTTCAAATAAATGAGTGAATTAATCAATAAATGAACCACATGTTTAACATGATGAAATCTCATAACAACCTGCTCTATCCCTACCCGAAAGTGAATCATCTCTTTGCTCAGTGTATCTACACTGCATATACTGCATTACCCAAAACAACTCAAAGAGACATGTGATATTACTTAACTTTCATTATATTATATTTTTGGCAGTTTATTTATTATTGCAGACCTTTTAAATGTGTTTATTTTACTAATTGAATTTTACTGATGATATATACATATATAAAATAATGATATGTAATGATTTAAATATTAATTATTAATGCTCTTATATTAGTATTATAACATACGTCTCCTCATGGGTAAAACTTACTGAAAACCTTCTCTCACAGTAGCTTTGTCTTCACTTTAAAAACGTCTACAAGTCAGAGAGACCAATTGAATTAGAATGCATTGCCTTACTTAGGAATTTCAAACAATAGTTCTTGTTAATATTATGATTTATAATTTATATATGATATTAGTTTGTATCTAAGCATATGTTTTAAAAATAATAGGAAGAAGGATCTAAATTTTTTTCAAAACCAGGGATGTTAATGTAAACAGAAACTTTATAGCTAGTAAAAGTAGCATTACACCAACTTTAGTTAAGATATAGTGCCTGAAACTTAAAAAGTTTTCTTACTTCTGAATGGGACTTGGAAAAAAATTGTTAGTATAAATATCTGTTTCCAGCAGCTACAATTCTTCAAAATATTGAGAATCAGAAATATATATAGCATTTTATTTTATATTATTTTATTTTGTGGGAACTCTTTACAATTATAAAAATTATTTCCCACACTTTTGATATATATGCATTTAATTTTATTATTTGTTAAAGATGTGAGCAAATTTATATAGTAAGGGATGGACACACCTATTTATTTTTACATAATGAGAATAATCTTGGCTGAATATCTAGTACTGTAAGATGTAGCTCATCTTGGCTTTTAGTCTTTTATTAGTATGATTGATAAAGGTTTTCCAAAATATAGCTGATCAATAAAGAATGGGAAATTTGGCTCTGTTATCAAATGATAAAATACCAGTTAAATTGTAAGACTTACAAATAAACTATAAAACGGAGAGAGAGAGAGCCCAGCCCAGCCCAACAACCCTGGAACCCCACATGTCCATGTGGCGAGCACCCAGGTCGACTCTGGCTTGGCCTGGACCCGCCCTGGACCGAAGCCCCTCGCATCCTCCCGCCCCGTGTGCCTCGCCACCCCCCTAAGTCCCAGGTGAAGAATTCTGCCATTGAGCCAGCGAGTGAGAGAGCCCAGCCCAGCCCGGCCCCCCAACCAGGAGCCGCCCGGCCACCGCCTTAGCCCCCCAGGGCACCGCCTCCCTCAGCGCAGACCTTCCCAGGTGAGCCAGTGAGTTAGAGAGCCCAGCCCCACCCCGCCCCCCACCCCAGAGCTGCCAGGCCAGCAGCACCGGGCAGCATGGCCTCCGGCTTAACCCCTGGGGCGCCACCCCGGACCCCAGCCCCTAGCACTCTCCCGCCCCTGCGCGCCTCTGCCCCTGCGCGCCTCCACCCCCCCCCCAGGTCGCAGGTGAAGAATTCTGCCATCACCATCAAACCCTCTGCTTCTCTGGCCCACTGGGAACCTACGCATATGGTCCACAGAAGACATACTGCTACTCAGAATTCAATAGAGCCCAAAGGAAACTCAAGCAAAATTCTAAGGAATAAAGGGAACACAGGCCATACATCTGGCCTCCACTACAATCATTATATCAAATGGGCAAGATTCTTCTCATCCAGCCCAAAGATAAGTAAACTTTTTCTTTTCACCTTACTCATCCTTTAAAGTATCAATGCTGTAGATCAACTTTCTCATACAACCACCCCACAACATACAACTCCAGGGAGTACACCACTCACCCCAACATTTCACCAATATACTAAATCGTAAAAGTGCACTACCAAACTAATATTCACCCCCTGGTAACATAACCTGACTTAACTGATGTACTAACAGCCTAGTAGCCTATTCTAGGATATAACAATAACAATACACAAACATACCCAGTCCAAGGTAAGCACTAGTAATAACTGGCAAGGGTAATAATACCAACTAAATCAGTTCAGTGAAAAACACACAGAAACTGAAAGGTCCTAAAAAACAAAACAACAATGTACAAGTCAAAGTGCAGATCCACGAGAAACAAAACCCAAGACGACCAATCTCCTGCTGAAAGAATCAATCCCATAATGAGGGATTCTGACCAGAACAAATCCACAGAAAATAGCCATGAAAGCCAGACCCAACATAAAGACTTTCAGAGTATGATCATTACCATGATTAATAGTATGAAAGAGGAAATCTGAGAATAGTTAAACAACCATATCAACCACTTTGAACAGGAACACAACAGGCACTTGGAGGAGTTGAGAAAAACAGTTTAAGAAACAAAAATAGGTATAGAGCAATTAAAACAGTCTCAGGCAGAGTTTAAAATTGAACTAAAAGACAAGTTATCTTCAACCCAAAACTCAACAGAGTCTTATCAGCAGAACAAATGAGGTAGAAAATAGAATCTCAGATCTTGAAGACAAAGTGAGAGAATTAACCAGCTCAATGGAAGAGATTGTTAAAGCCAAAAAGATACTGGAGAGGAACATTCAAGAGATATGGGACATCCTGAAGAAGCCTAACATGCTCATTCATGGAATACCAGAACAAGAATCCCAAAATACCACACAGGAAGAAATATTTCAATTCATCATAAATGAAAACTTCCCACAACTAAAGAATGAGAGGCCTATCCAAATACAAGAGGCATTTCGCACTCTAAAGAGATATGACCAAAATAGAAAATCACCACGGCAAATAATAGTCAAAACACTCCACATTCAAGATAAAGAAATGGTGCTGAGAGCTTCAAGAGAAAAAAAGCAAGTCACTTTTAAAGGTAAACCTATTAGAATAACAAATGACTACTCAATGGAAACAGTAAAAGCAAGAAGAGCTTGGAGAGACATACTTCAAGTATTAAATGAGAAAAAATGCCAACGCAGAATGATATACTCGGCAAAATTATCTGTCATGATTGAGGGAGAAAGAAGTTTTCCAGCACAAAGACAACTTGAAGGGATACATGTCTACCAAACCAGGCCTTCAAAAAATCCTAGAAATGAAACTCAAGCTTGAAGAAAAGAACAAGCATATCCAGGAGGACAGAAGGGAAGTATAATACCAACAAAACATAAATATCAAACAACATGCTTACAAAATCTACTAAACATAAAAAAGTCCAGAATTAAAAATAATTTCTCCATTATAACATTAAATGTCAATGGTATTAACTCACCGATTAAGAGAAACAGATTACAAACTTGGATTAAAAACCACAATCCAACAATCTGCTGCTTTCAGGAAACTCATCTCACCACAAAAGATAGACACATGCTAAGAATGAAAGGCTGGTCCAAAATCTTGCAAGCTATTGGAACCAGGAAACAGGCAGGGGTAGTAATTATGCTTTCAGACAAAGTGGACTTCAAATTAAAGAAAATCATAAGAGACACAGATGGATACTACATTTTAGTCACAGGTATAATTCACCAGGAAGACTTCACAATACTGAACATGTATGCACCCAAAACCCTACAACACCTAAAGCAAGAAATCAACCCCCAAACAATAATTCTTGGGGACTTCAACACTGCCCTCTCAACATGGGATAGATCAACAGGTCAAAAGCTTAACAGAGACACTTTGGAACTTAATCAAACCTTTAAAGAAATGGACCTTACAGATCTCTATCGAACTTTTCACCCACACACGAAAGAATACACATTTTTCTCAGCAGCAGACGGAACTTTCTCCAAAATAGATCACATATTGGGCCACAAAATGAATCTACACATATACAAAAAAGTTGAAATTCTAACCTGTGCCCTATCAGACCACCACGGCCTAATCCACAACACATCAAACAAGAGAAAATACACTAACTCCTGGAAACTTAACACTAGGATGCTGAATGAGAACTGGATTCAGGAAGAAATTACAAAGGAAATTCAAGATTTCCTGAAAGTGAACGATAATGAATTTAAAACTTACCAAAATCTCTGGGAGATAATGAAAGCTGTCCTAAGAGGTAAGTTCATAGCTCTTAATGTCCTACATCAAAAAAAAAAAAAGGAAACATCAGAAATAAATAGCTTAACGATGAAGCTTAAGGCTTTATAGAAACTTGAGCAATCTGATCCCAAAAGTAGTAGAAGAGAGGAGATTAGCAAAAAAAGGGGAGAAATATCTGAAATTGAGACTAAGAAAACGATAAAAAAAATCAACCAGTCAAAAAGCTAGTTCTTTGAAAAAATCAATAAGATTGATACACCCCTAGCTAAATTAACCAAAAGCAAGAGAGAGAAAACCCAAATTAACAAAATTAGAAATGAACATGGAGTTATCACTACTGATACCCAAGACATCCAGAGAATTATAACATCATATTTCAAAAACTTATACTCAGTGAAGTTTGACAACACACAAGAGATGGATGAATTTCTAAGTAAACACAACTTACCTAAATTGAATCAGGAAGTTGTGAATTACTTTAATAGCCCTATAACATATAAGGAAATTGAGGAATTAATCTCGATTCTTCCCACCAAAAAATTTCCTGGACCAGATGGATTCAGCACAGAGTTCTACCAGACATTTAAGGAGTTAATAATACCAATACTCCTTAAATTGTTCCATCAAATAGCGAAGGAAGGAAAACTACCAAATTCCTTCTATGAAGCTAATATCGTCTTAATCCCAAAACCTAATACAGATTCACTTAAAAAAGAAAACTATAGGCCAATCTCTCTGATGAACACAGATGCAAAATTTCACAACAAAGTCTTAGCAAATCAGATTCAAAAGCATCAAAAAGATCATTCACAGGGACCAAGTAGGCTTCATCCCCGGCACACAAGATTGGTTCAACATATAAAAATCAATAAATGTAATTCATCATGTAAACCAGTCCAAAGACCAAGACCACATGATACCCTCAATAGATGCAGAAAAAGCCTTTGACAAGATCCAACAGCCTTTTATGATCAAAACACTAGACACAGTAGGAATGGAAGGAACCTTTATCAATATAATAAAAGCTGTATACAACAAGCCCACAGCAAGGATTATACTCAATGGGGAAAAAACTGTAAACATTCCCACTTCCATCAGGAAGAAGACAAGGCTGTCCACTCTCACAACTTCTTTTCAATATTGTACTTGAAGTCTTAGCTGAAGCCATAAGACAACAAAGGGACATAAAATTGATTCAAATCGGAAAGGAAGAAGTCAAGCTATCCCTATTTGCAGATGACATGATCTCATACCTGAGGGATCTTAAAAACTCCACCAGGAAGCTCCTGGAACTAATTAAGAAGTTCAGCAGGGTGGCAGGATACAAAATAAATGTGCAAAAATCAGAGGCCTTCCTATATGCCCAGAATGAAAGAAGTAAAAAAGCCTTGAGAGAAACAATCCCATTTACTGTAGCCCCGAAAAGAATGAAATACCTTGGTATAAACCTAACCAAGGAGGTAAAAGACCTTTAGAATGAAAACTTTAAAACCCTAAAGAAAGAAATTGCTGAAGACATCAGAAGGTGGAAAGACCTTCCATGTTCCTGGATTGGCAGAATCAACATCATAAAAACGACCATCCTACCAAAGGCAATATACAAATTCAATGCTATACCAATTAAAATCCCAAAGCAATTCTTTAAAGAAGTTGACCAATTAATCTCAAAATTCATATGAAGGCACAAAAGACCCAGGATAGCAAAGACAATCCTAAGTAAGGGAGATCCCTACCTTTCACCTATGGTTTTCATAGTCTCTGGCCTTATATCAAGGTCCTTGATCCATTTGGAATTAAGTCTTGTACATGATCACAAGTACAGGTCCAGTTTTAATCTTCTGCATGTGGACATCCAGTTTTGCTTGCACCATTTGTTGAATATACTGCTCTTTTTCCATTGGTTTTTTTGGACCCCTTTGTCAAATATCAAATGGCTGTAATTTTGTGGGCTTACATCTGGGTCTTCAAATCTTATCCATTTATCTGTGTGTCTATTTTGGAGTCAGTACAGGCTGTTTTTATAACTATCGATTTGTAGTATAGACTAAGGTTTGGTATGGTGATACCTCCAGCCATGTTTTTGTTACTCAGTATTGTCTTTGGTATCCTGGGTTTTTTGTGCCTTCATATGAATTTTGAGATTGTTTGGTCAACTTCTTTAAAGAATTGCTTTGAGATTTTAATTGATATAGCATTGAATTTGTATATTGCTTTTTGGTAGGATGTTCATTTTTACGATGTTGATTCTGCCAATCCAGGAACACGGGAGTACTTTCCTCCTCCTGGTGTCTTCTGCAATTTCTTTCTTTAGGGTTTTAAAGTTTTCATTGTAAAGGTCTTTCACCTCTTTGCTTAAGTTTATCCCAAGGTATTTCATTTTTTTAGTGGCTATAGTAAGTGGGATTGTTTCTCTCAGGGCTTTTTCACTTCTTTCATTCTGGGCATATAGGAAGGCCTCTGATTTTTGTACATTTTTTGGATCCTGCCACCATGCTGAACTTTATTAGTTCCAGGAGCTTCCTGGTGGAGTTTTTGGGATCACTCAGGTATAAGATCATGTCATCTGCAGATAGAGGTACCTTGATTTCTTCCTTGCCGATTTGAATCCCTTTCATGTCCCCTTCTTGTCTTATGGCTTCAGTTAAGACTTCAAGTACAATATTGAAAAGAAGTGGTGAGAATAAACAGCCTTGTCTAGTTCCTGATCAAAGTAGGAATGCTTCAAGTTTTTCCCCATTATGTATAATCCTTGCTGTTGGCTTATTGTATACAGCTTTTATTATATTGATAAAAGTTTCTTCCATTCCAACCTTCTCTAAGATTTTGATCATAACGGGCTGTTGGATCATCTCGAAAGCTTTTTCTGCATCAATCGAGAGTATCATGTGGTCTTGAACTTTGGACTGGTTTATATGGTGAATTACATTTATTGATTTATGTATGTTGAACCAACCTTTTGTGTCTGGGATAAAGCCTACTTGATCCATGCAGATGATCTTTTTGATATGTTTTTGATTCCGATTTGCTAAGACTTTATTGAGAATCTTTGCATCTGTGTTCATGAGAGAGACTGGCCTACAATTTTCTTTTTTAAGTGTATCTTTATTAGGTTTTGGGATTAAGATGATATTAGCTTCATAGAGGGAATTTGGTAGTGTTCCTTCCTTTGCTATTTGATGGAATAGTTTAAGGAGTGTTGGAGTTATTAGCTCCTTAAATGTGTGGTAGATCTGTGTGCTGTATCCATCGGGTCCGGCACATTTTTGGTGTACTTCCTCAATTTTCTCATGTGTTATAGGACTATTTAAATAATTCACAACTTCTTGATTTTCCTCAATTTTCTCTCCCTTACTTTTGGTTAATTTAGTGAGGGGTGTGTCAATCTTACTTATTTTTTCAAAAAAATAGCTTTTTGACTGGTAGATTTTCTGTATTGTTTTCCTAATCTCGATTTCAGATATTTCTCCCCTTATTTTGCTAATCTCCTCCCTTCTACTGCTTTTGGGATCAGATTGCTCTAGTGTCTCTAAAGCTTTTACCTGCATTGTTAAGTTACTTATTTCTTATGTTTCCATTTTTTTGATATAGGCATTAAGAACTATAAACTTTCCTCTTAAGTCAGCTTTCATTGTGTCCCAGAGATTTTGGTAAGTTGTATTTTCATTATCATTCATTTTCAGGAAATCTTGAATTTCCTTTTCAATTTCTTCCTGAATCCAGTTCTCTTTCCGCATCATGTTGTTAAGTTTCCAGGAGTTAATGTATTTTCTGTTGCTTGTTGTGTTTTGGATGTAAAGCTTTAAGCCGTGGTGGTCTGATAAGGTGCAGGCTAAAATTTCAACTTTCCTGTATATTTGTATATTTGTTTTGTGGCCCAATATGTGATCTATTTTGGAGAAAGTTTCATGTACTGCTGAGAAAAATGTGTATTCTTTGGTGCGTGGATCAAAAGTTCGATAGAAATCTTTAAGGTCCAATTCAGTAAGGGTTTGATTAAGCTCCAAAGTGTCTCTGTGAAGTTTTTTACCTGTAGATCTATCCCATGTTGTGAGGGCGGTATTGAAATCCCCAAGAACTATCATTTCGCGATTGATTTTCTCACTTTAGACGTTGTAGGGTTTGCTTAATGAATGTGTGGGGAGGACCGTATTGGGTGCATATTTGTTCAGGATTGTGAAGTCTTCCTGGTGAATTGTACCTGTGATTAAAATGTAGTATCCATCCGTGTCTCTTATGATTTTTTTTAGGTTTGAAGTCTACTTTGTCTGATAGCATAATGGCTGCCGCTACCTGTTTTCTGCTTCCATTAGCTTGTGGAATTGTTGACCAGCCTTTTATTTTTACAGCGTGCCTATCTATTTGGTGAGATGGGTTTCCTGCAGGCAGCAGATTGATGGATTGTATTTTTAATCTAAGTTTGTAATCTGTGTCTCTTGATCGGTGAGTTAATTCCATTAACATTTAGTGTTATAATGGAGAAACTACCTTCAATTCCAGACATTTATTATATTTAGTGGTTTTTGTAAGTATATTGCTTCACTTTTAATGGTAGTATATTTCCCTTCTGTTCTCCCGGATATGCCGTTTTTTTTTTTTTTTTTCATGCTTGAGAATCATTTGTAGCATTTTTTGAAGGCCTGGTTTGGTGGACATGTATCCCTTCATGTTGTCTTTGTGCTGGAAGATTTTTCTTTCTCCCTCAATCATGATAGATAGTTTTGCGGGGTAAATCAGCCTGGGTTGACATTTTTGCTCATTCATTACTTGAAGTATGTCTCTCCAAGCTCTTCTTGCTTTTACTATTTCGATTGAGATGTTATTTGTTATTTTAATAGGTTTACCTTTAAAAGTGACTTGACTTTTTTTCCTTGAAGCTCTCAGCACCATTTCTTTATCTTGAATGTGGAGTGTTTAAACTATTATTTGCCATGGCAAGTTTCTATTTTGGTCATATCTGTTTGGGGTGTGGAATGCCTCTTGTATATGGATGGGCGTCTCTTTTTTTAGATGAGGAAAGTTTTCCTTGATGATCTTTTGAAAAATTTCCTCAGGTTTGGTATTTTGAGATTTTTGCTCTGTTGTTCCATGAATACGCATTTTAGGCTTCTTCAGGGTGTCCCATAACTCTTGAATGTTTCTCTCAAGTATCATTTTGGCTTTAACAACCTCTTCCATTGAGCTGGTAAGTACTCCACCTTTGTTTTCAAGGTCTGAAATTCTGTTTTCTTCTTCATTAGTTCTGCTGATAAGACTCTCTGTTGAGTTCTGAGTTGAAGATAACTTGTCTTTTTGTTCAGTTTTGAACTCTGCTTGAGTCTGTTTTAACTGCTCCATGCCTGTTTTTTTTCTTGCACTGTTTTTCTCAACTCCTCCAAGTGTCTTTTATTTTCCTCTTCAAAGCAATTGATGCGGTTATTTAATTTCTCTCGGATTTCCTCTTTCATAGTATTTAACATGGTAATAATCATGTTTTGAAATTTGTTATCCTCGGTTAGCCTTTCTTGGCTATTTTCTGTGGGTTCTTTCTGGTTGTAGTCTGGGTTGCAGTGAGTCCCGGCTGCACTGCGCGCCTCCCGGGGCAGCGGAGTGGGGAAAGGGCTCAAATGGAAAGTTTTGCAGCTGATGGATATGTTGTTTACTCAGACATTCATGATGATTTCATAAGTGTTCACATTGGTTAAGACTTGTTAAACATTGTTCTCTCCATATGTGTAGTTGCTTGTGACTTATATTTCCATAATTATAATTATAAGCACAAAATGACACTAATCCAAATCACTTCAGTCTCCTAATATGAGATGTATTTTTCTCTGCGCTTCACATATATGTACCTAATACTGGCCCCTCCACATTCATTAAGCAAACCCTAGAGTGTCTAAAGCGAGAAATCAATCCCTGATTGATAATTCTTGGGGATTTCAACACGGCCCTCTCAACACGGGATAGATCAACAGGTCAAAAATTTAACAGAGACATACTGGAACTTCTTCAAACTCTTACTGAAATGGACCTTGCAGATCTCTACCGAACTTTCCATCCACGCAGCAAAGAATACACATTATTCTCAGCAGCACATGGAACCCTCTCCAAATTGAGCACATATTAGGCCACAACATGAATCTCCACATATATAGGAAATTTGACATTCTAGCCTGTATCCTATCAGAACACCATGGTCTAAAGCTTGACATCCACAATACAACAAACAACAGAAAATATACTAACTCCTGGAAACTAAACACTAAGATGCTGAATGAGAATTGGATTCAGGAAGAAATCACAAAGAAAATTCAAGATTTCCTGGAAGCGAATTGTCATAGTTAGGCAAGGTGTAAACTTGACTGTTGAGGGTTTAAGCTCTGGGCACAATTGTAGAGATTTAATGGTTGAGTTAAGCCCAGAGCAAACATGAAGGAGATTTTCCAGCTGATGGGGAAGACGCAGCCTATGGTGGGTGAGATTAGGCCCTGGATAAATCACAGAGAGCTGGTTGAGAGAGTTGGCATCCTTCTGTATACTTGACCAGACATGCTTGTCTGGCAAGTAAGGATTGTCCATCTCTCAGTCATTATGCAGTGATGGTGTGGCCAGTTCCCTCAGCCCTGGTGTTGGTGCATGCTCTCCTATCAAGCTGAAATGAGAACTGTAACCAGACTGTTGTAAGGAAATAAACCCCTTGTTCCCTTAGCCAATTGATGGTCATTTATCAGCAACAATGCAGGCAAACAGCAACACGAATGATAATGAAAGTACAACTTTTCAAAATCTTTGGGACATAATGAAAGCTATCCTAAGAGGGAAGTTCATAGTTCTTAATGCCTACATCAAAAAAATGGAAACACCACAAATAAATAACTTAGGAATGCAGGTTAAAGCTTTAGAGATACTAAAGCAATCCAAAACCAAGAGTAGAATAAGGGGAGAAATATCTGAAATTGAGATAAAGAAAATGATTCAGACAATCAACCAGTCAAAAAGCTGGTTCTTTGAAAAAATCAATAAGATTGATACACCTAGCTAATTAACTAAAACAAGAGAAAGAAAACACAAGTTAACAAAATGAAAATGGAGTTATTACTACTGCTACCCAAAAAATTCAGAGTATTATACCATCATATTTCAAAAACTTATACTCTGTGAAATTTGACAACAATAAAGAAATGGATGAATTCCTAAGTAAGCACAACTTACATAAATTGAATCAGGAAGTTTTGCATTATTTAAATAGCCCTATAACATATGAGGAAATCAATGAAATAATCTCGAATCTTGCCACCAAAAAAACGTCCTGGACCAGATGAATTCAGCACAGAGTTCTACCAGACATTGAAGGAACAAATAACATCAATATTCCTCAAATAGCAAAGGAAGGAATGCTACCAAATTCTTTCTATGAAACTAATATCATTTTAATCCCAAAACCTAATAAAGATGCACTTTAAAAAAGTATAGGCCAATCTCTTTGATGAACACAGATGCAAAGATTCTCAACCAAGTCTTAGCATATTGAATTAAAAAACATATAAAAAAGATCATTCACAGGGTTCAAGTAGGCTTTATTCCAGGCACACAAGGTTGGTTCAACATACGCAAATCAATAAATGTAATTCACCATAAAAACCAGTCAAAAATTCAAGACCACATGATACTCTCGATAGATGCAGAAAAAGCTTTTGACAAGATTCAAAAACCTTCTGCATGTGGAGATCCAGTTTTGCCAGCACCATTTGTTGAAGATGCTGTTCTTTTTCCATTGCATTCTTTGAGCCCCTTTGTCAAAAATCAAATGGCTGTAATTTTGTGGGCTTATATCTGAGTCTTCAACCCTTATCCATTGATCTGTGTGTCTATTTTGGAGCCAGTACCAGGCTGTTTTTATAACTATGGATTTGTAGTATAGACTAAGGTTTGGTGTGGTAATACCTCCAGCAGTGTTTTTGTTACTCAGGATTGTCTTTGCTATCCTGGGTCTTTTGTGCCTCCATATGAATTTAGAGATTATTTGGTCAACTTCTTTGAAGAATTGCTTTGGGATTTTAATTGAATTTGTATATTGCTTTTGGTAGGATGGCCATTTTTACAATGTTGATTCTGCCAATCCAGGAACATGGGAGGTCTTTCTACCTTCTGATGTCTTCTGCAATTTCTGGAATTTGCTGGGAAATGGATGTCATTAGAAACAATTATATTAAGTGAAGTATCCCAAACCCAGGAAGTTAAGTACCATGTATACTCCCTAATAGGTGGCTTCTAGTACCAAACTCACCCATCCCACATTGAGACACTCAAAGGTAAACCTATGTAATACGGTAATTGCAAGGATTATGAACAGGAGGGATGGAGTTGGAGGGCCACAGCAGACACAAGGAGAGGGGAGACCATGTTACAGCAGACAAAATAGGCCTCCAAGGAATGCAAGTAAGTAATGTGACACATGGTTAAGTTCACAGACATTTGTTCCTGATCATGTACAACTGAGGAGGGGGTATGATCTCACCAGAAGGGGAGGGCATATAGTTTGGCAGATGAAAGGTGAACATTTTGCAAATGGGTGACTGACCCCTCCCTCACCGAGATTTTCTGCTTTCATTACATCTACCCTTGAATGTGCTATTATAACAAGACTCCAGTTTAACAGCTTTTTGTCTCTGACCAGGAGGTGACATACAATGCCCATCAGGATGGAGTGAAGGGCATTGCAGGAGCAGCAAAACTGCATAAGAAAAATCAACAAACCACACTTCAGAACTTCAGAGACTCTATATCAACCACCTAGAACTAGGCCAGCCTAATCTCCCCCCATCCTGAAGCTCAGGGACATTTGCGGAAGAGGGGGCGGTAAGAGTGTAAGAGCAAAAGGATGGGAGGAGCAATGATTTGCAAGATTCTCCACACTAGTTAGGGCCGATGTAATCATAATAGGACTTTGCATGCCCTGCGCAATGTCCAACACACTATTGACCTCACAAAGTCTAACATCAGCTAAAGGCACCGAGATCCTTGGAGGCAAGGGATTGGTAGCCACAGTAGTGTTCCTATGCTTAAGGGGAACACGAGAAAGGGTTCAGGGAAATGCCACTGGGTCCTTGTACAGGAGGACCCAGAGGAGAGTTAGGCATACACAATAAAGGACTCTCTAGGAATTGGGGGGGAGGCATTGGGGGATAGGGAGGGAGGGAGGGGGAGTAGGGGGTTCGGGGGGAGGAGGAGGGAGGGAGGGAACTGGTCTACTTATTAAGTTTGTATCAGCGGAAATAATAAAAAATGTATTAAAAAAAGATTCAAAAACCCTCTGTGATCAAAACCCTAGAGATGGTTGGAATGAATGGAACCTTTGTCAATATAATAAAAGCTGTATACAACAAGCCTACAGCAAGGATTATAATCAATGGTGAAAAACTTGAAGCATTCCCACTTTGATCAGGAACTAGACAAGGCTTTCCACTCTCACCACTTCTATTCAATATTGTACTTGAAATCTTAGCTGAGGCCATAAGAAAAGAAATGGAGATAAAAGAGATTCAAATTGGCAAGGAAGGAGTCAAGCTATCCCTGTTTGCAGATGATATGATCTTATACATGAATGATCCCAAAAATTCCACCAGGAAACTTCTGGAACTAATACAGAAGTTCAGCAGGGTAGCAGGATACAAAAATATAGCCCCTAAAAAAGTGAAATACCTTGGTATAAATCTAACCAAAGAATTAAGAGACATTTACAATGAAAACTTTAAAACCCTAAAGAAAAAAATTACAGAAGATACCAGAAGGTGGAAAGACCTCCCATGTTCCTGGATTGGCAGAATCAATTATCACAAAAATGACCATCCTACCAAAGACAATATACAGATTCAATGCTATTCCAATTAAAATCCCAAAGCAATTGATTAAAGAAGTTGAACAAACAATCTCAAAATTCATATGGAGGCACAGAAGACCCAGGAAACAAAAACAATCCTGAGTAACAAAAACACAGCTGGAGGTACCACCCTACCAAATCCATAGTTGTAAAAACAGCCTGGTATTGGATCCCAAATAGACACAGAGATCAATGGATAGGGGTTGAAGACCCAGATATAAGCCCACACAACTACAGCCATTTGATCTTCGACAAAGGGGCCCGAAAAACCCAATGGAAAAGTAACAGCATCTTCATCACATGGTGCTGGCAAAACTGGATGTCCACATGCAGAAGATTAAACCTGGACCCGTATTTGTCACCATGTACAAGAATTAATTCCAAATGCATCAATGACCTCGATATAAGGCCAGATATTATAAAAACCTTAGCTGAAAGGGTAGGGAACTCCCTTGAGCTGATTAGATTAGGCCAACAATTCCTAAAGGGAAATCTGATAGCATAGTCACTACAAACAACACTCAAAGTAAAGAGCTTCTGTTCAGATAAAGATATTATAACTTGAGCACAAAGGCAACCCACAGAATGGGAGAAAATCTCCACTAACCACACATCTGATAGATCTCTATTATCCAGAGTGCACAAAGAACTTAGAAAACTAAACACCAAGGAAACAAATTCGCCAATTAAAAAATGGGCCTTGGAAGTAAAAGAAACTTTACCAGGGATGAAATTAAAATCTCTAACAAATATCTTAAAAAATGCTCCACATCCTTAGCCATCAGGGAAATGCAAATCAAAACCTCCCTGAGATATCATCACACCCTGTTGAGGATGACAAAAATCCACAATAGAAACAACACCAAATGCTGGAGAGGATTTTGGGAGAAGGGAACTCTCCCACATTTTTGGTGAGAATGCAGGCTTACACAACCACTCTGGTGAGTCGTCTGGCGGTTCTTTTTTTTTATTATTTATTCAATTGTGCATGTGTGTGTGCGCACACACGTGTATGTGTTTGTGTTGTAGAATCACGGGCAAATTCGGGAACCACCATGGATGTCTCCACCTCCTCCTTGTTTATTCTGCCCCGGGATTCTCAGGCTCCGCCCTACCAAGACCAGAAACGCAGGCCACCCCGCTTCTGCCTGGCATCTGTACGTGGGGTCTAGGATCAGAACTCAGAACTTTCTGCCTGCAATGCAGAAGCTTAACCCCTGAGCCACCTTTCCAGTCCCAAGTCTGGTGATTCTTAAGAAAGTTAAAGATTGAAATGCCATATGACCCTGCTATTCCATTTTGGGGAATAATCCCCCATACAGCAAAATTCACCTCGATAACACAAGCAGGACTGTGTTCATAGCAGTACTCTTTACAATTGCAAGCTGGAGAGGAATCAGCCCAAATGTCCAACAGTTGATGAGTCGATAAGCAAAATGTGGTACATTTATACAATGGAATACTACTCATCCATCAAAAATGATGAATTAATCAAATTTGCTGTAAATGGATGGAATTAGAAAAAAATATATTGAGTGAAGTATCCCAGTCACTGAAAATTAAGCGCCATATGTACTCCCTGATAGGTGGATCCTAGTATAAAACCCACTTAGTGACACACTCAAAGATAAATCTCTATCATACCTATAGTAATTGTGAAGATTATAAGCAGGGATGGAAGGGAAAGGAGGGCCCCGCCAGAAACAAGGAGAGAGGGGATCATGCTACAGCAGAGAAAATAGGCCATTATCAAGGACAGCAAGTAAATAATGAGACATCTGGTTAAGCTTATAGACTTTCCTTCCTGGTCACTTGTAACTGATAGGATTTGGTCTCAACAGACAGGGAGGGAAAAGAGTCTGGCAGATAGAAGTTAATCATCCTGCAAATGAGAGACTGACCCCCACCCCCACTGCAGTCTCCTACTCTTATTCCATCTACCTTTGAATCTACTCTTATGATAATAAGACTCTATTTTAACAGCCTGTTATCTCTGGCTAGATTACATCCAATACCCATCAGAATGGAGCCAAGGATGGTGCAGGAACTGCAAAACTGGAAGAAAACAAACAAACAAACCATAATTCATAATTCAGAGCATCAGAGACCCTACATTAATCATTAGGAACCAGGCCAACCTAATCTCTCCCCATTCCAAAGCTCAGGGAATTTTGTGGAAGAAGGGGTGGTAAGATTGTAAGAGCCTAAAAATGGAAGGAGAAATGATATGCAAGATACTCCATACAAGTTAGGTTCGAATAATCATAATAAGAATTTGCATGACCTGTGCAATAACCAACATATCATGACCTCCCCCCCAAAGTCTAGTAGGGATCACAGGCACTAGAATCCTTAGAGGCAAGGAATTTATAGCTTCAATAGTGTTTCTATACTAAAGGGGAACTCAAAAAAGAGCTCTAGGCAATGCTACTGAGTTCTTACACCTCATCAGAGAGGAGGATCCAGAAGAAAGTTTGACATGCACAGTAAAGGATGCTCCAGGGATGGGGGAGGGACAATGGGAGAAAGGGAAGGAGGGGGGAAAGGAACGAGAAAAAGAGGGAGGGAGCAAGGAGATCCAGGGAGGGGTGGAGGGTTGGAGGGGAATGTGGTACCTTTCAACTTTGTATGAGTGGAAAAAAACAACAAAGTACCAGCAAAAGGTATGAAATATATGTTACTTTTACTTTGTCAAATTAGTCTTTATGATCTAATTTCTTAATTCTGTGTATTTGAAGCCTTGTAAATTAGGCCTATCAGTATAGATCTATACAGAATTAAAGATGGCAAAATGTGTTTCACAAATAAGATACAGCAACAAATGTTCTGTGAATTTTCTTTTTCACCAGGATAATGCCTGGTGATGGTATCATACCATGACATACAATGAGAAGGGCAAATTTTTATTTGCATTGTGTCACATTGAAATCTGCATAAATCTATTCACAGATTTTTAAGTTTTTCACTGAATATTTAAATTCTCTGCTAGCTTTTAGTGCCAGAAATAATGCACACATCTGCATATCTTGGGGTCCTTCTCTAGGAGAACCTCCTTTTGAGTCACTAGGTCTCAAATGGCATAAGCAAGTTAAATTTGGCAATTGAAGATTTCAGTCTGCAAAGACTATACTAATTTGTATAGTAACAAAAATAATTGTACACCCCTGCTTGACTGGATTTTCCTCAGCACAAAATGATATTTCCACTATACATATTTAGTCAGAAATATTTCAGATTTATATTAGTATTTCCTTTTACAGGCATAAGGAACCCTTACTTATATTTAAATCATGATTTTTAAAAATTTCTCAGTGATATTTCTTGTTTTTATATAGTGATGATTTTTGCTCTCTACTTTTTAGGTTGTGAACCTGACACTGTACCTTGTGTGCATGCATGTATTTTAGATATTATTTCTATTTTATTTACAACATGCCAGGAGAGCTTAATCATGTCATTTTTCTCTGGTTTGAGTTCATTAAACATCCTTTATGTATTTAGGGAATGAATAAAAACACCTGTATAATAATGTCACATTATTTATTTATAATCTTTTATTATCATAGTATGTATCCATCAGTACAATAAAGGGTAAATAACTTTGATGAATATTCCAGCATGTAACCTTAAATTAAAAAAGCAACATTATATGTGTTCATTGGAATGATAGTCAACACATATTGCCAAAATTTTAAAAAGTAGAAAATTACCATTTTAACTTTAACATATTATTTATTTTACTAGGTCCATTTGTGGAAGTGTGAAATTTGCAGGATTTCTTGTTGAATAAACACAATTTTTCTAGAACTCCTGTTGAATAAACATTATTTCCCCCTATTTTATGGAGTGCTATTAACAATAATGTCATTGTATGTTTAGCATTCATTCATATTTTTGACAATCTGTCCACTCATTCATTATGTACACAACTACTGCAGTCCATGAAAAGCTTAATCATTTGATAGTGCCTAAAATATTAAGGTAAATATCTTTTGCAGAGTATTATGACTATTTCTGCATTTTTTGCATGTGTTTGTAGATATGTATACAAGAGAGTGTCCAAGCCTGTGGAGGCTCAAGGGTGATATCGGAATATTTTTTGATTGCTCTACCTCCTCCAAACCTCAGGAGTCCAAATTATAGGCAGATGTCATCTCTGCATGTTTTTTTTTTTTTTAATGTGGCTCTGGGGGACCAAACTCAGGTCTTTTTTCTTGTGAGGCAAAGGCTTTATTTAGCCTCAAGCAATCTGTCCAGCCCAAATTAGTACATATTATCCTAGTAACATTCAAAGCTTTAGAGATGTTAAAATGATGCTTGGTATACCTATCCCCAGAGAGAACAACATTAAACATAGAAAATTTTTATCCGTGAGATGTTATTTTATATCCTTGAATGGTTTCTGTTTCCATTTTTGTATTTTTATCTACGATGTTATCTTTTATCCTTCAAAGTTTTCTATTTCCATTTTGTATATTTCATTCTTTGCTCACTAGCATTTTGAGGTAATGAAATGATTTCTACCTTTAAAATAGAAGCTAATTTGTCTTTCTTAGAAAAGTTCAAGAAATATGACATTTTCTTCCATTACAATTTCCTTTTATTTATTTTTTTGGTCTGGGAAGGAGATTTAATTTCATTTACACCTTACCTTTTTAATCATGTCTACATAGTTAATCCTTTTACTACTTTTTCTTTTTTTCAAGTATTATGATTTATAAATTTTGCAAACACATCAATTTCACCATTTAATTCTGGTTTTAGATTAATAATATTTCTACTATCTCATAGGTAATCATTTACCAATAGCAAAACAATCAATATTTAGTGGAAGTAATAATAGCAAAGTAGTAAAAATAATTATTGTAATTACTTTATTATTATTTCAATTTCACCTCAATACACCAAGAGAAGATAAATGGACTTACCGTTTTCTCTGTGCTGGCTTTCAGTCAACATTGTTCTTTGCCATCGGTCAGGAGCCTTTCTGGGTGTTGGCTTCAAGTTGTGTTTATGACATTCACTCATCTCTGGACAAAAGGATTCAAACTCAATCTAAGCTTGGGGCTTACTGCCATCTGAGGTATGAATTTTTAAAATTCAACTAACTTCTGTTAGCGAAGTATTATATACTTGTAAGATAAGCTGATTAATGTGTAGTGAAATCTAACACTAAAATGAAGAAGCTTTATATAATGGAAGACACACGGGCACAAGTAGCTATGCAGATATTCACACCGTAGATTCAAATTTAATAATTTGTAAAGCAGAAATCATTTAAAATTTGTGTCCCACCTTCCTAACTTGAACTTGTAGATGAGGAAGGAAAAGAAAAAAAGATACCAATGTAATATGTTAGGAGAGGTTTTGAAAATGAAATGAAATGTGCAAATTTATTTATTATCAGTAATATCAAATATATACAGGCACTTAGCAAATGCTTGTGTGCCAAATTTCCTGTACTTCAAAGAACATACAAAGACTACATAGAACCAAGGGTTTCAGAATAAATACTGAAACAATCTTGCCTCAACTCAACACATAAAAATCATTTTACTTCTTTCTTGAAATTTCAATCACTTGTAGATTTAATTCTTTTGTAAATTACAAGACAATACAAATTATCTTTCATACTTAAAAAGTAGTATTAAACATTGCTTCATTATATATCATATACAATTCAATTGTTAACTTGAAAAAGATTACAGGTTGAGATTTTGTGTATGAAAATAATTGTATTCATATGACATGCTATTGGCCATTAGTAACTTTTTAACTATTTTAGGGTAAGAAGCACTCTCAAATGATATGTAGCTTGCTTTGCGTATTTTAAACCTCCACTAAGGTAAATGTGTCCTGTTTCATTTCTTTTTTGGTGGAAAAGGGAGGAAACATGTTTAGAAGTTATAGATTACCCCAATCGAAACTAGAAAGTTGTGAAAGTTTCATTAAAATTCAGCACTGCTCAGTTCAAACACTTATGCCATATTACTATTTCTAGTGACGTGATACTGAGAATGAATTTGCAATAGATAGTGAAAGAAAGGGAAAATATTTACTAGCTTCCAACAGCTTTGTTTGAAAGTGTAACATAAGAATGGAACAGAAAAGAAGGATACAAGCTGCTCAACTAAGTCTTGTGTGCTTGAGTACATTCTGGTCATCGTCACACAAGAAGGAACACAAGCACGTGATGCCGACATACCTGAGCTGTGCTGCGGTCATACCTGAGCTGTGCTGCGGTCTCCTATTACAAATCAAATCCATCATCATGTCATGACTGTCCCAAGGCCACTCAAACAAATTTGAGTTCTGTACTTTACAATGGATTCCTGAAGATGTAGAATTGAATATATGGGTTTTTTCCTGATTTCTTTGTGGTGAGATGGACAAATAAAATTCAGAAAATCCCCCTCTAATGAGTAACTTAAAATGACAAAAGAATGGAAAATATGATTCACATAAAAGTCTCAAAATACCATGAAAATAGAATAGGCATTTTAAATTCACTTACATTGAGATGTTCGATAAAAGAATTTGATATTACTGATAATTATACAGAGCATATAATTTCTGTTTATATTTATTCGGTTCTGAATGATTTCTTCATAATGTAGATTCATAATAGTAAAATGAATTTTGTTGCGTGTATTTCTTAGCATATGTCATCATCAATAAAATGCTATCATCGTTGACAATTCTATATATGTTTATATTGTAAAAATCTCATTTTAATCAGTTTTCTTCAAAGAAGCTAATTAGTACATATGCATGGTATTTATATTTTAAAAGTGAAAGTCATTCATATTTGATTATGATAATTGGATGAAACAGCTATTACTTGTTTCTTATTGAATGGACATTTGTGTATTCCAGAAAGTAAAGTATCCCAGAAGATTGGAAAGTTGTGAGAGAATTCCCACTGAAATTCCAGCCTTTCAATCCCCAGAGGCAAGAGTTTTCCTTCTTGTTTTGCTTAGAGACAAGATTTTTTTTTTTTTAAATTTCATCAATAGCTTCTGTTTCTTCATTGATTCTGTCCTGATTACACGTCAAGGGACCCAGAAAGAATAGACCAAAGATGTGACCAGCACCCCTTGCCTTCTGCAACTGTCCTCAGACATGTAAGATAGGGGATCCGCGGGGGGCAAAGTGGCCAGGCCATGCTACTTCCAACCCAGCACTGGCTTCAGGTTCCAGGGCGCCTGCTCCGTCGCCTCCGCGTTTGTCCGGGGTCTATGATCCGGTCAGGATCCGGGAGGCCAGAGCGGATGTGGCCTAGGCCACAGAGGTCGAGCTGAACTGGTCGCCCCTGAGCGCATCCACCGAGATGCTGGAGTCGGAGCTGGAGGCGCACAGCGAGGGTGGCGCAGCTCGCGGGAAGCGCTACTGCGGCTGCCGTGGTCCCATAGCTGCTGGCCTCCTTGCCATGGGGCCAGGATGCGGCTTCCGCGCCTCCAGCTGCTGGACATGCATGGCAACATGCTCATGGCTCTGAGCCCCGAGCTGCTGGCGCTCTGCGGCCTGCGCATGCTGCTGGCCCTGAACAAGGGGCTGGGCGGGCCAGGCTCACTGCCCAAGGGCCTGGCCCAGTCGCCGCTGTGCCGCAGCCTCCAAGTGCTCAACCTCAGAGGTAAAGGCTTCCAGGAGGTGCCCCCCTCGCTGCTGGAGCTGCCCGCGCTGCCCACCCTCAGCCTGGGCGGCAACCAGTTGCAGAACATCCTGGCGGAGATCAAGAACTTGCAGTTTAGAGTATTTATACCTTGGAGGAAACTTCATTAAAGAAATTCCACCAGAATTAGCAAATCTGCCTTCACTGAATTACTTGGTATTATGTGATAACAAGTTCCAAAGCGTGCCTCCTCAGCTTTCACAGTTGCATTCACTTCGATTCCTCAGTCTCCACAATACTTTACTGACGTATCTGCCTCTAGAGATCCTCAACCTTACTCATCTGGAAGAGTTGAGTTACGAGGAAATCCACTGGTTGTGCGTTTTGTCAGAGATTTAACATATGACCCTCCAACTCTCCTGGAATTAGTTGCACGAACCATTAAGATCTGAAATATTTCTTACACTCCATATGATCTTCCTGAGAATATTCTTAGATACTTGAGTTCAGCCATCAATTGCCCAAACCCAAAGTGTGGAGGAGTCTACTTTGACTGCTGTGTCAGGCAAATTAAGGTCATGGACTTCTGTGGGAAGTATCGCCTCTCCCTCATGCACTACCTGTGTTCTCCAGAATGCTCCTCCCCCTACAGCTCTGCCTCACACAGCTCCATGTCCCAGAGCAAGTCTGACTCAGAAGATGAAGCCAGTGTCCTGCACACAGAATGCAAAAAGTTCTTCTTGGCTGAGCAGCAGTGGGTGTGGTGGAATACTAAAACACTGAGCAGAGGTGATTAAAAGCAAAGACAAAGCTTGAAGTTGATTAGAAACCTTCCTAACTGCATCTTGAGTATCCATGGAAACATTGGGATGATGTTTTAAAAGATGTGTGTTTTTATCCACCCATTCAGCAAAAATAAGTCCAGTTTCATGTTTAGACTCTTCAAATATAGTTTGGCTAATTGTCCATAATTTTTAGCAAATTGGTGATTCTGAAGAGTAGTGGCCTAACCCAGGGCAGTTGAAATGAAAAAGTAAGAAGTTATCAAATCTTGACAATTACCAGAGTTGAACACTATTATTACCACAAATAGCATGAATCCCTTCCTTTTATTACCCCATGTCTAGATAGCAAACCTATTGGTGTGAGCTCACAGGTGATTAAATGGGACTTCTGACCAACTAAGGGTGGCTTATAATTGGGTTGTTTAAACTTTTCAACTTGTCTTTGTTATGTGTAATTGTTATCCACCTCATACAATGTAGCAATGATTTATAATAGTTGCCTTAATCCTGGCAAGGATATGGAAGCTGACCCAAAGAAACACTTCAGAGCAACCTGCAGCCTGAGAGTATGTGCAAAACACTTTAAATGCATATACCAGAACTAGGCACCTAACTAAACAAATAGCAGCTTGCACCCCACTGTCATCTTAATTTCTTTTTTTTTAACCTGTGGCAATGGTTCCTTATGAGCAAATTGCTTTTACAGTTAGTGAGAGGCTACAGCTGTGATCCATCTGTTGTTATGAAGTAGAAAATAGTTGACACTACTAGTAATAGTAAAGCTACTTACATCTTGCACTAAGTGAGGGAAAATGGATATCCAAGCACTTGGGAGATAAAGGCAGGAAAATCAGGGCTTAAAGTTAGTCTAGGCCACATGAATTTGAAGTAATCTGGGCTGAATATATGACAGACTGTCTCTGGGGGGAGGAAAGAGAGAGGGAGCTTAGACATTTTTAACTGTCAATTATGTCTCCTTTGCTTGTACTGTTTGCTATACTGTAGCTTTGTCTACAATTAAAAGAAAAACTAAAGATAAAAGAAGCGGGAAGCAGAGGTCATTATGGTCATCCACAGTAGAATAGCTCCAAAGCATCTTTAACCATGGAGCACTTTGAAATAGTCTTGATAAAACAGAAATCCTTAGATGTAAAAAAAGATAGTACATAAATTTTTGCCATCAGCAGTTACCAAATTTTCATTAATAATTGAATATGCAATAAAATTAATAAAATTAAAACATAAGTTAGTATTAGAAAGATATAATGCTACTTAATTTAGATAACCAACCTTCAGTAACATGTAAATAATGTTAGATATATAGGGTTAGATTGCATTAGAATATTAGGTGACCTCTTAAAGGCACACTTCTTAAAACCCAATTGTATAATAACATTTGTGTGTATTAGGTTTTTCATATGTATTGTTTTTTATTTTAGAAAAAGTAGAGTTTAGGGTAATTCAGGGTTTGTGTTTATATGTGTGTTAACTCATGAAACATGAGAGTTTCATGACTGCAGTTGTGAAATGCTGCTATAGTGAATCCCCTTGCCTTTACCTTGAAACACTTAGTAGGATTATTTTTTCTTTTTGATTTAGAAATTTTTTGTTGATAAAAGTGATGTTTCTACTGCCTAACATGAGTATTATATTGTATAGGATAGAAGTAATTCAAAGTCTTTGCTTTCTTCTTTAAGCAAGATAAGCTGCAGATTATAGTTTGTAGGGTAAAGGTGACTTTAGGTAGTGCTGAAGTGGAAAGCCTAAAATATTTGTAGCTAAGTGACTGTTCAGTTATATAAAATGTTCATGGAAAATGTCCTTGATAGGACTAAGTTTTTTGCTTTAAATGGTTCTGCTTCTTGATTATTAGCTTGATCTAAGTAATAACTTGAGCAAGTAGGCATGTAAATGAGCATTTACCCATATAACCTTGCCAGCTTTCTAGAAAGAAGGTGTATCTTTGATTTTTTATAGATGTGTATAATCTAAAGATAGACAATTTCTAGCCTTTGCCACAGACATGTATATGATGTGTTTTTTAATAAAATGTTTATTGTTGTGGTTCTTTACATCTGTAGTTAAAACAGAATCTGTGATCCGTGTGCAACTATCTTTGAAGCTTTTTTTTAGTGTATTTGATTGGGGGGAGGGCCTGTATTGCTGGGATGGAGCCCAGGGCCTTGTGCATGTTAGACATGCCTTCTACCTGCTGAGCCACAATCCAGCCCTGTCATGATAACTTTAATTAGTTCTGCATTTTAGCTATTTTATCTTTCTCTTTAATCTTCACTTGTCTACAAGAGCTGCCAAATTTCTAAGACTTTCTTGTTTCTGTTTCATGCTTTCCCTTTTTTCATGATGGAAGATTATAGAAATTACTCAGAGAAAAAAAGACAAAGGAATTGATCATCTAGATCAACTTCTAAAATCAGATAGCAGATGATGTGTTTGAAATGGTAGTTGATGAGTTTTTGTTGTATAAGTTCATGAGTGTGTGTGTGTGTATGTGTGTCTGTCTGTCTGTCGTTCTGTCTGTGTAGGCACAGGAGTGCCTTTGGGAATCATCCTGAATTGCTCTACTTCCTTGTTGCTTTGCTCTAGGGTTTCCCATGCTCTGCCTCCAGGGTCGGTATTGCAGAATCCACTGATGTTTTTATGTGGGATCTGGGATCCAAACTGGTCCTTTGCTTGGAAGGCAAAAGCTTTCATCTTTAAGCCATTTTCCCAGCCCTGATTTTTTTGTTTTGTAAAGGAGTTTTCCAAATCGCTGAGATAAGGTCTGGCTGCGTAGTTGGCCCTCCCAGGGCTGGGAATAAAGGAAGTTTTTGATACTGCCGCATTTAATGATTTTAGGTATTAAATAGATTTTAGGTAATAAAATTTCTGTGGGGAAAAAACCTGCTTAAGCTGGTCATGGTGGCACATACCTATAATCCAGTGCTCAGGAGACTAAGGCAAGAAGATTGTTGTGAGTTCAAGGCCAATGGGGCTTTGCAGTGAGTTTCAGGCCACCCAGAGCTACATAACAAGACCTACCTCAGAAAAAAAGAAAACCACTTAAGTACATTATATAGAATGGAATCTCCAAAACTAATATTTATAATTGGACTGGGTATGTCATATATTTTAATATTCTGCATTATGAAATTCCAGTTCTTCTGGCTTCCCACAGTGAGAGTGCTAATCCTAGGACTACAAAGATTGGATAGGGACTAACTGACAGTTGCCAGAGCTGACAAGGACGGACCAGTTGATCATGGTTCTCAGTTCCTTGTATTTGAGTAATGATGGCATAGCTAAAAATGTTCATTCATGTTTTTTATTTTTTTTTATTAAAAATTTAATTATACATTTTAAAATTTTTTACCAGTTCCCTCCCTCCTCCCTCCTCCCCCTCCCTTTCCCC